>JAXQJW010000145.1:0-342542 GCA_037042135.1 Penicillium sp. PG113-03A
TGCAATTAAAGAGACTGTTTCCAACTTGATTGGAAAGATTTCCACTCCGGCCGAGGAAAATCTGAGAGAGCCCTCCACCGAGGAGTTCCAGCAACTGCAAAAGAAGTACAGCGATGCCGGACAAGGACATGTGTTCGCTTTTGTCGATGAGCTCCAGCCAACCGAAAAGACTCGCCTTTTCCATCAATTGACTACCTTCGATCCCTCCCGCATCAATGAGCTGGCGAACACCGCCCTCAACCCGCCCAAGACCGAAGAAACTGCCGTTACCCTCGAGCCCCTACCCGAAGTGGCCACAGCATCGATCCTCGACTCTGACCCTGCCGATCTCAAGCGATGGCACGAGGCTGGTCTGAAGCAGGTGGCTGAAAACAAGGTCGCGGCCGTGTTGATGGCCGGTGGCCAAGGAACTCGTCTCGGCAGCTCCGCACCCAAGGGATGCTTCGACATTGGCTTGCTGAGCCAGAAGTCTCTGTTCCAGCTCCAGGCCGAGCGTATTATCAAGTTGCAGGAGCTGGCTTGCAAGGCGTACGGCGTCCAGTCTGCGATTATCCCTTGGTACATCATGACCAGTGGTCCTACCCGTAAACCGACAGAAGAATTCTTCGAGAAGCACAACTACTTTGGACTGGACAAGAGCAGTGTCACCATTTTTGAGCAGGGTGTTTTGCCTTGCATTTCAAACGAGGGTAAGATTATGTTGGAGAGCAAGGGCAAGGTGAGTGAAGGGTATTTCCTGTGCTGTCTACAGATTCGTGCCACTCACATCAAGATAGGCTGCTGTGGCTCCTGATGGCAACGGTGGTATTTACTTGGCCCTGGTGACTTCCGGCGTGCGTGAGGATATGCGCCGCCGTGGTATTCAACACATCCACACGTTCGGTGTGGACAACTGCTTGGTCAAGGTGGGCGATCCCGTTTTCATTGGGTTCTCTGCCTCCAAGGACATCGACATCGCCACCAAGGTGGTGCGTAAGCGGAACGCTACCGAGTCGGTCGGCCTGATTGTGCAGAAGAACGGCAAACCCGACGTGGTTGAGTACTCGGAGATTGATAAAGAGACCGCCGAGGCCAAGGACCCCAAGCAGCCCGATGTGCTCAAGTTCCGTGCGGCCAACATCGTCAACCACTACTATTCGTTCCGCTTCCTTGATTCGATTGAGAATTGGGCTCACAAGCTGCCGCACCACGTTGCGCGCAAGAAGATCCCCTGCGTCAACCCGGAGAACGGTGAAGCTGTCAAGCCCGAGAAGCCCAACGGTGTCAAACTAGAACAGTTCATCTTTGATGTGTTCCCTCTGACCCCGCTGGACAAGTTTGCCAGTATTGAGGTGCTCCGCGAGGAGGAATTCTCGCCCCTCAAGAATGCCCGGGGCACTGGCGAGGATGACCCCGACACCAGCCGAGCTGACATCATGAAGCAAGGTCAGTGGTGGATTGAGAAGGCCGGCGGCACTGTCATTACTGACGGTGAGGCTTTCGGTGTGGAGGTCTCTCCTCTGATCAGCTACGTATGTTCCCTTGTCCCCTCTGCATCCAATTCCACTACTAACCCGCGAGATAGAGCGGGGAGAACCTCGACTTCCTGTCTGGTCGGGAGATCAAGGCGCCAGCGATCCTGGAGAAGGAGGAATAAACCGGGACATTGGGCCATTTCGAAATATGAAGACCTGTTACCTCAGACTCGAGCTATATTCTGGTTGGGATTATCACTATCACTTTTGACACGAAGAAATGAAAGGCATTGTTGATTTTCGTTGATCGGAGAATGGACTGAGGTTGCATCGGCCATAGTCCAAGCGAGAATGTAGGGGTCCAGTCGTACTTGACGCCAAAGAATTGTATACATCCATGAACGGCTTTGTCCAACAGGTGAATCAGCGGCCTTACGCAATACGGAAAAGCCCGGGAGCTAATTTGACAAGTTTGCATCTCCGTTTCCACCACGAAAAAAGTTGCTCGCTTTCTTTTCTCGGCGTGTGTCAGTCTGTTGCGTCTCTGTGTGTCGGTAAGTAGGGTTTTTTACTTGTTGATCGTGTATCTGGGTGGTCAAGCATCGATGGAATTGCGAGTCCCACTTTTTTTTCCCATTTTTTTTATTCATGGTGGGCTGTTCGGACATCGTGGTGTTGTCACTGTCTCCGAGGTTCTTACGGCTAACAAGTTCCTTGAAAATTAGACCTGTTGGGATCTCGGTTTCTGAAGAGTCATTGGAAGTGTGAGTGAGAACCTTGAGAGTTCTGCGCGCCGCTGCGTCTTCCCCCACGGATCGTCGTTCTTCCCCTCCATCCCGCACTGAGGAAATTTCGCGTCTCGATATGGATGCCTCGGCTGTCTGGATATACCAACCAATGTCTCTGGGGGTCTTATAGGATCTTGACAGCTATTGCAACATGCGCACCCAATGCGTGATATCGATATTGCGCTTGAATTTTCCGCCGTTCGCATATGGAGGGGCAATCCGCGCGGCGATGGAGAGCTACGCGCTCAAGGAATTGGGCTGACGAACGGGTAGAATTTTGTGAAGATGATGCTGTCTCGTCGTGCGTGCTACAAGTGTGGCAACATTGGCCACTATGCGGGTTCGTTGGAAATACTCTTGGGATTCGACCTATATCACCCCGCTAACTGACGTAGAGGTCTGCTCGTCCACCGAGCGTCTCTGCTATAACTGTATGTAAACCCTCGCTGCTTCTGGGATGCTTGATTTTGACCAAGATTTTATAGGCAAGCAGCCTGGTATGTTTTTGATGTGACTGTCTTCGACCTGCAGGTCTCATTTTATTTCCAACAGGACACGAGTCCAGCAGCTGCCCTCGTCCTCGTACCACCGAGAGTAAGGCACATCCTCTTACCATCACTGGCCTTTGACAACTTTGCTGACGTCTACTCTAGCTAAGCAGTGCTACAACTGCCAGGGCCTCGGTCATGTCCAGGCTGACTGCCCCACCCTTCGCTTGAATGGTGGCGCCAATGGCCGCTGCTACAACTGCAACCAGCCCGGCCACCTTGCTGTATGTTGGTCTGATTCTTTAACTGCCAATATTGTACTAAACAGATGTTCTTAGCGCAACTGCAGTAACCCTTCTGCCCCCGGTGCCGGCCGTCCCGCTGGACCCCGTGGTGGCTTCCAGGGCTTCCGCGGCGGCTTTAGTGGCTACCCTCGTGCGGCCACCTGCTATAAGTGCGGTGGTCCAAACCACTTTGCCCGTGATTGCCAGGCTCAGGCCATGAAGTGCTACGCTTGCGGCAAGCTCGGTCACATCTCGCGTGACTGCACTGCCCCCAACGGTGGCCCGCTTAGCTCCGCCGGTAAGGTCTGCTATAAGTGTGCCCAAGCCGGCCACATCTCCCGCGATTGCCCCACCAACACCGAGGCTGCCGCTACCCCGGCCGTGGACTCGACAGCTGCTACTGCTGCTGCTGCGGCGGCTCCGGCTGCTGCCGCTGCTACTGCTGCCACTGCCGCCGTCGAGGCTAGCAATGAGGCTGCTCCTGTCGCGGCTGCGGCTCCCACCACTGCCGTCGCATAATCGGGGAGTCATGATGCTTCAATCACCTTGATATCTCAACACCGTGCATATCCAGTCCTGGAATGCGCGGGCTCTGTTTCTTCCTCGATTCTGTATTACGGTCACTTCGTGAACCCCGAACGATCCTTTTGACCTCTTCGGAGTCCTCTCTGCACCAATTCTTCCTTTGCATATATTGACCCACCACTTTTTCTCCTTGGCTTTTGGTTGCCCTTTTTCTCATGTATACGACGATCAAACAGAAAAAGTTCCTTTTCTCTTTTCTTATTGGATTCATGAACCCCCTTTCCCCCTCTGGCTTGACTTTGGCTAAAGTCAATGTCTCATGATTGGCGTCTTGTCTATTGGTTCTCCTACGGATGATCTTTCTCGATTTGATATCTACCTTACCAGGTACTCTTGATTGCGGTTTTCCCGGATGGGCCCGAGGAGAGAGCGAAAGAACGAGAGATGCGGTTGGAGAGGACGATGGTGGATGCAGAAAGCAAGCAGATGTGTGTTGGAATGGGGTCTTCTGCTGGGAAGATTCCTCGGTGCTGAGAATATGAAAACGCAATTTTCTACTTTCTTTTCCGCGTAGATTGCACAATTGTAGTGGTCGTGACTGTAGTGCAACTCGTGATCACCAACTCAACTCTCTTTCGTTCCAACTCCCCTCCCGACTGCACCACTGCGCTTCATCGAAATGACGGGCTCCGACTACGACGATGAAATTGGCGATGAGGTACTCTCATTCGGCATCATGTCATTCTTGAAAGATCACCGACTGACCGCGTCACCGCAACAGAGCTTTATCATCGACATCGACAGCATCCAAGCCCACGGAATTGGCGCAGCTGATATTACCAAATTAAAGGCCAATGGCTTCTACACAGTGGCTGTAAGGACTGTTTTCCTATGAAATTTGACTCTCATTGACGATAGGCATAGTCTGTCCACAGCGCCACGCGCAAGACGCTGCTGAAGGTCAAAGGATTCAGCGAGGTCAAGGTAGAGAAGATCAAAGAAGCAATTCAGAAATGCCTGGTAGGTTTCACTTTCTTTACAAACCCTCTCATTATGAGTGGCCTTAATCTAGCGACTAGCCATCAGCCTCGGGCTTTATCACTGCCATGGAACTATTCCACCAACGAAAGAAAGTCGTCCGCATTTCAACTGGCAGCAAGCAATTCGACGCAATACTTGGCGGGTGAGTACTAGCCCATTCAGACTTGAATTCACATGTATTGTCAAGCGCTTACTTTATATCAGCGGCTTCCAAAGCATGAGCATCAGCGAGGTCTTTGGCGAATTCCGCTGCGGCAAGACCCAGCTCTCGCACACCATGTCCGTTATTACACAGCTCCCAAGGTCAATGGGAGGTGCAGATGGAAAGGTCGCCTACATTGATACAGAGGGTACATTCAGACCGGAGCGTATCGCGCAGATCGCCGAGCGTTTCGGTGTTGATCCGGGCACCGCACAGGAGAATATCGCATACGCTCGTGCACTGAATAGCGAGCATCAGCTGGAACTGCTGAACAGTCTCAGCAAGGAATTTGCCGATGGTCATTATCGGCTGCTTGTTATTGATAGCATTATGAATTGCTTTCGGGTTGACTTTTGTGGACGAGGCGAGTTGGCTGAACGGCAGCAGAAACTGAATCAGTTTTTGATGAAGTTGGCGCATATGGCGGAAGGTGAGATGTTCCAGCTTATGAGCTTGAATGGGTTTCCTCTGTCCGAATGACTCTACTAACTATGTTTTAGAATTTAATGTGTGTGTCTTGATGGTCAGTGTTCCGGTCTTGAAATGATCTGTATATGGCTGCTTACTTTTCAGACCAATCAAGTTCAGAGTGATCCTGGTGCTAGTGCACTTTTCGCCGGAGCTGATGGCCGGAAGCCTGTCGGTGGCCATGTTCTTGCTCATGCTTCTTCCACTCGTGTTTTGCTCCGCAAAGGTCGGGGCGAGGAGCGTGTGGCGAAAATCCAAGACTCTCCTGGTGAGATAAGATCTTAATCTTTTTGGCTTATGATTAATTCTTTCGGCAGATTGCCCTGAGCAAGAAGCGATTTATATCATTACGAACGGAGGCATCAATGATCCCGACAAAATTTGAAACATATAATAGTGTGGAGCAGTGGGAGACTTTCAGCAAACTATCATATCTACGAGTGATGACTCATTGATAGTCCATATATTATGATATGCACTATTCATTAATCAAGATGTTTAGCAATTATTCTCTTGTTCTGGCTGATTTCAGCCCTAACGTCGGTGCTCACCGCCTCTAAAACCGCCCATCATACCCGGCAGAATTCCGCGCAAAATGTAAAACTTCAAAAAGTTGCACCTCAACCGGTCATCCAGCATCGCCGGCAAAATGAAGAAAGAGTCCTTGGAAATTGCAGGATACACTGCTCTTCCCCTTCAGCTTCCATCAACATCCAAATTTGCCACCCCGGCAACACATTACCTCTACCTCCGCCCGCATGAACCCCGAATTCCAGACCCAGACTCTGCCCGGTCGCTTTTTCTCGTCAACGTGCCTATCGACACGACAGAAGTCCACCTGCGTCATCTGTTTGGTACACAACTCTCTGCCGGTCGCGTCGAGCGTGTTCACTTCGAAGATGTCCCCGTGAAAAAGCGAGGCGTCGCAGCCGCAACCGAGAGCAACCTTGCCCACCGCAGCAAGAAGCGCAAGCGCGTCACAGCGGATGACCTCCAGAGCCAATTGGATGATATCTCCCTCCCATCTACATGGAACAGACAACTTCAGAAAAGTGGTGCTCATGCCATCGTCCTCTTTGCCGACCGGCCGAGCATGGAGTCCAGCCTGAAAGCTGCCGCCAAGGCTGCACGGAAGGGGACTATCATTACTTGGGGCGAAGGAATCCCTGCGGACAAGATGCCGGCTCTTGGAATTCAGCGGTACGCTGCACATGAGAAATTACGGTACCCTGACCGCGCGGTGCTGTTGCGCACTGTAAATGAATTTATGACTGCTTTCGCGCAAGTATCTGAGGCCCGGAAGCGTGAAGAGTCACGCAAGATGCAAGAGCCTGATGAAGATGGCTTCGTGACTGTCACCCATGGACCGAAATTGAACTCTGTTGCTCGGGAAGACGAGCTGAAGGATCTGGTTGAGCGGCAGAAGAAGAAGGCCGAGGGGCTGGAAGACTTCTATCGATTCCAGTCAAGAGAGAAGAGGAAGGAGAGGCAGAACCAGTTACTTAAGAAGTTCGATGCGGATAAGAGGAAGTTGCAAGAGATGAAGAGCCGGCGAGGCAAGATTCGGGTGAGTTTATTTTCCTATTTCCCATCTATGGACGTGACTAACCAAAAAACAGCCTGAATGAAGATGCATGGCACAAGCAAGGCGTTTGGGAGTCCGGACGGACAAAATAAGGCTTCTCTGGTACATAGTAAGTTGGCTTTATTTCTTTTCTACGGAGATACCTCCATGATGAGCTCGCTGGGGCCAGTGTAGCAAGACGCGCATTATCCGCTGTCTGCCATGCCATCAAAAACCAGCGATTACCATCAATCTTCTCACCCTCTGAATGGATATGTGCTAGTGTTTTATTTTCTGTGCCATTGAGGTGCCATTCGCTGACTCAGTCCAGCTATACTTAGCCATTTTAGTTCATATGATATGCAAATATGAAGCGAATTCTCCTGTTTGGATATCAATGTATACACCTTGTAGACCGCACGGACCAAGGCTTGGCATGACATCCCACTTGATGTAGCTCAACCCATTCAAGTTGTAAAAGCCCGACTCGGTGTTTGTTCAACACTTTCTACTAGGCGGTGGATTCTATTTTTGTTACAGGGATACTGCACAAACTTCAACCAATCCCCATCAGTTTGGAATCTAAACGCTACTTTGACAAGATCCTATCCACTCGGCTTGATCTAAGCTCTAAGCTCTACACACAGAGAAACCGAGTGCAACGCCTGATCACCATGCCAGGACTAAGCGAAAACTACCACGACTCAGATGAAGATGAAGAATTCGAAGATGTTCTCCCCCAACCACGGCCAAATGAAAACCATCCACCCGCAACACCAAGAACATGGAGCCCAAAACTGTGGCTGCCCCAGCAGCGAGATAGACCCATCATATCTGGCTCCGAAGATGAGACGCAGCTGCGCGCCCGTCTCAGCGAGGGCATCGACCGGATCAACTATCGTCGCATGCGATCCCAGATGGGCATGGACGTTCCCGAGACACCAGTCGCAGATCGCGGATATGCAAATTTTGGACAATTCTGTCAAAATGTCGAAACATTGGTTGATGTACTTTGGACATCGTCGACGCGTGAGTTAGCACTTTCACCACATCCAACCTATTCCGTTGCAATCTAGACCCCATGGAATCGATCGTCGACCACTTCCGCTAATGATTCTAGCATCTATCCAAGGCGAAGGGCTGATTACTCTCGCCGGATCGACGGAATCCGCTCTTCAGACATATGAATTCGACCCGGAGACTACCCTTAGCATTTTGCATAAATTCGATCAGATCTTCGCGGCGCTCTGTACGGGTGTGCACCCGTTGACTCGGGGTCCACTTCCGGGGACACAGTCTGGCCAGTCGTTAGTGACGCAGACGCAGAAAGTGCGAATTCGAAGTTTGGCCGAGTCGACGCGCACCAAGGTATTTTCGTGTTTGGTCGGTGCAGAAGAAAATGATGAAGACGGGGAGATGGAACAGTTGTGGTCTTTGGCGGCGACCAAGGTTTATGAGGCGACGTTGATGTTGCTTGGGGATCAGGGCGATGTTGACGATGCGGGGAGATTTGAATGTCCATAGTTAATAGTTTTTATCTTGCTTCATTATTTGACACTTCTTTTATTTATTTTTTTCATTTTTACAAGCTAAAAATCGATTCTCGAGTCTAAATATCGTTTCAAGAATATTCAATGTTGCACACGACACGCTCCTGTACAACGCCCGAACGTTCTCGAAAACCCAATAAAGAAACGTGGTGGGGTGTTCAGGTACAGTCCATAACCCTGGAAAAGTGCAACCCGAGTCTCGGGCCCATGCGTCACACCATGTATAGATACTTGTAAGGATGGCGGCAAGTCTCTGGCATCTCTTTGGATCAGGCAGGACAGACTAGCGTGGCTACGAGCCCTGAATGTGGATCCGCTTAGACTTGGGGGCTACTCAGCCTGCTGAGCCACTTAGTACTGGTAGCGTCAACCTGGAAGATTGATTCTTAACTTGAAGAATTCTCAGCTAATATAGTATTTCGTGGAATCCTCGATACTATGCTGAAGCTCATATAGCTAGGGCACACCCTTAACTCCGATTGCCGACGCACGTAGCTGGTTCCATGGTTCGAGCGCCATTATTAATATGACCGTGTTCGGCGAACGCGTTTTACGTGCGTTTTCGTGTTGGGTATCACCATTATTCCCCTAGGTACCTACCTACTCTAGCACTATAACTGTAGCTGTATCTGTAGTAGTGCCAGGCTAAAGAATTAGGTACATTGTACGGAGTACATAGTATGTGATTTAATATAGAATGCAAGGATCATGTTAATACCGATCGCGATCACTTGATCGGCACTCCTTACCGATACCCTCGGTCAAAGACTCCCACATCAAATTGAGAAACAGTACTTAGTACAGAGTACTGCTCGCTGACTTCTTTGACCGTGAAAGAAAGCTAGAACGCGTCCCAAATCTCAAGCTTGGTAATTGGAATACGAACCACGAGTCCAATAGACGAACCAATCAGCGGGACCATCTCACCTGGACGAGGCCCATGGTTCTGGTTCAGCTCAGCTTGCATCGACTGCTAGGTGACGTATCGCACCTTGCGTACAACGACATGGATCAAAGAACCTTGCTTCGAGAAGCTGGTTTGCATGTGAGGTTCTCTTTGAAAAGGATTTTTGAAAGAGTCGCATTCCAGTCTTCTACTACTCGGTGTTCTTGCTTGACTTCTTTCCGGGCATCCGGTGTATCAGCTCTTTCCATGGTTCTGTCGAGTGGAGCTGCTTTCTGTTCAGGGTTTTGGCCATGACCGATACTGTGTATATTTACAGGATAGATGATGGTACGCATGCAGGTATAGAAGCGAAGTTTGAGGAGAGTTGATTCATGGTAAGTGAGGGTGAAGAAGATCTCCATAGATAGTGAGTATTGTATGGCCCCAGTTTGCGACAAGTCACATTGCAAGGGCAACGACAGCTTGGTCCTTGCTTACCGATCCCGGACATGGTCGGATCGTACGGAAGTCACCATAGAGAACAGAGTACTCTTACTCTATACTCTGTACGAATAGGCAGATAATCAAGTATAGAGCGATAATTATCTAGGTTCCTATAATCATCAATCTATGTATGTAGGTAATCCGCGATCGTAAATCGCATTACGAAATTCCCCCCACCGTGTCTTGCGGTGTATTACGGTAATTTTCCCCTCCCGCATCCAACTTTCTCGTCAGAATCTGAGATTTCATTCTTCATCGTTTCTTCCCCTCCAAATCTTTCTTCCCTCCCTTTTCTCCCCCCTCGGTTTCGCTTCGTTGTTGCGCTTCGGAACGCTTTGGGAGTTCTTGTCCTGGTCTCGTACTGCGTCTGCTGTTTTTTGAGAGTTCTTGAGGTTTTTCCTGTTCCCCTTGGTAAGTCCCTGGTCCTCAGCCTCTTTCATCATCATTCTCCCCGACCTTGCCCTCCCCCACCACCACACCACTACCTCCACCACCACTTGGTCCAGAGACTAGACTTCTTGGGCACGGGAGTCGCATTGATCGCATTGCACCCTTTCTTGTTTTGGGGTGCAGTGTATTCCAATCCTTCGCTGTGGTGTCTTGCGCCAGTTCCGACTTTACCGGTTTTGCGATTCTGCGCCCGTCGCTTCCCTGACCCTTGATCCACTTCGCTATGCGCCAAGTCTTCAGAAATATTTACTACGATCGCGTGAGATGGCGGAGCGAGCGATCGGGTAGAGGGAGGTCGACGGTCGCGGAACTCGGGAGGCTAGACGGAAACGGCTGGCGCATGATTCGGTCACGGCACACCCAACCACCCGCACCCGCATTCACACATTGGCACCTTGCGCAAGATTCTTGTGGATCCCAATGACTTGCGCTAGAGATTGCTATCTTGCCGCTTTGATTGCATTGTGGAGTTGAGTCGCCTTTGACTCTGGTCATGATCATCTTTTGGTACATGCGCAGTGGAAGCAGTACCTAATTTGAGGTCATCTTCGAATTGCTTTCACCAAGTGATTTACTTGACTTTCAGCACCGGCTTTAGATTCGCACATTCGAATGAGCTCTTCATCAAACGCTTGTGCTTCGTGATCTACTCTTACCTTACTTCTCTTTCATCACGCTTTCGAACTCGAACAGACACTTGGACAGTAATTCTAACGGCCTTGTCTCAGGAAACCTTCACTGTCTCTTTGTTTCGGTTCTCACGAAGTGCTTTGATCGCCACGGTCTTTCCTTACGACTCCACGAATTTCAGTCGCACAGACCGTTTGATATCCTTACGTCGATTTTCGGAAATTTGATCGTTACGCCATGTCTTTCCAGAACTTCGATACTTTCCCCAACCAGGCCGATGCGGCCGCTGGTGCCCCGGCCCCCGCCGATGCCACGATGACCGGCCAGGACCCGGCCACTGCTCCCTTCCAGGGACCGGCTCCCGGTGAGCCTACCGCTGCCCCCGTTCCCCAGCAGGGAAATGATGGTAAAACCACTCTTTGGATGGGTGAGCTCGAGCCTTGGATCGATGAGAACTTCATCCGCAACCTGTGGTTCCAGATGGGCGAGCAGGTGAACGTGAAGATGATCCGCGATAAGTTCTCTGGGTAAGACTTTGTCTTGTTGGTTCTGTGGAGATTCTGAGGTCCTAATGTTGGTAGTAGGAGCAATGCCGGTTACTGCTTCGTCGATTTCTCTTCCCCGGCCGCCGCTGCCAAGGCCCTGTCTCTCAACGGTACCCCGATGCCCAACACCAACCGCGTCTTCAAGCTGAACTGGGCTACTGGCGGCGGCCTTGCTGATCGCAGGTGAGCTCCACCTGCAATATTTTCAGGATCCATTCACTAACCTTGAATCAGCCGTGACGACCGTGGCCCCGAGTACTCCATCTTCGTGGGTGACCTTGGCCCCGAGGTCAACGAGTACGTCCTGGTCTCGTTGTTCCAGAGCCGTTTCCCGTCCTGCAAGTCCGCCAAGATCATGACCGACCCCATCAGCGGCATGTCCCGCGGCTACGGTTTCGTTCGCTTCTCCGACGAGAACGACCAGCAGCGCGCTCTCACCGAGATGCAAGGTGTCTACTGCGGCAACCGTCCCATGCGGATCTCCACTGCCACCCCCAAGAACAAGGGTCCCGGTGTTGGTGCTGGCGGCATGGGCATGCCCGGCCCGGCCGGCATGTACCCCCCGATGGGCGGTCCGCCCATGGGTTTCTACGGTGCTCCTCAGCCCATGAACCAGTTCACTGACCCCAACAACACCACCGTGTTTGTTGGTGGTCTGTCCGGATACGTCACCGAGGATGAGCTCCGCTCGTTCTTCCAGGGCTTCGGCGAGATCACCTACGTCAAGATCCCTCCCGGCAAGGGATGCGGGTTCGTTCAGTTCGTGCAGCGCCATGCTGCCGAGATGGCCATCAACCAGATGCAGGGCTACCCCATTGGCAACTCCCGCGTCCGTCTGAGCTGGGGCCGCTCCCAGAACAACTCGGGCCCTGCCGGCAGCCCCTACCGTCCCGCTCCCCCGCCTCCCCCGATGTTCCCCTCCATGGGTATGCCTCCGGCCCACCAGTATGGCGGGTTTGCCCCGATGAAGGTTAGCAGTCACCCTGGCAGCCCGGCCCCAGAACACTCTTGAGTTACAGGCTCGGTCGGCTGACTCTTTCACCAGTAAGCGTTCTCTTTGATTGAAAGCACCAGCAGGAGTTGTTTTTTGCGTCCTTCTACAAAATGATGGGTGTTCTTTTTTTGTTCCATAAGAAAGTTGCTATTCCCTGATTTCCATCGAGGCTCCGCGCTCCGAAGCTCTTGATGAGCTTTACTTTCTCCCTGTGCTTCGTACGCATTTCTTTGAGCGCTTTTCACTTAGCAAGATCTTGAGCCCTTTGATCCCCGACTTCTCGCCCTTGCCCGCTCGTCCCTTGGAAAGTGTCTGTATCTCCACGCCCTTTTCGTCGTACCTTTTTTGTTCTCCTCTTGATGCCCCCCTTCCTCCCATGATGCTGCTTCTCTCTGCTTCTCCCGCTTTTCTTTGTATACCCCGCCCTAGGGGACCTCGCGTGTAACGAAGTATCGAATTCTTCATGCGTTTTCCTTGACTCCTTGGGCAGGCCTTCTGCGAAAAGTTCCGCATTTCGATCCCTTGCAATCTCCCCCATTTCCTATGTCGTTTCCCTCCAAACAGCCAAATTGAATTATCTTCGCTTCGACCGTGTTGCGTTCTTCTTTTTACTTTCTGTTAGACTGATGACTGCTTGTACAACACGCTCTGTTTGGTGCGCGTCTCTGCCTTTGTCCTTTGCTTTTGCCATGTCATGCACTCGTTGAATGCCTCTGATCCAACTGCTGTTGGGGACCGATTCCAGTGGACGATGTATATCTTGGAAAGTTTGCTGGGATTTGTTCATAGCAGTTGGCAGAGCCGAGCCATTGAATGCTCCTGTAGCTCTGGATCGTTGGTTCTGGCGCTGTGTGGGTGGACTTCTCGTCTTCTCTTCGTCTTGGAAGCTCGTATGTTGTAACATTGCGTGGGATCGTATCGGTTCTCGGCGTTGTCTGTTGCTCTCCCAGATGATTCCCCTTTCGCTTCCGTTCACGATCTTTAGTCTTGAGAAGTGGCATGAAATATAGTTGATGCAGCAGATGATCTCTCTTCAATGTATAGATCCGATCTAGATCGAGTCCTGAATGGTTCCTGCCCTCGGCGGTGGTTGACACCTGCACTTTCCATTCTATCCAATTCGTTGTTGTTTCTCATGTTCATCAACGATTGTTCACTTGTGCACATCGACAAAGCAATCGGTGGTCATCAGGATGCGCTACGAGAACTGGGATATTCTTCTCTTCCCCGAGGGTTCCAAAATCCCCATCCAGGAATTCAAAACCCAATGCTTCGTTACCAAAGACAATGATTCTCCTTATCTCCTCAATCCGGCGATTCTCAGTCCTTCTTCCTACTACCCAATCCAGGGTAATTTCGGACAGGTTCCCGTGCTGACGACCTTTATCCCCAGTCTGGCCAAGGATGCTCCGTTTCGCGTGTCCATTCATAGTTGGGACAAGCCTCGACCTAGTCGGCTGATGGAGAGCTTGATGCAGCCGGAAGACATGTTGCTGTTCGAGGCAAGAGTGTTCGTGGATGGTATTTTGACAGCGTATGACTTGGGTATCATCTTTGGTCTGCCAGGGCTGCGCTGACATGACGGCTTCAGGGGAGGAATCTTCGGGCAGAGAGCTGCTTGGCCATATGTCATTGGTAAGTTGTCAAGCTCTGTTTGGATGAAAGTTTTGCTGACGAAGGTTCTAGACTTGAGTTCTCGTATGACTGTTCTTTGCCATATACTTGTTCGGATTTTGACGTTTGACAGACATCGATCGCGAGGGCAATCAAGACAGCCTTCGTTTCCCAGGCTTTCATCCCGAGATCTTGGAACAGCGACATTGGGATGCTGGAGACTTACTTGGTCGGATCAAGGTCGTAGTTGCTGAAGGCTTTGCTCGTCCGCTCCGCACGCCTCCATTTGAAAGGGTCAAGGATGTCGTTGCCTTGTCGTTTCAGCATGCTCCCATTCGTCAGTTCCAATCCAGTGTTCTGTTATTGAGGTGCTCTGACATGGACTGCAGAAATTCTGGAATATTCCAATATCGCGTGGCCGAATCCAGCAATGTGGTCTCAAGTCCCTCGCATGGGATTCAAGTACAATTCGGCGGGTGGGATTGCTGGTACCGATGATCCTGCCGATGCTCATGGACATTCGCCTGGAAAGCCAGATTCTCGCGTTTTGGCAATCTCTACTGCTCAGTCTGGTCCATCGCCGGCCATGTATGGCGCCTTTGTCCCAAATCGTGCTTTTCCGGTGCCCCAATGGCAAATCCAACCGCGCGATCCTCGTTGGATCGGCTACCAAGAACGCTATCAAGGACCATTCATGGGCGAACCAGCCATGGAAACATTTGGCAGCGAAGTGCCGTGGAATCACCATCGCGGCGCTCGATCGTCACGAGAAGACGTCCCCATGCCGGACTACTCTAGTCCCGCTAGCAGCCGTGCTATCTCAAGCATGACCGGTATGAGTTATGAACACAGTAAACAGCCCAGCATCACTGCCCCCATGGATGACGAGCAGTACAACATTCTGCTGCAGGCTTTGACACCAACCAAGGCGCCTACAATGGGCACCCGCGCACCATCGAATACTCCATCAGCCGCTGCCGGCGTCACCAAATCTTCCGTCGCAGCTGGAAGGCGCTCGACGAGTGGCAGACGGGTCAGTGCACGAGGAAGAGCACTGCGCGAGATTTCTCAGTCCAGCACCAGACATGTCTCTGGGTCTAGTGCACAATCCAAATCCAAGGAGAAGGAGATGAGCCCCTCGAAGGTTGGCACAAGCCCCAGCACTAATATTCGAGGCCGCAAGGAAGGGAGTAAAGATGCTCTCCCGGTAACACCCACCAGGAACCCTGCACAGAAGAGTAATACCATTCTCAAGAAGGCCACGCCAGGAGAACCTGAGAAGGACATGTCGAAGAACTCTCAGGAAGCAAAGACTGTTGGCAAGGATGACGAGGACGAGACTTCACAGTGATTGGAGAGGACTTAGATATTCTTATCATCTTGGTGTATTCGTATACCCGGTAGCTTGAACTGAAACCATGGCCAACTTCAAGGCGCATTTCATCTACTTGGTGATCGCTTAGTCGCTTGCTTAGTCGTTGTTTCCCTTTGTGATTGTTGATTCTCGTTTCACGCAGCGTGATTGTTTTCCTTCTCAACTGTTCATCCTCCACTTTTCTGCATCCACACAATCACCTTGACTGTCATTTTGTGATCAATCTGCTGATCACTATTGTCTCTTCTGATTCTCCTGATGGATGGTTCTTTTTTCTTTAATTTCGGCCAGGTTCGAGGTCGTGAGCCTGGCCAGCCAATGTCATCCCCATACCAGAGCCTCAATGATGCTGACGTGCTGTTGGAACAGGGTATGAGATCCAGGACAGCTAACACTGTCCGGACTCAAAGTCCTGTTCAGTCTTCGTCACGGAGTCATCGAAACACGTTACATGCCAGCTATGGGCGTAGTCGGGAACCTCTGGAGCGTGGTGTTTCCTACAGTTTCCTTGCTCCTCCCTGCAACTCATCTTCGATGCACCCGATGCAGTCAGTGGATGCGGACGTCATGTCTGCATTGCCTCGTCTACAGAGGGGCAGTCCAGGTACAGGCCATGTACCCTCGAGCTCTCGGGGTGGCCGTGGCCTGGTTTCTCAGGGCCCCATTCCTTCTACACAGACCTACGAGTCTGGCAGTTTGGGAGGCGTGCGGCATGGTTCCCGTGTCCGTAATGGGCAAGATACTCATGCTTCAGCTCGGCATGTGAAGATGCAGTCTCCACCCATGGAGGATGACAAGTACGATTCCTTGGTAGACCAAGCACCGGTGAGTCTTCAGAACATGTGGAAGGCAGCATAACACTGGCTGACAGGGGATAGTGTCCGCTTGGATCTGCTGATTTCGATGACTGGTCCTCAGGCCAGATACTATTCACTTTTGGTGTTCTTAGTATCATGGCTCATCTACGCCCCCGATATGAATACAAGTATGGGGGGCCAGGTGGAAAGAAGGTCGGGGTGACTCTGACCTTCTACGGACACACGGTTGTCTTGGAGCCTGTGACGGACACCTTCGAGGCCGCCACGCTCACGGTGTGCTGGAAGGCGCTTCAAAAGCTACGGGAATTCCATCCCGAGTGGCTGGTGCCTCCCACGCCCGTGGAAGGTGTCTCCATGCTGGAGTGGAACTGGGAGAAACTCCTGGAAGGTGAGAGTGCACTCTCTCAGTTTGCCCTTATTTCGAAGGTCGAACTTTGCTGACTTTGGCGTTAGAATACTGCATCGAGAACCAGCAGTGCCAGCCTGGCTTCTGCCCGTCAATCGGCGCCAGTGAGGCGTGGCACTGTAACGTCTCGGTGAATGACCGGGTGTTTCGAACAGTAACCCCTTCACCCACATACGAGCAGGCTCAGAACACCGCTGCACATGCGGTGCTCTACAAGCTGCTCTTGGAAAGGCTGAATGTGGGTGAGCGGCTGTCGACCACGCCGGAGGTGAAGAAAGAGGCCGAGGCTGATGGCCTTGTACTGCACACTCCGAAGCAGTCAACTAAACCTCTCTTTGCGCCTCCGGCTGGCCCGAAAAAAGCCAATGCTCCAGCTGGAAAGTCTGGTGGCTCCAAGGCCACAACTGCTCCTGAGCAGAAAGGGAGGGCCAAGTCAAAAAAGCAGAAAAGACGACGGTTTTTCAGAAGCCGTGCACTTGGTCAGCAGCGGAAAAATGCAGCCAATGCCCAGAGTGAACAATTGTCTTCTGCAGAGGCTGCGAAGGGGAAGTGCCCTCTCCAGTCGGCGCCATCTCGTCCACGCAAGAAAGCCAAACTGCCTCTAACAGGGAATTCAAACTATACCCCTGTTCTCAACAATCGTTTTCCTGATATTGAGGTGGCAAAACCAGAGGATCCCCTTGCAATGCTCAAAGACATGCAGGCTCAGCTCCAAGCTCTAGGCCTTGATGCCTCACACCCGCAGATGATGAAATGTGAGTGCATCCACGGTTCGATCCGAGCTCAACTAACTCGCTCTGATATCTGTTTAGGTCTATGTGATATTTTCAAGACCAATTTGCCTGAAATCCGCTGTGAGAAAGATGCCTGTGACCCTCGCCCTTCTGTCTACCTTGTGCAGGCCTGGTTTGATGACCGCCACCCATACCTAAGCCGTGCGAGCCCAGTCACGCTGGTCCGGATCTCCTCCCAGGACTCTCAGTTGGCCTACGATATCGGTGTCAAGAAAGTCATTTTGACTTTGATTGAGATCGGCAGGGAAGACGCCGGGGTGTCATTTTCGGATGAAGTCTATATGACTGAACTGGAATATTTGAGGGACTTTGAGGTCATAATGGAGCAGCAGTTTCATCGGGTGACTAGTCTCCACTCCTGCAAGGCTCTATGAATGGTATGTGATGAATACGGATTCCCTCATGACAGACATACAAAATCTCTTTATCAACTGCTCTTGACCAGTGAAAGTCATATTTTTGGTTTAATCCTGAAGTCCTTTAAACAAACACCATTTCCTCTTGTATAAGGAATGGCAATGTATTTCCACCTAGATATTAATTGGTTTCTCTAGATGAGTATAGACCTCAAGACCCATACTCTCAAAGACTTGTCACACTGTTTTGATCTACGGAGTACAGAGGACAATCTTAGCTACCCGTGGACTCTAGTAGATCGATTGAATGGTCATAACTCATGAATGATCTGATCAAGTTGAGAGCATTATACTACCGACCAGTAGATGGGATTACCCGCCTGAATTGTTTACAATCATCAGATGACCAGGTCTGGATTTATACCTCTCTTCTTATCTATTCTGTCCAATCGCCTATAGAAACTAATATCCCATCCTCATCGAGCATACCACTAGGTAGGATGATACTTGTTTCTGGTAGAATTGAAGGTTAGCAAAATTGTACAGCCAGGATAATCTCCTAGATAATCCCAGAATAGAATACATAGGATAAATAGAAAGGAAAACAAATCAGAACTACAGATCAATCTTGATCAAAGGCACCAGTGACAATTCATTGAAGCCGGATCCAAACTCCAGCGTAGTGACCAAAGAAACCATGAAAGATGGGAATCAGTAAAGACTAGAATGAAACAGCAGGCATGGCTCGGGATACTGGCATAGTGCATGGCTCAGAAGCAAGGATTAAGTAACCACAACGAGTAAAAATAGTAGTAATAGAAAGAAAGAAGAGAAGCGAAGAACTCGTAGGTCACAGTGCACTAGTCTCGGATACAGAAAGAGGCTCCACGTCAGTTCCTATCGCGACTGGGTTATAGGTGGTAGAGGTTGGGAAAAGGAAGGAGGAGCGGAGGCATGTGACCATTCAAAATACACCAACGCCGATCTTCTGGCCATGTGTGCAATGACACACATCCAGAAGGTGAGTGTTCCAGGTCGAACATCCGCAGGAAATCACACCAAAACCATTCAAAATGTACAAAACAAGGGTATATCGGAGGTTTAAACACCTGAAGAGAACCGTCAAGACTTTTAAATCATTCACATGGGTTCACCAGCCCCAGTCTCAACACCATCGGTGGAATAAGGCATGTTCGGATCAAACCCAAAGCCTGTTCCATCAGCGTCCGTGTTCAGGAACGTGTCAAAGTCAAAGCTCTCCAGGATGTCGGGGTTATCTAAGGGACCAAAATCAAGGTTGAAAGCAGAAGTGGGCTGTATCGAGTCGTTAGCAATCCATAAAGCCATTGGAAAATCCCAATAGGGAAGACATACATCAGCGATACTGAGGTCATTGAAGGTTTGCGAGTTCTGGTCCAGACTTGGCTGAACCATTGTTTGAGGTGCTGGAGCCGAGGTTGGCTGAGCCGGTGCTCCGCCAGTCGCATTGGCTCCGGTCTTGAAAGAAGCCGGGGGATGGGGTGTGACAGGGGTAGACGGAGTGGGCGTTGGCGGAGGCTCAGCACCCTCGGTGGCCGGGGTGGCACCAGCGGCCGCGTTGGCCGCGGCAGCAGCCTTCTTCGTGGGCCGCTAGGGAACAGTTAGTAAGGGAATTCAACTTGATGATTAAACCCGTGGACCGTACCTTGCGTGTATCTTTAGTGTCTTTCTTCTTAGGCGCAGCCTTGTTCGCCTGCTGCGGCGTCGGTGGCGCATTGCCGGTCGTCTGCGGGGATGGAGGCTGGGTCCGGCCAGCGTTCGGACCAGCAGGCGGTGCTTGTGGTGGGGGCATGTTACTCCGTTCCTGAGGAGTACCAGCCTGAGTCGCGGGCGAATGTTGCGGCTGCATGGGCTGTCCTGGCTGCCATTGCCCACTGGGCATACGGTTGGCATTTGCAGGAAGAGGCTGGCCCATCTGAGGTCCGCTAAATGCCGGATTAGAACTGGGAGGCCGCATATTCGGTCCACCGGGGAAGAAAGGAGCAGTCATATCGGGAGGCATTTGGCCGTTGAGGTTCATCGATCCCGGTGATCCGCGGTTCTGACTCATGTCAGCGGTGCTCGGCGATCCCGGAAGTCCAGTCTGAGGCATCTTAGGCGTGCCCCGCTTCATCTGTTCACTTGGATTCGGCGAGGCACCCGTTCGGCTACCCTGGGGAGAAGTGCCTGGGGGCAAGCCTCCTTGGCCCGGCATTCCAGGCTGGCCATCAGAACGGGCCATACTGTCCTGTTCTTGACGAGCCATCATCAGGCGGCGCTTATTCTGCTGCTCCAGCAGCATGAGCTGCATCTGATAGTCCTGGAGAGCATGGTTGCCATGCTGAGGGCCAGGTGGCTGAATACCTCCAGGCCGGCCCATCTGTCCTCCGGCGCCATAGAACTCTGCACCCACCGAGTATATGTTCTGGCCATCGGGCATCGGGACCAGATCTGTCTGATTCGGCATCACACCGGGGTTCATCATACCCCCATTCGGAATTCCCTGAGATAATGCTGAGCGTGTGTGATGAAGGGCCAAGTCTTGAGCATATACCTGGATGGATTTTTGTTGCGCCGCTTGGCCTTGTTGGAATTGCTGGAATTGCGCCGGATTCATCCCTCGCGGGATGCCATTCTGCATCATCATCGCCTGCGGGTTAGACTGGCCTTGCATTCCTTGTCCCTGGGGGCGTCCATTAGGTGCCAATTGCTGTCCATTCACAGGACCACCTTCGAGGCGTGGGCGTTTCGACGGCGAAGGAGCATTGTCAGCAGATGCAGGCGATTGAGGTCGGTTTCCATTCATGTCCATATCGGATTGGTCCCGTTGCATATGCATCATCTGCATCTGCTGGTTCTTCTGGAACTGCGCCGCTAGCTGTTGTTGCGATCTAGGGTAAGACGATGGATTAGCATGCATATTACTGTACCCAGGCTGGACACTACGATTGAGGCATACAGGCCGTTGGTGTTGTTCTGCAGAACTGTCTTCTGCAGGTTCGGAGGGACCATGCCATTCCGTGCCCGCATGTTGAGCGGATTCATCTGACCAGGCATCATTGGCTGGTTGCGGAGCATATGATTGCTCTGCTGTTCTCGAAGACGCATCATGTTCTAATTAGCCCAGTTAGTCCTTGTGTAAAGTGCATGGGCCTGGTTGGCTATTCCACGAACCTGAGTATGTTGGAGGTATTGTCGCACTTCCTGACTGTTGCCTCGCTTTCGCTGGGCCCAAAAGAAGTCCCAGAACAGACTAAACCAGTCCAGCAAAAAGGATGATTGAGGACTCTCATTGGGTAGGCTTGGCCGGGGAAGATCATCTGGGATCTTGATCTTCTCACCGTCCTTATCGGCCATCATTGGGTCACCATCGACACCATTCAGATCGCCGTCACGCCGACTTCCAGGACTTGTCTTAGTCCCCGGGTCGGTATTCAGCTTAATTGATTCATCCCGGACCAAGGCGCGTGCGCAGTCATGGTAACCACGTTTCAAGAAGTAGTCGTAGATGTAAGTGTTGAGGTTGTTGATCATGATCTCGGGGTTATTCATAGTGCCGTCGTTACGAGGGGCTGCGGAGCCGTTGTTCATCATCGGGACACCACCCACGGGACCTCCAACCCCGGGGTTCATTCCAGCCATATTCATCTGGTTCATGGTGGCGAAGGGTGGAACTGCAGCCACCTTTGCCTATATGTTATAAGAATGTTCAGAACAAGAAAGGGTAGTTGCAGCGTGCGTCCACCGACTCAGGCAATCAGCCCTCACGCGGTGTGGAAGGAGCAACGCGTAGAAAAAATGGAGGGGGAGGGCGAAAGAAGCGGTCAGCGCTTAAAGCAAACTGATACGACCGATCGGGACTCTGCAGCGTGCCAGCAGGTGAGCGACTTGCGCGCAATAAGTCCAGCTCCAAAATCAGACTCAAAGTGGCGATGCGATAAAAAAGTGCAGAGGTTGGCGACGATTTCTCCGGAGGGTGCCACGCGACGAGATAAGCCAGGCTGGACGATCCGAGAAGGGGGCGCGCAGGAGAAGGCGAGATCACCCGGGCAGCTATAAAGTGACAAGCGACAGTCAGACAACAATGCCAGTCAGAGAAGGCAAGCCAGATGGCGCGGGTGGATAGGGTTTGGGCGATGACGATGGGCCAAGGAGGCGGAAAAAGCCCACAGGTGAGGAGGTTGGGGGAGGCAAGATAGCCAGACAAGCCCGATCGGGCAAGTTGACAGAAGAAAAGAAGGTGGACATGCAACAGCAAGGAGCAAAAGACAAGGGGAGGTGGATCTCACAGTGGAAGGGGAGAGGGAGCCGGGGGGTACGGCGGACAAGGCGTTGCGCTGCGGGAGAATCGCTTGCTCGGAACGGATCAACTTGATCGGAGCCTGGGGCTGGGGACGGCGCTGTCAGGCGTATTTCTGGGAATGCACCGCGGATCGACTCGCCAGAAAGAAAGAAATGGGATGATTACAGTAAAGGGAATCAAGAGAGTCAAGGAAGAACCGAAAAAGGACCAGAAACGGATAATTGCAAAGGAAACCCAAGCGGGTGGGCAGTTGGGTTCAAATGATATGCGATGGGCCCTGCGATGGATCCCAAGCGGGAGTCTAAACTGGTGGACGTATTTCCACCAAATCCCCAGAGAGATCGGCGATCGAACCAATCGGGCGATGACAATCCGAGTAAAAGGTTTCAGGGAGATGGGAATTGGGAAGGGAAGATTGAGAAGCAAGAGGTGAAATGCGATCTGTAGGAAAAGAAATCCAAAAACTGACGAGGGGCGAAGAATCGGTACGGTATCGTTTATCGTTACACCATGGACGACACCTTTTATCACACGATATCGACGAGGATCTTGCTCAATCCTCTTTAAGATTCTCTTTCTCCGTGTAAAAATTGTAAAGACAATGTATTTGCACTGGATTGAAACCATATGTATCAAGAATTCTCAATGCCAACCTCCCCGATCCATGCCGGTGATAAATCGCGTGGCGGGGCCCGTCATGAACCCGGGTGAACCGTGAACCGTGAACCTACGATAGATCAGAAAGCCTAATGTTGATATGGATCAGTGAAAAGATCCAGCCAAGTCCACTCGAAATACCAGCCTAAAATTCAATTCAGATACAATTGCACCTCCAATCATTATTAGAATAAGAGAGGGGGGAAATAAAATGGTCCACCGAGACGCCGTAAAATGCATTCTTCCCGTTTACTCCTCTTCCGGCGGCATCTCGTCCTCGATGTATCGGACTAAGGAAACCCGCATCTCCGTAGTGTCGTCGCCACGCAGCACATCACTGACGAAATGAGCCTCGATCTGCATTTGTACCTGGATGTCGGGTCAGCGATCGGACCCAGGACAAAGGAACCCTTTCACAAGAGGAAGAACAAGGTACCATTTCAAGTGCGCCTCGAAGCACTCCACAAAGGATATTCGAAAACCACAGCTCGTCTTGTGCTCGGCCATCATCTGGTAGCTCCACAAAGTCTGCTAAAGGGTTTTCATCGAATATGAGTGAGAACTGGTTGTTGTCACTGGTCCAATTGGTGACCGTTGGCGCAACATTCAAGAAGATCTTGAAGCCCACCTATGCGGAATCATAAGGTGTCAGCTTCACTCGGCTCGAAACCTAGTTGATCTCCTCCCAAGGAAAGGAAAATACTGACTTTCGCAATCATGTCGGCGGTTTCTCGGAAATTGGCACATCGTCCCACTCCCGATTTGGCCAGGAAGTCTTCAATCAGCCGCATGCCGATATTATAGCCCATCTTATCCAATTGCTTGTTCACCTCCTGGTAGTTGCTGTCATAGTCCTGGCATAATTGTGCGACAATGGTACCGTAGGTTAATGTGACCATCTCCGCATTCACTTTATCGACTCTCGTTCTGCGCCGCCAAAGGTTAGGATCGAGCTCGAGAAAAAGGTACATGGAAGATCAATGGATCTAAACACCCATGTACCACGGTATTTGCAGCTTACTGACTTCCATATTCTAATGGACCATTACATGTTAGCAGGTGGTACATAGAGCAATGGAGACGACTTACTCTTCTCCTATTCTGGAGGCTTTGGTGGCGGACATGATTGCTCGCAGTGAATTGGAGTGTCGGTAGACTTTTGATAAAGAGTTCCAAAGAGGCCTCTAGCACATAAGCTGGCAATGCGACACCCAGGAGAGAATCTGTGGGGTTGCGGGGAGTGCGAGATGTTGAAGCTGTAGCCGTACATTGGGCCTCACACCGCCCACAGGTGGGATTATCGTTCTTCCCGCAGCTTCTCCACGACAGGGAATCTTTCACTCGCCGCGGCGCGCGCCTCCCTCGATCCTCTCATCCAGGCAATTTCCCGGTTCATCTCTTGATTTTTCCGGATTGTTTGTCGTAACCATGTCTGGAGAAAAACGTCCTGCGCCAGAGTCCTTCGGACCTACCAGCCAACTCGTCGTCAAGCGAAAGAAGTCCGACGCCGATCTCAATTCTGGCACAGCAGTCGTCAAGGGTTCTTCGCAAAATGGAGCTCTTGTTCAATCGGTATGTTTATGATGTTCTGGTCAATTGCCGCCAGAAGGTCAATATAAAGCATTAACTAACCTCGAGTGAAGGTCCCTCGCACAAGCGGCCTTGATGCGCCGATCATGGAACTCACAGGTGAAATATGCCCGTGAAATTTGCTAGATAATATGTCTAACAGTAGTTTACAGGTCACTCTGGAGAGGTTTTTAGTGTTCGATTTGACCCAACTTCCCAGCACATGGCATCCGGTTCAATGGACCGATCTATTTGTATGTCCGATCCGAGTCGGCGCTGCTTCGCTCTTTACTAACATGCATTCCTTGTAATAGTGCTCTGGAACACATATGGACAATGCGAGAATTATGGTCAATTGAACGGTCATAGGGGCGCGGTGTTGGACCTTCAATGGGCGCGCGATTCACGAGCACTTTTCTCTGCATCGGCAGACATGACACTTGGGAGTTGGGATTTGGAAACTGGGCAGCGTGTGCGCCGCCACGTTGGTCATGAGGAGATTATCAATTGCCTCGACATCAGCAAGCGAGGTCAGGAATTGTTGGTCAGCGGCAGTGATGATGGCTGTATAGGCATCTGGGACCCTCGGCAAAAGGATGCTCTGGAATATCTCGAAACTGAACTTCCTATTACCGCTGTTGCTCTTTCCGAAGCCGGGAATGAGATTTTCAGCGGTGGCATCGATAACACAATCCATGTCTGGGACCTGCGCAAGAAAGCCGTGGTATACTCGATGGCCGGACATACCGATACTATCACCTCGCTTCAGATTTCACCAGACTCTCAAACTATCTTGTCGAATTCTCACGACTCTACAGTTCGCACATGGGATATCCGTCCTTTTGCCCCGGCGAATCGTCAAATCCGAACTTTCGATGGTGCCCCCGTCGGGCTGGAAAAGAACCTCATCCGGGCCAGCTGGGATCCTAAAGGAGAAAAAATTGCCGCGGGCAGTGGAGACCGAAGTGTAGTTGTGTGGGATGCGAAGACTGGGAAGCTGCTGTACAAGCTTCCTGGCCACAAGGGCACGGTGAACGATGTCCGCTTCTCGCCCAACGACGAGCCGATTGGTGAGTGTCAACTACTACCCAATTCAAACCTAAATGACTGACTAAACTAATTGCAGTTGTATCCGGCTCGTCTGATCGAAACCTGATGCTGGGAGAACTGGGCAAATGAGCCGTATCTCAGCACATTTGTAATGATGGATAAGCGGGCGTTGAACAGGATTTACCACCATCTTCCAGACACTGCCTTCTTTACAGGCTTATTGCCAAGCCAATCTTAAAACAGCATTGCACTGCTTTATATGCGAGCATTGGGCGACTGGTAAGGTGGCAGGATGCTTCATGAATTGTACTATATCCAAAGAAATCAGCCAGACACTTAATTGTCTATTCGTCGAAACAAACTACCTAGGTATCTAGACTTGATTGCCGACGTTGCGAGCACATTCCGTCTGTTGTCCTGTCCTTGGTTATATATTCCCTCCACTGCGAATAGTGTAGACACAATCAACCCTCAATAAAACAGCAACAACAAGACCATAAGAACAATTTTCCAGAAAATACTTAGCTCACAGAATGTCAGACCTTAATTATCACCAAAGTACGGACTGGGGCCCCGGATGATGCAATCAAGGATCGATGTGCCAAACACATTCCCGAAAGGGCTTATCTGGCCCTCTTCATCTTCCCCGACCACTTTTCATTCCACCACCACCATCGAACCCCGTCCACTCTCAAGGTTCACCCGGGGATTCAGTCCGCTCCCTACATAGATTCCTCGTCGGCTTCCATGTTTTTTTGCGGCCATCTGCTCTGAGGTGATGCGCACGCGATGTTGGAGCTTACTGATGTTCAACCCCCGACGCGCGTGGACGATGCCGATCTGGGTCATTCTGCTGTCATTATGGTTGGCGTCGGTGCAGGGGATGGGCTTTTATCAGATTAAAGAGCTCCGGTGAGAATGCGCTGCCCGTGTTCCTGTACGAAATCCCCCGCGAACGAATCTGACGCTAATTCCTTTCCGCGTGTTTGTAGACAAGAAACCGAGCATATGTTCTACCATGGGTTTGAGAACTACATGGACCATGCATTTCCCGAAGATGAGCTGCGCCCGCTTACCTGTGGCCCCTTGACCCGCGACGAGAAAAATCCAGAGCATAACGATGTCTTGGGCAATTATACCCTGACCTTGATTGATAGCTTGTCGACATTGGCTATCCTCTCGTCCAGTCCTGAGAGTGGAGATCGAGCTTTGTCATTATTTCAAAACGGTGTGAAGGATTTCGTGCGACTATATGGAGATGGCTCGAGCGGCCCTGCTGGTCAGGGAGAGAGGGCGCGGGGGTTCGATATCGATAGCAAGGTGCAGGTTTTTGAGACTGTGATTCGAGGACTCGGTAGGAATCTCTGGTTATGCCAGTTGCTGCTTGAAAAGATATGGCTAATCGCATTCAGGTGGACTGCTTAGTGCACATCTCTTTGCCGTCGGCGAGCTTCCTATCACCGGATACGAGCCGGCAGAACAGGAAGCAGCCTTTGCCAGTGCATGGGACAAAAGCAAATTTTCTAATAATGACCATGGCATTCCTTGGAAGAATGAATTTGTCTATGACGGCCAACTACTCCGACTGGCTGTGGATCTTACCCACCGGCTCCTCCCTACTTTCTATACAGAGACTGGTCTTCCCTACCCGCGAGTCAACTTGCGGCATGGGATTCCTTTCTACGAGAACTCGCCGCTCAATGCCAATACCGGTAAGAAAGGAGATCGAAAATCAAAATATGCGTACTTGGCGGCCACTGCAGAAGTCACAGAAACCTGCAGTGCCGGAGCGGGCAGCCTGGTCCTCGAGTTCACTGTCCTTAGTAGGCTGACTGGGGACGGTCGCTATGAGGAGCTAGCTAAGAGGGCATTCTGGGCTGTTTGGGCCCACCGGAGTGAGATCGGATTAGTTGGGTTCGGCATTGATGTAGAATCAGGGAAATGGGTGGGACCATATTCTGGGGTAAGCAATCTATGGAACATGACAGAGTTCTAGCTAACAGCTCGATAGATTGGCGCTGGTATTGACAGCTTCTACGAATATTCGTTAAAGTCGCACGTTCTCCTCTCCGAGGGCCAACCACTCCCTTTCGATCCCAAGAATCCGTGGGGTGCGTTGGATCACTATTACGTCCCTCTGACCGACGATCAACATTCGCCAGAGGCTTTCCTTCAAGTCTGGGAAGATTCACATACATCCATCAACCGCCATCTGTACCGAGGCGAGGGGTATCAGCATCCCCATCTTGTTGTTGGAGATGTGATCACCGGGGCTACGCGAGCCTTTTGGATCGATAGCCTGAGCGCCTACTACCCAGGACTCCTTGCGTTAGACGGCAAGGTGGATGAGGCCATTCGCATCCATTTGCTTACGACCGCCGTCTGGGCGCGTTTTTCGGGTCTTCCTGAGCGCTGGAATGTGGCCACCGGTGACATAGATGGCGGGCTTACCTGGTACGGTGGCCGGCCCGAGTTCATCGAGTCCACTTACTACATCTACCGGGCCACCCAGGATCCTTGGTATTTGCATGTCGGCGAAATGGTCCTTCGTGATCTCAAGCGACGATGTTGGACGAAATGCGGATGGGCTGGCTTGCGAAATGTTCAAACCGGTGAAATGATTGATCGCATGGAAAGCTTCTTCCTCGGCGAGACGGCCAAGTACATGTTCTTGCTCTTCAACCCTGAGCATCCACTGAACAAAATGGATGCGCCTTGGGTCTTCTCCACCGAGGGTCACCCTCTGATTATTCCGAAGAAGACTACAGCCAGCCAGCCCCGTCGTCAAGCACGTTCGACGACGCCTCCAAGTACTTCCGATGGTACTTGTGCGGCAGCACCGTCTCCGCTGGGGTTTGGCGTATCATCGACCGCGTCTCGATCGGATGTTTTCCACGCCGCTAGTTTGGCTCGTCTACATCTTCGACCTCGTCTCACTGCCGAAGGGGCTATCATGGAGGGCTCGCCTTCTCACCCGAGTGTTTCTGTGTCAGATTTGTCTTCCCCGACAAATTATACATACTATCCGTGGACGCTTCCTCCGCAGCTTGTGCCTTTCGATGCTACCAGTTCGCCAATGACCATCCGCCCAACTCTTGACATCTCGTTCCCGTCTCTCCCTGGTGGGATCAATCTAGGTCCAGGAGCTTTGGAACGGGTGCGAGATGGCATTTTCGTGAAGACCATTGGAGGGCTTCGCATGAGCATGATTAAAGATGTCCCAAGTGTAGGGGATGTGGCCAAGGATGGGAGCGAGGATGGGTACCGAGTCCAAGTAATCAACAACGTCCCCTTGGGGAAAGATGAGAAGGTATTCCTCTCGCGCCAGATTACCTTTGATGTCGTCGATCCCTATGATCCACACTTTACCCGGGTCCGCGACAACTCCATGCTTGACCTCGTCATTGACGTTCTCCCAGAGCCCCCTCGCCGACACAATGGCTCAGCTCATCCACGAACTGAGCAGCCTGCGAAAAAGTCTACATCAGCTTCAGAAGATCCGAAGTCACAGCTCGGTCACCAGAAACCCGTCGCTTCCGTCGACGAAAACACCGTCGCCGACTCATCCATGAGAACGATTTTGTCATCCTTGGTCAATTCGGTTTCATCTCTTCTCCGTGATGATGCTAGCGAGACGGCCCCGCTACGTTTAAGTCTCCCGGCCAGCATCCCCACGGGTATCGGAGCAGCCCCGTTACCAGAGGTCGAGGATGCACTCATCATGTCATTGTTGGGTACGCAATCAACGGCACGCCTTACGTGGTCAACGATCTACTTTGCCGGTGAGCTCTGTGACAAGCGCATCCCGCGAGACATCGTTCAGACCCATGAAGTGCTCGTTCTGAAGCGCGGCGGCTGCACTTTTTCCCAGAAACTGCGCAACATCGCCGCGTTTCGACCTTCGCGCTCCTCTCTCAAGCTCGTCATCGTCGTCTCATACGATGAAACCACCTCATCACCACCAACCGGCCAGTCAGACGAAGGATCAGACGAAGGATCTCCAGACGAGACCGGCCGAGACTCAGCCTCGATCCCAGTGGCTCCGCTCGCCGCGCACCGCGCAGAAGCATCCTTGATTCGTCCGCATCTCGACGAAAACCAAGCCACTGCCAGCGGGATCCCACGCAACCAGTTGATCAGCATGGTTCTGGTTGGAGGCGGAGACGAGACATATACCCTCTTGCGTGCGGCGACAGGCATCGGCGTCAAAAGACGATACACGATGCGTTCTCGAGGCGTTCCAATCACCAATCTGTACATCATTTAAGCATTATATACCCGAAAATAGCAGAGCATATGATGATGCATTGAATGCTGTGTTTACGTTGTCATTAGAATTTTGGGAAATGACGATACATCGAGCGAGTGTTACAAAGTGTACTCTGCCATCGTCTACGAATCTACATATTCCCTTATAGAAGAATAATCAAATATATAATTCCATTCGATCATTCAATTCATCGCATCTTCCTCCCTTACTCCAGAGCAATACACTCAATCTCAACCGGAACACCCTTAGGCAGCTGGGCAACAGCAACACAGCTACGAGCAGGCTTGTGAGTGAAGAACTTCTCATAGGTAGCGTTCATCTCAGCGAAATTAGCCATATCAGTCAAGAAGACCTGACTCCATCAGCACCATTCAATACAGTACAATGATTTCCCCATGAGGAACTGAGAAACTCACGTTCACCTTGACGATCTTCTGCACGCTGGATCCGGCAGCGGACACGATGGCTTGGATGTTGTTGCAGCAGGCCTGGGTCAAGTCGCTGATGCTGCCCTGGACCAGGTTACCCGAGGCATCGGCGGGGATCTGGCCGGAGACGAAGATCTGGCCGTTGGCGCGGATGGCTTGGGACTGATGTCATTAGTTACTGTCTTGGATATGCGTTGTACTCTGCGGGTGTCGATTGTATGCAGTCAAGGCATAGACATGACTCCGATAGAATTGGAAGCTTTAAAGAAGTGAGGGTGATAAAACGTACGTAAGGGCCAGCAGCTATATCAGATACGCAGTTAGCAATCACTCTGAAGGTACTGTCCTGGTTGACTTACGAGGGCAGGCATCCTTGGCAGTGACAGCAGACATGTTGGCAGACATTGTGGAGATAAATTGAGGGCGAGTAGGAGAGGAAGCAGAGAGAGTTCGAGATAGAAGTTGAAGACGAGAAGTCGCGGCGCGCATGGTGAGCGGAATAGAAGGGAAGCACAAGTGTCGCCGTGCCCCGCCTTTAGTGGGGAGGAGTTTCCCGCGGACAAGAAGCCAATTAATCTATCTCGGGAAAGAATATACGATGGGAAATTAACTAATGGGAATACTAATGGATTCATTGCATTGGGTAGTAAAATACAGAGTCGTGTCGTCGTCATGGATATCGCTGTGCGCTGGAAAGAAGAGAAAAGTATAAAACACAATCAACCACTCACTACTTCCCCAGTTGGCCGAATTGCTGCATGAGACGGGCTGTGTCTTCAGCAGAGTATCCGAAGAACACGGGTCCGTTGAAGGTGACATGGGAGGGCATGGAGGTGTCTGTCTGCATAGCTGCATCTTCGGTCTTGCGGTCGCCCTGGTCTCCAGTGTCACCAGCATGCTTCGTCTGGTCTCCTTTGGCCCAGTCTGCCCACTGCGAGTAATCCTTTCCCGATGTCGTGGGCACCGGCTTTGCAGCTTCGGGTTTAGGAGCATCGTGGCCAAAAGGACACCGACCGGCCGGTTTTGCGGAAACTTCGGGCGGCGGTTTATCAAGAGGATCATTGGCATTGGACTCATTGGGAAGCGGTGTTGGTCCAGAGAATGGGGCAGAGGGAATCCCTTGTTCGGGGAGAGGCACAGGAATACCCCAAGGACGGCTGGGAGATTCACCCACCCGGACCTCGCGAAGTGGACGGTCAAAGTGGCTCTTGCGGTTGTCGTCCTCCGCTGGTGGTCCAGGATTAGCCGGGTCCACACCCTCAGCCCATTTCTCAACTCTCTGGGTCGAGGCAGAATTCACGGTCTGGTCATCCCCTTCTCCAGTAGTCTGACGTTCCGGTAGGAAGGCTTGATGTTTGGCTGACAGGCCACTGATCATGTTGATCAGGCCACCATACTTGGCGTCGAGGTGGCGCATGTTCTGGGGGTCTCGTTGATATCGTTTGACACAGATCGCATGACTGCGAGGGATCTCATGTTTGTGTCGCTCCACATATTCCGCGACTTCCTCGGGTGAGTGCTTATCTAGATACCGGATTGGGCAGCGACTGCCAGATGAGCCAGCAGATGGGCCAGCAGATGGGCCGGATGGAGTAGTACTAGAGCGACGTTCCTCCAGCTCCGCTCGGATCGGATCAAGATCGTGGTGACCGCAGGTATCGACTTGGACCTTGGGTCCATCGTCCTGGCCGTTCTGCATCGCGCTTCCGGAGCGTGGAGTGGGAGGTTTGGAGAAGGGACAGTGAAGGTTGCCCTGAGTGCCGTTGGTGGTGAAGTCCTGTTCCATCGAGAGGGAAGGATCCGGGCCACGCGCCAACAGACACGAGTTCATAGAGTTTTGTGATAAGCCATCGGAACGGAGCAGTGCCTTGTAGCCCTTTACTCCATCCACGATGGCCCGAGTGGCAGTTTCGTCTACATTTTGATGTGCAACAAGCGTCTTGATTACATCCATGGAATTCAGCGATTGCTCTTCGATTCGCGGTTTGTGGTGCACAAGGCCTAGACACAATTGTTTCTGTTGATCTAGTAACCTTTGCTGCACTTCCATTGCTTGCGGTCTATCTTGCGGAGACAGTTGTCTGGTCAGACTAGTATACTAATAACGGTTGCATGTTAGCAGCCACTTCAAAAAAGTCGTTGACCAAGGCAATAAATCAAGACATCTCATCAGATAATACATGTTAATCCGTCATCGTCACAATTGTGACTCCTGATCTAGAGCTAATCAAATTTTCTCATCACTTGAGATGCCGGGGGGAAAACTTGGGCTAAAGAAAGGAGGGATATTTACCTGCTTGAAGACATCTTCCGTGTGCTGCTTAAGCTCATTATGTCTGTGGGTAAGCCGATAGAGGGTTAGTAGTAGGGCATCGAACGCTTTGCCAACGATCTCGAGCTGCTCCTGAGGCAGATCTGGCTGCACATCTTCGGCAACTGCAGCGGGCGACATGGCACGTGATAAAAATAATTACAAAAGGCGAGCCTCAGGGCATTTAGAGGAGCTCCATGGGGAAGTCGGAGACACGGAAGATGATGGAGGACGGAAGATGCAGCAGGGATTTTATAGCTGATGGCGCGACACCGGAAAAACGTTAAGCGAGGTGGCCCGTGTAATCACGTGGTTCATCGACTAACTAATTTAGATTTCATTCTTTCAACGATATTTCGGCATGAATTTATCATCCCATCATATCATGTTCACTTTGCTTTTTATTCCGTGTTGACATGCATGGCAGGATGGAAATGGGATTATTGAAAAGGATATGATGTCTGAAAAGTCAACTTTTCAACACGAGGATAATACAAGAAGTATTCGCAAGATTTGGATATGACCAGGTATTTCAAGTTTAAATAGCCACTGGTCCAGATGAACTTCTTGTGGCCTTGTTTCTCGGGAATTTCTTCTTTGGCTTTTTAGTCTCTCGAAGCCTCCTTGGCCGGTGGCGGCGTTTGACCGAGTCGATCCATCTTTTTCTTTGTTAAAGCAGCAAACAAAGAACGTCAATTCGTAATTGACTCCAGGCTGTACTTTTCCAGCAGCTTGGCATTTAGCTTTCATGAGCATAAACTGTTTTTAGGCTAGCTTGGGCTCAAGGTCAAGTCTAGATCATGGCCCATGTTTCAATGTGACTAGTTTAGACTATGTAATCTCCGCTCCCCCAGCTCCAGTAGATCCCATGGATGTGCTTTCAATGGTCAGACTGTAGTTTTGTGGAGTACTACTAGACTAACATGTCGGTCTGGTGATCAGGTACTGGAAAGATACTTCTCTTCCTGCTCAAATAGCCCACCTGTTACAGTCTTCAGTATGAAGGTCAAGATTGCTATTGACGCGAAGCTATTGCCTAGGTATGCAGAGTAAACCAGAAACATTTATGCGCCTCTGCTGTGTCTTCGGTGATGTTACATCTTATCTTTGCAAAAGTACAACTGGATCCTTCGGACTAGCTGATGACTTGCATCGCTCCACCGGGTCTTGCACTTGATGATTAAAGGGCGAATTCTTTCCTCGGGCAGAACACTTGTGCTGGTAGATTCTGTGTCATCTGGGTGAGAAAAAGACTTCCAAGTTCCGCACTGTTTCATTGGGTCCCATGATGCGATTTCGGACACGGTGATAGGTATATATGTTCGATATGAGAGCCGATGATTATTCTCTAGGCGCGCCAGTGGGCACTCGCCGTTTGAATAATGCATCTTGTAATGCATACCGACCTTTGCAAAAGGAAATAACTGAGATTGTTTCCTCAGAATCAGAGTCCATTTTGCACAATGATTACCATCTTCATCAGTGTTTATATCCAGTGCATAATCTGGCCCGCCTTTCATCCAGCTCTGCCGGGCTAGCTCAATCGGTAGAGCGTGAGACTCTTAATCTCAAGGCTGCGGGTTCGACCCCCGCGTTCGGCTCTTCCTTAAAAATCAGTGGGTTCTGTTGGCTTCATACCGATCTTTTTTTATCATTTTTTTAGATCTTCCGACTTTTTTTTGGCTTTAAGACCAAAGTACCATCATCTCCTTTGGTATTAGTCGGAACGCAAACCCCTCCTTGTGTCGCACTATGACCAGCCAGTGTCCCCACCCCCCTGCAGAAACACGCCTGTCGACTCTGGCAGTGCAGAATATCTGCTTATCCTTTCACCAGAGATCCTGGTGTTGCATAACACCGCATGCCAAACGGTTGCTGTGACGAGTTTCAGAGGTCCCTCGGGATGGTGATTGGAGCGGGGAAGACTGATGCAGATGGCCTGAGGTGATTCCCTGGAAGTGTCTGGACTCTAGACCTCATGAGTCATTTCGAGACTTCAGACGAGTTCCGTATGGTGTGATGGAGAGTCGAGCGATGATTGGACTACGTTGCCCCGGTTGGGCAACATGGGAGCAACGAACGCCGAGGCCCGCAGCGGGACAATCCCCAGCCAGCCAGGTGCGCGACACCTCACCACCTGCATGGATTCTAGAAACCGGCTCGAATCCATTGCGTGACGCAGTTCTTTTCCGTACCGTACTAGTAGATCGCTGACCGCTTCACTTCTTATCCATGGCTCATAGCATCTTCGCTGGATAGAGGACCTCGGGAAGCGATAGAATATTTAGGCAGTCAGAATATATACAGTGTCGTTATAGACTATAGATACATTTATTATCATACCGAGTACGGAGTATGTATCCAACAATCAACTCAGATCATCGAAATCATCCAATGAATCTAGACCGTGAGGGGCAAACTGATCTGCTTATCAACCATTCCGTGTAATTTTACCACTTTAATTTTTTTTTTACTTTTTTTAACTATCTTTACTCTATCGCTTTTTCTACCCCTCCTCCCCTTTCTTCCTCTCACCATGTCCCAATCTACTCATCCTGATGCCTCCGCCCAAGTCCCCGGACACTCCGCCTCCAATTCCTCCCGCGCCGCCGAACTCGCCAGTCTTAAAGTAAGACTGCGCGCCGCCCTCCGTCAGTTCCCGGACTTCCCCTCGCCAGGCATTCTGTTTGAGGATATCCTCCCTATCTTCACCGATCCGTCGCTACACGAGGCTCTGATCCGATCCCTGGAATTGCAGATCCTGGAGAGCTTCAACGGTCAGAAGCCCGATGTCGTCGTGGGTCTCGAGGCCCGGGGCTTCCTGATGGGCCCTAGTTTGGCGCTCCGTCTCGGTGCCAGCTTTGTTCCCGTGCGCAAACAAGGGAAATTGCCCGGTCCCTGCGTCACCCAGAGCTATGAGAAGGAATATGGCAAGGATTTCTTCCAGATGCAATCCGATGCGATCAAGCCCGGTCAGAAGGTTCTTGTCGTAGACGACATCATTGCCACTGGTATGAGCATTAGAGAATACTTGAAATATCACAGGATAAATACTAATTCATTCTAGGTGGCTCGGCCTGGGCCGGGGGTCAAATGATCCAAAATATGGGCGGAGAACTACTCGGATTTATCTTCCTCCTCGAGCTGGAGTTCCTCAAGGGTCGTGAGAAGCTCCCTGCTCCCGTTCACACTCTTCTCTCGGGTCAGGCGTAAAGCCTCAATCCTACCGAAAATTCGTTTTGCATGTTCTGGCGATCTTCGCGATTGTTGATTGTAATGACCCAACTGTCTGCATCGGTTCCCGGCGGATCTCCACCTTGCATCCGCGTCTGCAACGATTTACTTTGACTTTTCTTTACCGAGTTGCAGGATCCGCTTCGGGGTCTATACCGGGAATCATGGTCCAGCGGGATTGAGCCGGGCTCATAACCATTCCCGTCGACGCTCCGCTCCAGTTCATCCTGATTAACCGGGTCCTTTCCTTCAGTTGATTCTATAGACAGATACCTTGCGATGCATGTACTATGCAGACGCAATATAGCTAATTTATCATGGCTTCTTAACACAATACACTCTGTAGAAACTACCTAATACAATCTCGGTAATCCTCCCAAGCAGGAATAAACGGTCTCATCACCTCGTCCACCCACGCACTCGACAACCCCAAAGCCTCCGCCTCCGCAATCCCACGGTTCATCCGCGCAATATACTCCCTATTCGGCGGACCAGGAAGAACATCCTCTTCATCAACATATACAAGAACAGGCACATCACCATCCTCCTCCCACGCACGTAGACCAGCTCCCGCACCCCCAAGCCAATGCACAATCTTCGCCCGAAGATACCATTTGTTATAACTCCCCTCGCCCTGTTCCCGCGGCCGAATCCTACTATCAACACCATCTCCTTTCCCATGTACCAACTCAGCAGTAGGATCAACACCCTCATATCGATCCAATCTACGTTCATCCGCCGGGTCAAGCCGATACAAAACGCCATAAACAATGTCCTCCAAGCTGGAAAATCCCCTTTCCTGTCCTCGGATAGCAAGCATTTTCCTCTGCGATTCTGTGCGCAGCGAAACCGGGGGGAGAACGTTTGCGTAGCCTCTTTCGCAGATGATCCATTTCCAGGCTGGGAGGGTTGCGATGGCGAGTGGGGTTGCGGAGAGGGCTGGGTTGGATTTGCAGCGTTGGGTCATTTGTGTTGGAGAGAGGTTTGATCCGTAGGCGAAGTAGAGGTGTGTTGGGGGTGTGAGGGGTTCGTGGGGTTCGGGACAGGGGGAGGAGTGGATGGGGAGTGTTTCTGATGGTTCCATGTTGGTATGGTAGATTGTAGGAGAGTTGATGGTGGAGGTTTGGTTTGGTTTGGTTATAGATTACGAATCTTGTAGGTCTCACATGTTGATCGGGCAGAAACGGATAAATGTAGTTCATGTTTACTTGAACTACCATGATGACCGTGCTTGGCAAAGTCTAGAAAATACGAGGACTGTCATTTCAAATAGTTTATTCGACTAGAAGCCGAGTGATGATTGAAGCATCCATTCGGTATAAGAGTTGAAATTACGCTCACATCAAGCACGGCATCCCAATTCCATGACTCGTCCCGGATGATAAACGGGAAAGCAAATAACAAATCATCGTCGAGGAATGATCCCGCTCATTCGACTCCCCGCTCCCGCCATCAGGCTTTGCTTCACGATAGCATCGGCCGCAGCGGCAGCTGCTAGCCTCTCTTTCTGACGACTACGGTCACGGAGATACCCCGCCGCTTCGGGCCGCATCCGCAGAATGCGCAGGATCATGTCGTCGTTGGGATCGGCTTGTGCCTCGCGTCGCTTCTCTTCCTTGACCTTCTTCATCGTGCCTAGGTTGCGTGAAAGCATGATGCTCTTTGCGCGTCGGGCGGCGGGCATGCCCAGCCCACCGTGCCCGGGACCCGTGGCCCCGAGATGTGCGGGTGCCGAGGTGCGGTTCCGGTTCGTCTGTTGACGGTGGACAGTGGCTGAAGCCATCCGCTCGGAGGTGCGAATCAAATTGTCTGTTGGTTCAAAGTAGAAGAAATTCAAGCTTTGAATCTCATGGTACTTGGGTGATTTCAGAATATCAATGGGGACCCCATTTGCTTCGCCGGTGTCGTCGTCAATTGCATGGAAAAAGTTCAATAGTAGAAGAAGCCAGCGAGACACAATGTCCACCTCCTGTAGCGTAAGTGGCCTTTGATGCGACGGTTTATCAGATAATGGGGGAACCAGTAAGCTCTCAATCGTGGCGAGAACTTCCTTCCACAGACGTGCCATCACCATTCTCATGGCTTCGGTGGTGAGAATCTTGTTCATGATGGCAAAGTTGTCATTGAAGTAATTGAACAGCGGCGTCAGTGCGTTCTCGACATCTGCTGGTGTCGGGCCAGTGGGAGCGGGTGGCCCACGGTTACGGTTCAGGAAATTAGAGACTGTGGACATGCTGATCCCACGAGAGAGCAGAGACTTCAGTGTTCGTCGTGACAAACAATGTCCGATATAGGCAGAAAGCTGGTGGCAAAGTTAGTTGGCTGTTGCTCTACAGGAAGATTGGAGTGGTACACACCTTCTCAGTGATCCTCCGAGTCATATCTCTCTCAGTTCGCTTGAGCGTACGGAAAGCCTTGCCAAAGTAAAATTGAATGTCATCACGCTCTCCCTCCATGCTGACACGCAGCAAAAGTCGGCCTTGAGTGTCCAGGTCAAGCCAGTACTCTCTTGGAAGGAAGTCACTGAAGTGCACGGGGTCGAGTTTGATGGATGTTCGACCGACGTAGTCATGATCGCCCACTGCATCCCAGTCCCAGATGGTAGCAATGATATTGAGCGGGCCCTGCGTTGTGATATCCACTGCATCTTCCCAACGAGGGTTCAGGTTGTTGTAGATGATGCGCGTCTTCGCAATCCGTTTCTGATATTCGTCGGTCAGGACGACATAAGGATCACTTCCTCCATTCATGTCGCAAGCCTTAAGGTCTTCTGCTTCTACTACCTTGATGGTGAAAACATAGGTGGTAGACTTGCGGACCTTCTTTAGCTGCGGGGGAGTATTCTTTGCAATGACATCGGCGCATCCGTCGACATTGATTTCATTCTCCAGCGTGTCGAGTTGAGCAAGAGCATACTCAATGTTGTTCAATTTCACCAATGACTATTATGGCCCGGTCAGCATTTCACCGATCAGCAGACTACAGGCAGACTCACCTCGGAAGAGAATTGGAAAGGTTCGATCTTATCCTTGCTAGTCCATGTGTCTTTGGCAAATTGCATGAGTTTCTCCTGGGTGGTTTGATTCAAGGCTGCTTCTTGCTCAGGCGTGAGCCGGTCCATCTCCCGAGCGAACATTTGTTCCAGAGACTCGCAGTATTTGCCAACGCCCTTTCCGATTGAATTGGAAAGTGCCGTCATGAATTTTGCGTACTGGAGATCGTCATCCCACTCCAGTCCCACAAGATTCTCCACGACTTGATTGAACGATCGAAATATATCAATTACGGAGACACTGTGTCGCGCGTCTTCGGGGACCTCGTCCGCCATTTGATCCGCGCGCACAGCGAATGCATCTTGTCGGATGGCTTGGCTTACCCACTCCATGACACTCTGGTCTGTGAGACGCAGCCAGCGCCAGACAAACTCTTCGAGAAGACTCTCAACGTGGAATGGGAAGGGAACACTGTTTTCATTAGCCAGGGAATCGAATCGCGACAGAAAATGACAAGCCGTACTCTGGGATCGTGCTGGTATACAAGCGTCTGATTGTAGCCAGCGATCTATACAGATCGAAACCATCCTCGATATCGATTTCCTCGCCCCTTGATTTGGCCTGCTCGATGATTCGGATAACCATTTCATTTGCATCCTCGGCAAACATAGGGAGGACATTTAAGCAGAGTGTGGTGTAAGGGTTGACGCTACTATAGTCAGAATTTGAGAGTCTCTTCAACAGTTCCGGCTGCTTACCCCATGATATCAGGATTGTTCCTATACCGCTTCTGAATTTTCAGTGCAAGTTTGGAGATCGCCTCACCCAGCTGTATGACATTGTCAGCTTGCCAAGATTCCTGCTTGACAGGCACCAACTGGCCAAGAAGACTCTGATATTTCTCCGTCGCCTTTTGCGCGAGACCATCCTGCACATAGGAGCCGAACCGGTCGATATCCTCTGGGTCTTCGGTATAGTTGGGATCCATCTGAATATGATTTTCAAGAATGTACATCACTGGCCCGATTGGTCGCGGCTTCGCCTCAAAACAGTCCATCATTACGTCGTATAGCTCGCGGAGTAGTGCCTCATGAAGCTTCGAAAGCAGTTGCTGCATCGTTTGAACGTCATGCACTGTCCATTTTCGCCGGTCAAAGACAGACGAGGCTATGAAACTGCTGCGTTTGCTGCGATTCTCACTGGGCGGCGATTCTTTCGCAAAAGTGAAGGCCGAGTCCAGGGTACTGAGATCAATCTCATTGTCCACAAACTTGGCCTGCATAACATCTAGGAAAAGCACAATGCGAGAAAAATTAGGTATCCGCCAGCGGAGACAAATCTCGTTCAGCATTTCCGTAGACTGCTTGGAGAGCAGCTTCATCGATGGAGCGTCCGAGGTGGCCTGGGTAGCTTCAATGTCCCTATCACGAAGATCATGGGATAGAGTCTGAGACAGGATGAACCTGTATACAGCCCGAGGATCCGACGGAATAAAGGTGTACGTGTCAGATTCTTCTGCTTCGCCCTCGCTTCCACCGAGCGAAAGCGAGCTGAGGTCAAGAGGCTGGTCAATCACATAGGATGTGCGGTCGGTGCGACCAGAAGATGTCCTCGCCAAATCATCATCCGTGCCCGCATTGAACTGAGGAAGGGCACCCGGTGTGCTCTTAGCAAGCTCGGGATTCGACTGTACAATCGCAAGCATCATCTGCGAGAGATCGGGGCCTTCGCTTTTCTTCCACGTTTCATATGCTTCGTCTGCCTCAAAGTCTTCTCGTGAGAGCGTCTTGCGGGTTTGAAGGTTCAGATGTGCCTGGTAGGTTTTGAGGTCCTGTAGAGCTGCTTTCTCAGTCCATGTAGACTTGTGTTTATCAATCTCCGCTTGAGCTTGGAGGGTGCTCATGCCGAAAATCTTGGCCACATGCTGCACAAGTGGCATATCCTTGATATTGTAACTCAATGGCGCGACTACCTCTGTCGCCGATGCCGTGCCATTCACCTCCATCAGATCCTGGTCCTGCAAAAGAAGCTTATTTTCCAGCACCGACAAGCGATTTGCCAGCTCGGGACGGTCCTTGGCCCAATCGTTGCTTTTCAGAATGAGCGCTAGGAGACGGACAAAAAGCGCCACGTGCCGGTCCACCATGAGCTTCCAGCTATCATCATCATGCTCCTTGCCCTTGCTCAATTCCTTGATGGCGTTCGAGTAGAAGATAAGCACCAAATCCTCAGCTCGCCTATCCTTTTCCATGCGCTTGCGAAATGAATCCTCCTTCAAGACATTGAGGAAAACGGCAAAGGTCCGGACCACTAAATGATCCTGGTATTCCTTTCTCTTCTCTTTGCCAATCAACACTCCCGTCAACCGCTTCTCGAGTTCGGATACGAAGCCATGTGGAACCCTAGTACTTTTGGAATCCCTGACCAGAGAGAAATCACTCATCAAATCATGGATCGAGGTGGACGCTCGTTTCGGCCGCGCCGGCGCGGACGGGGCATTCTGAATGCGACGTGAACGAGGGTGTAGAAGGTAGGCGAGGTAGGCTACACGGAGGGCGTGACTGCATGCGACGGGGCTGGTAAGTGGACGGCGCCTTGACAGCGACGAGTTGCGCGAATGGCGATCATCGTTCTGAAGGCTATTTATCCGTCGGTTGACTCCTCGGGATTGACTGGATGCTGTCGACATGGGGCGTTTCTCGGGACTCGTCAGGCTTGGAGGGGATAACAGGAATGCGGGACCATGAACGGAGATGGACGCAGACCATCAGCATCCGCAGCGACAAAGAGCCTTTGGTGCAAGAAGATTTTTTGGGAACGGCGAGGCAGGAGGATCAGAGCAAGGATGAGGGGGCGGGAAACAGTGGAGATTGTTTACTGAAGGGGAAGAAAGGAGGGGAGCGGATGAGACACAAAAGCTACCGACACAACTGACGTAGGCGCCCAACCACACAATGAGGATTTTCCAAAGGGCGCCAACACCTACTGCTTTAGACTGGGTTGACGCTATTCCCGTTTCATTTTGAGCATCTTCCTCCCTTGATCCTGGTCGGGCGCTATCGCCAATGTCCGCAATCTCTACGCAAGGGCGGGTGATATATTCCCTGTTATCAGCGAGGCTTGGTCTTCGATAACTTTGAAATTTGCAACTGTGCAATAAATCTAGAAAATCCACGAGTAATTTGGTTGCATCAAAAAGGGCCTACTTCCAAGGTTCCTTGTGATGTGAGACTACCGATTGCTTCCCCAAGTAACAAGATGAAACATTGCCTAACCACGAGTACAGGACTGGTTTTTTTTTAGCCTGTTTCAAAATAAGATGCACTAAAGGAAGATAAGCTCAGCGAACGACAGACTGGGATCAGGAAAGTCAAATTTAAAAGGGTGGCAAAAGCATCATATTGGTATTTACACACAACAAAGAAAAACATAGGTAGCAGTTACCACTTGTCCTCACCGGACTTGCGAGCCTAAAGACAATGAGTCAGGGTTTGTTAAAATGCAATGATTGGGTGAAAGCTTAGGGGAAGATAGCATACCGGCACGGCATTGGGACCTCCCAGCTCCTTCTCCAATCCCCCGGGGTACGTCTTGGGAACACTAGGCTTGTCGGGGTAGTAGAGGCTGACAACGCCGCAGAGACTCAAAAAGGCCGCGACGAATATTCCGAGGTGGAAGAAGCCCTTGCGAGGGGTAACGTGAGTATATTGCTCGGGACTGAAGACACCGAGAATTTCGTTCTCTTCGTGGACGGGCTCGCCGAAGTTCCTCTTCTCCTGCTGATCCCACCAGCCGCCGTATGGGTCTCTGAATGCTCGCTTCACGCGGGGAGGGTTTCGGTAGCCACCGTTCTGCGGGAAGTGTCAGATATCACATCGTCATTCTCGAGGGAGCGGCCAATCAGCCGCACATGTGCCCTACCTGCAGAGGGTCTTCAATTTCAGCAGCACGGAGGACTGGGACCTGGGAAAAGGATGCACGAGGGACAATGGCGTGGCGGGCAGCCAGCTGGGGCAGGCGCCGGGCCAGGATTCGTTGGGACAGCATCTGAGAATTGGAGTCAGTATTGCCGTGAAAAAAAGTCCAAAACAAATTCTGGTAAGCTAGCATGCACGTACAGCTCTGCCGACAGACCGAGTCTCGGAATTGGGTGGACGACTAGGGAAGGAGGGAGGGTCAAGATGTCGTCGATGATGGAAACGGAGGTTTGCGGCATTATGGCCTGAGGTATATTCAGGCATTCCACGCGCGGCGCGCTTACAAGTCAAAGTTGGCCCGGCGAAAAAAAACCACTTTCTTACGTATTCCCCCATCACGCGCGTTTTTCAGCTCTCATCAACGCTACGGTGCCGATAAGCATGCCAAACTTTCTGTGGCACCTCGAATCGATCCGCGCTACTCGTTGATGCTAAATTCACCCACTCCGACCGCGCTAGCGTTGGGATAACTGGGGTCACCTGCGAACAAGGCCCCTGTCCTCCGCAGCAACAAGTCATGCAAAACGGCAGCCCGAGTGGCCCTCTTCCCCAAGATGAACCTATAACACCGGTCCCAGATTCGCCACGCTCTGATCACTTCGATTTGGAAAAACCCATCGATTCGGCGCCTCTTGAATTGACCCCTTCCGAACCGAAAGATGATGAAGCTATCCATCAATCAGCAGGCCCCCCATCGAAGAAGCGAAGGTTGACAGACTCGACAACGTCGCGTCGGTCGACGCCACGGCCTCCTTCGCCGCCATGGAAGAAAGTCGGCGTTGAAGGGCCAACATCGTTCCTTGTGGAGGGTCGGCGCAAGTCGTCGCGCACGAACATGGTTCCTTTGGATCTGCAGCCCCAATCTGACAAGCGGCATACGCGCGGAGCGCAGAAGACTTTCGTGAACAAAAACCCTCGCGATAGTGCGAAACCGACGACCCCTTCCCCGTTGGCTGTGACGCAGTCGCGTGCGGAGGTCAATGGGAAGCACGGTGGCAAGGCGACCACAAATGGTTCACCCCGGATGGGATCCACTAAGGGCGCGACCGGCAAACAGCAACGAACCTCGCAGTCGCCAGCGTCGAAACCTTCTCATGCACATTCGCGATCTCGAAGTTCCGGTACACTACCTCGTACTCGTCCTAGTCTTAACGGTGCTAGCCCTCGACAGCTTCGTGACCGCTCATCCCTCTTGGCCGCTTCTCCAACTGCTGGCCTTGACCACATAAACCCAGAGACAGAGGAACTTGAGCAAAACTCCCAGAAGATTCCGCGACTCCGGATCAAAGTGAACAAACCGATCGTCCCTGTTCGACACCCCGGTCACGTGCCCAACAAGAAGTTCCAGTCCTTCAAGGAATGGATGGATCATGAAGATGCTCCAAACATACTGTCGGAGGGGGAAGCTGTCGAGGAGGCTCTACGACGACAGCAGGTCCTGACTGCGGTTGAACCCGGTGGTCCCTTGAGCTCGGACGTCTGCTCAGCTTATATTACAGAAGAGCAAGATGAACCCCCTCCCCAGTACTCGCACCAGGATCACCTGGTTGCGCATGCGGTTTACTTTCAGAAGCTTTTGGACAAGGAACACAAACGCCATCGACAGACGGCTAAAATGTTTGCACAGTGGTGCGCCGACGCCTATCGCAAGCGCCACAAAGATCCGGAAGACATCCTTCGGGAACAGCAGGAAGAAGAGCGTGGGAAGCGCAAACAACTTGCCAAGGACCTTCAGAAAATGTTTGACTTGGCTCGCGCCGAAATTGATCGGGTCCGCCTTGCCCGCTGGGAGGAGGAGCGCAAGGTTCAAGACCAGCAAGCCTTGGATCGCGCAATCCAGAAATCGACCGCGCTTTTCGAGAAGCGTCGCTCTGAAATCCTGGGCGAAGTTCCTAGCGATGCACCTGCTACGAGTGATGATGAAGACGCCGACATGGAGTCTTCATTGGATTCCGCGGAAGAGAATAACGAGAGCAACATGTCCTCGTCGGAGTCAGGGTCTGACGATGAGATGAATGTTGATGATGACGCCACTCTTACCGCCGAAGAGCTTCGATTAAAATATGCCAACATCCCGGCTGATGATGCGGATCAGATGTCTGTAGCCTCTGCTTCAATTGACGAGAACGAGCCGCTTCCGGAAGATGTCGATTCTCACGCAATCTCCGGGGATGCTTCGTTGGATGATGTGGATTCGGTCCTGATGGATGGAAGCGATGAGTCGACTGATATGGATGATGATATGGGTGACAGTGATGAGGATGATGGCACTAGTAACGAGGAATCCGAAGGAGAGGAAGACGACGGTCCCGGATTGCTCGGCTTCTTCTCGTCCAAGGATGTTGCTACACATGATAACCCTGATGAAGATGAAGCTGCCGCGGAGGTAGATGAAGGTGCCAACCTCCCATCGGCATCGGATGAAGAGAACGACATGGAGTATGCCGATGAAATGTCTCTGGTCCCCAATCAGGCAGCAGATGGCGATGAGTCAACCGACCAAACCCCTACAGGAGCGCTTGATTCCACTGTAGCGACTCCTGCCAAGGGAGAAGAAACCTTGAGTGTTGACACGCCTATGGAGGATCAGCTTGACGAAACGACGTCTGCCGAGCTCGCTGAACCCGCTCTTTCTGAAGCACCAGATACTGTTCATGAGCAAGTCAACCAGTCTCAAACAACCGCCATGGATATGGTCCAGGATTCTCGACCTAGTGGCGAGGTATCAAGTGAAGCTTCCCCAGGAACCTTTGCAACCAAGCCATCTGAGCCTGAATCTGTCTCTTCATATGAACCTCCCGCAGAGAAGTCTTTGCAAGCAAGCCATTCACCTGCCCCCACCTCAAGAACACCCATCCCCCATCTCCTACGGGGTACATTACGGGAATATCAACATGATGGTCTGGACTGGCTTGCAGGACTATACAACAATCATATCAACGGCATTCTGGCAGACGAAATGGGTCTTGGTAAGACCATTCAAACCATCGCTCTTTTGGCTCATCTCGCCGTGGATCATGGTGTCTGGGGTCCGCATCTTGTGATTGTTCCTACCAGTGTCATGCTCAATTGGGAAATGGAGTTCAAAAAATGGTGTCCCGGCTTCAAAATCATGACCTACTACGGCAATCAAGAAGAGCGCAAGCTGAAACGCAGGGGCTGGATGGATGACAATGCGTGGAATGTTTTGATCACCTCATACCAACTCGCCTTGCAGGACAACCAATCTTTGAAGCGGAGGAACTGGCACTACATGATTCTTGATGAAGCTCATAACATCAAAAACTTCCGGTCACAGCGATGGCAATCCCTCCTCACCTTCAGGACTCGAGCCAGACTACTCTTGACCGGTACTCCACTCCAAAACAATCTTACGGAACTCTGGTCTCTCCTCTTCTTCTTGATGCCCTCCGACGAGGTGGGCACCGGCGTCGAGGGCTTTGCTGATCTGAGAGACTTCTCTGAATGGTTCCGGCGACCGGTCGAGCAAATTTTGGAGCACGGAAGGGAGACGATGGATGAAGAATCCAAGCAAGTGGTGACGAAACTTCATACTGTCCTACGCCCGTACATCCTGCGTCGACTCAAGGCTGATGTTGAGAAACAAATGCCCGGGAAGTATGAACATGTCGTCTATTGTCGCCTTTCGAAGCGCCAGCGTTTCCTGTATGACGGCTTCATGTCAATGGCCCAGACGAAGGAGACACTCGCGTCAGGAAATTTCCTCTCCATCATCCACTGTCTCATGCAACTCCGAAAAGTCTGCAATCACCCAGACCTTTTCGAGACAAGACCCATCTCCACTTCATTTGCAATGCCGCGATCCGTGGCCTCGGACTATACCGCGAAGGAAAGTCTTGTTCGGCGAAGGCTGCTCTTTGATCACCCACTCACCAAAGTCGATCTGGATTTCCTTAACTTGGCTCCTGTGTCGAGAGAAGACATCTCGCGCCGCTTAGCCGATGACAGTATTCGACTCATGGCGCTTGGGCCTTTCAAGGCTTTGCGTGAACGGCAGTACAATCGAACTAATTGGCAGATGGGCTTTGACGGTTCCAACATGGAGACTATCCTGGAATCCCTCGAGAATGCATGTCGGAAGCGGAGGATGGCGGAGCTGGAGCGATGCCTGTACTTTGAATCGAAGCGTCACGGTCGCCGGCCTGTGTACGGCAGCAGTCTGGTCGAGTTCCTGCGAGCCGGCACCAAAGAACATGCGCTGTCAAACGCTCCGCTACGAAAGCGCAACATGGCGGAGTGGCTGTCGAGCCGATCGTCAGTCTTGGCATCGATGATCCTGACGATTGAAGAGCGTTCCCTCGACATGGATGGTTACGTTCAACGGTTTGCCTGCGTTACACCTGCTGCGGTCGCTTCTGGCATGACGGAGGCAGCCCTGACGCCAGTTGAAACGCGACTGTTGACCAACACCTCCAAATCCCAGCCCTACGACCCGTTCCACGAGGCACGCATGCGGCTCTCTATTGCGTTCCCAGATAAACGTTTGTTACAGTACGATTGTGGCAAACTACAACGACTGGACAAGCTGCTCCGCGACCTCAAGGCCGGCGGTCATCGTGCTCTGATCTTCACCCAAATGACCAAGATGCTTGATATCCTGGAGCAATTTCTCAACATTCACGGTCATCGCTACTTGCGTCTTGACGGGACAACCAAGGTTGAATCACGGCAGATGCTGACGGAACGATTCAATAGCGACCCTCGCATCTTGGCTTTCATCCTGTCGAGTCGATCGGGTGGGTTGGGTATCAATCTCACAGGTGCCGACACTGTCATCTTCTACGATCTGGATTGGAATCCGGCCATGGACAAGCAGTGTCAAGACCGTTGCCATCGGATTGGGCAGACACGTGATGTCCACATCTACCGTTTTGTATCCGAGTACACGATCGAATCGAACATTCTCCGCAAAGCCAATCAGAAACGGATGCTGGACGATGTCATTATTCAAGAGGGCGAGTTCACGACGGACTACTTCACCAAGTTGGACGTCCAAGGCATGATTGAGAGTGACGAGCGTGACGGACACGATGAGGCGAGCGCAGCCATGGACCGGGTGCTTGGGAACCGCGTCACAACCAGTACGCGTGGGTTCGAACAGGCCGAGGACAAGGAGGACATCGATGCAGCCAAGAATGCCCAAAAAGAGCTTGAGCATGCAGATGATGGTGACTTCGAGGACCGCAGTGCCACTCATGGCACCCCGGCCCAAGCTGGGACACCAGGTGCAGACGGCACACAGACTCCAGCGGCCGGAGATGGCGAACCGGGGGACATCGACGAATACCTGCTTCGATTCATGGAGTGGAACATGCGTGACGAGCCCTTGGTGCTGCCACCAGACAAGAGCAAGAAGAAGTCCAAAAAGGGCAAGGAGCACCATCTCAAACGACGTCGCTGATCATCGGGTGATCAAATCCCGGTCACGACTATTCGTCCAAGGCTCCACAATCAACCGTTTCATAATGCTATTATGATTCCCGAAACCCACTACTCCGTACCTTGTCTCTCTCCCCCCTCTTTCCCTCCTTCCGCGCCGGAGCAGACTACCTCATTGAGCGTGTGATTTAAATGATTTCTTCCATTTCCCAGCGAAATGATCTTCTCTCGTTCTCGCCACTCCAGCCACAACCGTTGGGAAGTACGGAGTACCGCGGTGGGAATATAATATACCTGTTTTTGTCATAGTTTCAAGAGTGGAAACAAGGCCACCAAGCGCGCCGGACTATGTACGGAGTAAAGACAAGAGCCTTGTTTCTCCAATGTATACAACTAAGCGTGTGTTTTAATTAAATCAATGAAACCCCATCCCGCCAAGAAAATATGCACGTTATGACTGCCACTCCGCCTGAAGCCCGATGAACCACATAAAACAAGAAGATCACTCGCTTACGAGCCAATCCCCTCGTCCACCGAGATCCATCATGGAAGAAGACCATGCTTATGAATCAACAATCGACAAGGCCATCGTTAAGAAGCCTCGCGCCTAACCGGCCAACGAACCATTTACCTCGGTCCAGCAGAATCCTCAATCTGAACCCTGAATCCGCACGGAGCTAACGGTTGATCCTGAGTGGATACTTTATGGCGCATTCTGTAGTCGTGCCCGACGGAGAATCCTCGTTGAGCATGTAACTATACAGTCATATCCCGCCCCCAAGCACGGAGAATAAGCCCCACTGGTTATGTGAATACCCAATCCATCGGTATCCCGGGGCGTTGGATCTGGGAAGAGTAAAATCCTCGTGCAGGATCGAACGATCGTGCAGAATTGCTCCATCAACACGTGTAAATGCTTCCGATTTGCTGGGTGCCTTTTTCCGTTGTTTCAACGGGATTCGTATGTCTCGTGTTGTAGTAGATGATGTAGGTGGCTGTTGACTCGACACGGAGTGTACAGTATCATGAGGGTGATGCGCCGCGTGTACTCCGTACTTCGTATAGATTGGATTAAAAATAGCTGATTTCGTATCATAGTCCACAACACGCGACTATGGATCATAATAGTCATGTAAAACGGTTGCTCGCATCGGTGATTCAGCACATCGGGGATCAATCTAACTCTCCCGGTCGATCCTTCGGGATTGCGGCGATCGTGTCCATAGCCTCGGCCTGGCGGAGACGCCAAACACTATTGTTCCGAACAGAGTATCAGGAGTCAAGAGCATAATCGACTCTGTTTGTCGTCGATATCAATCAATGTGGAGAAGATTGGAGACACAGGGTCTGTAAGTGGACCCCGAGAGTGGACATTCAGAATACGATAGCAACACGTTGGAGACAGTTGGAGTCAAACTCTAAGCCGCGTGGTGGTTTCTGCGCCACAGGGATGAGTTCGCCGGTTAGCGACCGAGCATTCTCCGTGATAAGCGAGCTCCAGAGATCCTTCGCGCTAGACTGCGGATGACGTGCGGGTCCACCTTTCGCCCAGTGGTGGTCGTGTGTGGCGGATGCGGTCGCGCGCAGACGGAATGATCCATCCGGAGGGTTAGAGACCGGCGATAAAGTGGTTCCTAAGGACCCGGTCGTCTCCATGAGCTGCAGGAGATCCATGAAGATCTGGAGATCCCATCTGCTGCCATTCGTTGAACCCGCGTGCATCGTGAGTGTCTCGTGTTGAGAGGAAAGACCACCATCCTGCGAGGTAATTGGAATAAGAGAATTTGGAATTAGGAATTAATTTATTCAACACAAATCATCTTTGACCGACTCCGATGGCTGGCCAGACCAATCCTAGCTGCGCATTCTCTTTGTCTTGTACTCCGTACTTGGATCGTGTTGAGTTCAGGGATCGCTGTCGCCGATCGCGCTCTCGAAACGCTCATCTCGCTAGATGAACCTTAGCGTTCCGGACAAAGAAATGCCCAGGCATCCGTGCTCCGTACAGAGTAGTCTGTACGAAGTACGCGTTAGGGTTCTCGGGGACTTGCTCCCGGGGATCACGACAGAGTGGAGAATAGGAGACAATAGTCACGGCAGTTGAGCCGACCTTCATTCCCGACTGATGTAAGCGTCGAATTCCTCGTTCTGCCTTGATAAGAAGCTGATCATTGTGAGTCTGCCCCAGAATGTGATAGATACACGTGGGGAGGACATGGACCTTCCCATGCAGGATTCATCTTGCATCCCAGTGGGAACGGGCTGCTTGTCTTGACATTATCTTGTGTTGTTGCAGCAGTGTCAATCCCCTTCGATCTCCACATTGAATCATGGCGGCTCTGTGCCCATCCAGGAAAGGAAGATCCACTTTGTCCGCTATTGGGGACCCTGGCCTATCGTTGAGGACCCCTGGTCGGGGACGATTGGCACTGTTGTGAACTGCTGCTGCGCAGTGACAGAGCATCATCATTGGTCCCGCGTGGGAGGGTAAGGAGGGGGGTTTGACCCCACTGGGCATGCACAATACTTCTTGGCTTCCCAGCCTTGACGTGGAATCAAGTCTACACAACAGTTGACTTGACCGCATGGGGACAAAAGTTTCCGGAACAGAGGACACACGCAGGATGCGAGAACAAGAGGGGAATAAGTGATTGGAGATTGGTCAGACATGTTGTTCCAGCGCCTTGGATCGGATTGGAGTTGGACATTTTCTAACGTGCTTGTTGTCTCTTTTTCTCTTTTCGTACTTGGATTTTTTTCCTGTTTTCTGGGCCGAGGCAAGAAAAGCCCAGCGAACGTACCGAAGCGAAAGCTTAAAGAGACGAACCAAAAGGATCTGGATCCTGTTGTTGGCTATGCCACGTGTCGGTGTATGGGATTCTTTGTAAACGGTCGAAAAGCAAGAAGGTTTCAAAGGACCAACGGCTCTGATCGACTCCATTGGGGAAGACAACCGATGAAGAGCCCACCCACGAGGCCGCATGAATAACCTAGATGGGCGATGATCGACAATCTTGGCTTTGGAGATCCAGCCGGAAGGAGTAGGATGGCTCGTTTCTCCTGAGAGTGGACCCCGGATTGAAAGGAGGCAGTTGAGGGGGGCTTATCGAGACTTATGACGCCCGCAAGGCTAGCCTATTCGGAACCAATGTTCATTCAAATCAGGTTGAGCTCGGAGGCTTCACCTTGTACGGAGTATGGATGTCAGGGTCCTCCGAGAGGCGAAGTAACTAACCAGTGCACCCTCGCCGGCCATGAGCCATCTCGAGTGTCTGTGATTTGAATCTGTACCGGTCTGTAGATGTAGAATCCTCTGTTCTTTCTGATCAGTCCATTGCGTTTCTTTGATGCGCCAAGCGCTGCAGGGGGCCTAGCTGGTCAATGGTGCGAGATGCCAACGATCCACCATGGAGATCGCTGTCGATCCAAGTTATGCACCACGTCAAGCATCGTCATGCTCATGCCGAGAAATGATCGACTCTGCTGGGATGCCACGGGAGAGATTTGAACGTTAGTGACAGACCCGACGCCCTGGGAAATTTTAGTGATCCAGACTCGGGGAGTTGGAGAATCTATATTTGCTTCCGGACTTCCTCCACTTTCCCTTCTTATACTTCGCTGTCATCCACTTTGCACTCGCTCTTTTCCCTTCCTCTCACCCTTTGATACATCTCTCCAATCTTGATCGATCATGAAGACTTCCATATCCTCAGATGTGTGGGAGAAGAAGAAAGCGTTGATTGCCAAATTGTACATGGAGGAAGAATGGCCTCTCAAACAGGTCATCAAGCAGATTCGCTCTGATGATTTCAATCCGAGGTATGAAGTCTGAATTGGTTAGTCCATTTGGTCTCATGCTGATCCTCACAGTGAAACCCAACTGCGCAGTCGCCTGAAGAAATGGCGCGTTACCAAGCCATCTCGCCAGACTCGCAAGAAACCCCAGACCACAGACGATGCCGACTCTGAGAAAGACAGTCGGGCATCCACCTCGCCTCGCCATCATCGATCGACTCCCGTCTCGAAGGAGACCCGCTCGCGCCCGAACTGGGTCGCAACCCACCCAATCTATGCCCCATCCAACCTATCCTCGCAAGCTGTGGATCCGGCTCAATCAAAGTGGAATCTTCCCATGGCTACCCCAAGTCCATCCGGTGAACATGGTTTTATCGCCGACAGATCAGTGCCCGTCTCCGTTTTCCCAGACCCCAGTCCAACCACCACCACGTCCTTTGAGCAGTCCTCCCAGACGTCTCCTGTGAATAGCGGCCTGATGTTGAACACCACTTCTGCCGTGACTCCCAACTACGCCGCCTATCCGTCTCCAGAATCTGGCATTCCCAGCCCCGGCTCCTCTACGACTCCCGCAACCATGGGATCTTGGGGGCCTTCCCGGGCGCTTTCCATCGACCTAAACCTCAATTCAACTTTGCACCCATCACATTGGTATTCGATGCCATTCGAGCCCATCACGCCACCACCAGGTGCTCCTCACTCAGCACCTCTGTCTGCGCCTCTGGCTCCCACCGCTGGCTACCGGGATCAAGTGCCCATGGTAGCACCTCAAGGCCCTCACGTCTTCGCACCAGAGTTCGGTCACTACGGCGAGGCCCCTGATTATCATTGCTACGATCCCAAATCTTGGAAGCGAGCCATGTCATTGCAATATGACTTGACTGGTTGGAACGACCACGATCGAAAACATCCATCACAAGGGCAACATAGCGGCGCAGTGCCTGTCTCTACGACTCAACCCGGACCGCACGGCATGATGTGTGCATCTATTGCTCCTTATATGGGTCAAGACCCAATGACGCAGAAGCATCCGAGTATGGGATACTAGGCGCGAAGATTTGGTCTTTTGATACTTTGTTTATTTTCTGATCTTTTGGATGATTCCCCTTGGCTTGTGTCTTTTACCTAAAATGGGTGGTAATCTGTGTTGATAAATCATGTACGACATACTGGCGTTGACTGGGGAGCGGACGGGGATTGGCGTTTCTGGGTGGCTTTTTCATTATTATTGATACCTCTGGTGAATTCTCGATACGGAGTACAACCAGCACTGTTCCGAATAGACTGTCTCAAAGTATAATTCATGCCGTGACCAACTGGCCAATTTGCATAAGCGCCAAGTCTCTTATCCGAATGAACCTCGGCATTTTCACGCGGGGAAATCGACCCCAATTTATACTCCATCACTCTTCACCATCCACAGAAAAAAGAACTCAATTGACGTACTGTAGCTTCAAATCATTCGCAATGCGCGCCATTCAAGTCAGCGAATACGTCAAGGTAAATTCCCTCCAATCCACACAAACCCCACGATTAACTCCAACAGGACCCTCTAGACCTCCAAGTAACGACGGTCCCAACCCCAACCCCATCCACAGATAAATATCTCATCAAAATCCACTCCGCGGGCACAAACTTCTTCGATATCCTCCAGATCCAAGGCAAATACCAACACCAACCACCCCTCCCGTGGATCGGCGGGGCCGAATTCGCCGGCACAATCGCCGCGGTCCCGACCTCATCGTCCAACTCCCAATTCAAAGTCGGGGACCGCGTCTTCGGCGCAACACAGGGTGCATATGCGACTCATGTCCTAGCACCGGAGACGGCACTCCTTCCCGTCCCGAGTGGATGGAGCTTCGAAGACGCAGCAGGACTCTTCGTCACCGCGCCGACCTCCTACGGCGGCCTGGTACACCGTGCAGCTGTCAAGGCAGGAGACTGGGTCCTTGTACATGCTGCGGCAGGCGGCGTCGGACTAGCCGCTGTGCAAATTGCCAAGGCGAAAGGGGCAACGGTCATCGCGACGGCGGGGACAAACCGCAAGCGGGAAATCGCGCGCGAGTTCGGCGCAGACTATGTGATTGATTATTCGGATGCGAGCTGGCCGGGGCAGGTGAAGAAGCTGTGTGCGTCGAATCGGACGGGGAATGGGAAGGCTGGGGTGGATATCGTTTATGATCCTGTTGGGATGATCGAGGCGAGTTTGAAGTGTGTTGCGTGGAATGCGCGGTTGCTGGTGATTGGGTTTGCGGCGGGGAAGATTGAGAAGGTTGCTGTGAATCGGGTGCTGTTGAAGAATGTGAGTATTGTCGGTTTACATTGGGGTCAGTATGCGCGGTTTGAGACGGAGACGGTGGAGTCGGTGTGGAAGGGGATCTTTGATTTGGTTGCGCAGGGTCGGTTTCGAGGCACGGCGTTTAGGGATGAGAGGTTTCTTGGATTGGAGAGTGTGCCGCGGGCATTGAAGGCGCTTGGAGGTCGTGAGACTTGGGGGAAAGTGGTGGTGAATGTGGTGGGTGAGAAAGCGCAGAGCAAGTTATAATGATTTAACCATGTAGTGATGGTGGACTTGGAAGTACAGCCAGATGTATATCTAGAATCACATTGCTGCGTCGGTCTATATTGAAGTAGGTACCTCAAGCCAAATAGGTATGAAGATCAACCTAGATTCAGTCCAAAGCTACACTAAAACCACCTGGGCAGAGATAACCTCCATACCTAATCCATATTCAACCTGCCGACTCCAATCCAGCCAAACCATTAAACAAGTCCAACTCAAACTACAAGCAAAAACAAAGAAATACCTCCATCCCACCAAACCCCCTACCATAACATAATCTAAATGTAGGTGCGCAAGGAGTCATGCCCTCGTAGAAGCGTCAAACACAGGCAAGTACATGAACTATGAAGGCCCATTACTCTAGCAACAAGCACAAGACCCGAAGAATCCAGATCTCGGCGCCAATCCAGCTCCAGCCGGTCAAGGCCACAAGACGTGGCGCATGGTGACTGTCCAAAGGGTCCGTGGAATGTCCGGGTGGACTGGGACAGCTGGGTTGGGAGTTGCGTATAGGTTTGTTCTGTGGTTTATTGAAAGACATCAAGTGGTTAGTTGGTCGAGATGAACGTGTACACGAATCGCATTAGATTCTGTTGCTGGTTGGATGAAGTTGAATTGGAGGAGAAAATTGAGAACTGGCTTCGCTTAGGGATTAGTCAGCGTGGACTAACCAAGTTTGGAAGTATATATCTACAGGGATAAATAGTTGATAATACTACCTAGGTACCATCATAAATTGTTTGATTATCAGAAGAAAGTCGGTAAACTGCACAAGCATAATTGAAAAATACATTAAGTGATCATCATTCCATATCTCATAACTAATCGTCAACCACGTACTCCGTAATCATGCATTAATGATGTCTTTCGCGCATGTGGACAATAGTAGTCCATCCCTGACAGCAAATTTTGCCCATGCTATGTCCACACCAGCAGCACTGTGGCCGGTAGAGAGGTGCTGGCTGAGATGGAGACGGTGGGCTCGCCGGGTTAGCCTCGTCCTGCAAGCCGCCGGGAATCTGAGTATCACTCGCGACTTGCAGCCCTTGTGCAGCTGAAACTCGTCGCTGACCACTCGATCCCGAGGAGAAAATCGAGTTTCGTCGACCGAGCGAGTTCTTTCGCGAGAAAGTCCGTACGAGCAGAGAGTCCGGGGGAAGTCGTTCCGGGCAGGCGAGCTTGGCGTATACTTCGGATGGAAGATCGTGCCAGTAGTTACAGTGACAGCAAATGACGAATAACTTGGCAACCACCTGGTTGGGCTCGAACGGTTTCACTTTTTGCATGGGCTTTCGTCGAAGCATCGCCACAGGCCCACCTGCAGCAAGCGGTGGAGGATCTCGCAGGCTGTTTGGAATGATGGGCGGTCCTTCTCGGGCTGGCTTTTCCAGAGTCTCCTCTATGCTGGGCTTAGTCTTTGCGGGCTGAACTGTTCGGTCTGCGGCAGGGTGACCGGGTACGTCCAGCACCTCCTCGTCTGCAGTATCATAGCTCGATGTGCTCTTTAGCGAAGTAGCAGACAGCGATTGGCGGTGGCTTGACTTATCCGCTGCTTTTGCGGGGAGTTTGTTCTCGATAAGCTCACCAGGTATGCCATGAGCGTGCTCAGTCGGTTCTGGTGGAGCAACAATGTCCCTCGTGCTGGAAGGCGTTGTCGGCTTCACATCGTGTACTCGTCTCCCAGAGAGATCCTTCGGTGGACCACTCCGGTTCGGGTGCTTCATTGGAGGCGCTACTTGAAATGGTCGTCTCGCCTCTCTAGAGACATGTTGCTGCCTAGGCTCAAAAGACCCGGTGCCGGGTGGACGATTCTCCTGTCGCCTGTCGACTCTTGTCGGATTTGGCATTGGCCCGCGAAAGGATTCCTGCTGATAGGGATGCAGCTCTCTACTCCGACCGTCGAGCCCGTTCAATGGGGAGTATCCTGGAGCCGGGGCTCGAGACCGTCCTCTTGGCTCTTCAAAATGATAAGGTTTCGCGACTCGTAAAGGTTGCGGCACATGCAAGTAATCACTTTGCGTAGCCTGCAAGGCTCTTGGATATCTGGCGTCATCTTTGCGATACAGATCATTGGTGTTTGTAGGGTTCAAAGCCAAAGGTGAAGATTTGTAGACTCGTGGCTGTCCCTGGGGATTGGAGTCTACTCGTCCTTTTCCGGGCGGATTGGTCGAGACTTGTGCTGGAAGTCCGCTCGAAAGACCTCTTTGGCTGGACGCAACCTGCATATTTTCTGCATGCGCCGGGGCCACATCGCGCGGTTGACGCATCCTAGTGTTGTGAGGGAACGCAGGGTCAGAAGTCTGTTGATGAGATTCACCCCAACCATTGTTGGACACGGCAGGCGTCATATTAGGTCCAGACACCGGCCTCCCACTGGGAACCAAAGAGCTGGGTAAGGGTTTGGTTGGCTCCGTCGCTCTCTCTTGCTTGAGAGCTGCCGTGAAACGTTCTCGGTCAAGGTCCGCCGAAAGCTCTGTTGGCTGGGAATATGACCGAACTTCGTACCTCCGAGTAGTATGATCCATAAACGGGTTACCTTGGTATACCTCTGACTTCACAGAAATATCCTGGTCCGACTCACGGCCGTTCTTCTTCTGCCAAGCTTCGGCCATTCTCCAGCTCTCACGAAGATCATCCGATTTCAATGATGGATGAAGCGTATGCACCGCACGAGTAAGTTGGTGAGATGGAATCAGAGCTGTGCCGTGTTTATCAGCTAGTTCACGAGAGATGGCAGCACCGAAGCGCTCAGGCAGAATCAAAGGTAGAGATGGCGGGCCCGAGGAAGCAGGGTCCTCCGTTGACAAACGCCGCGTGTCGTGGTCCTTTGGATTCACTGAGCTCGATCGCGATCGAGAAGACCGTCGCGAGCCAGAAAAGAATGACGAAAACCCACTCAATGACCGGGGCCTTTCAGAATTCGCACTGGAGGACCTTTTGGTACTCCCGATGGGCTGCTTCTTGGTCAGGCGGCGAGAGTTTCGATCGTAGATACCATGTTCCAGCCGGGATTGAGCTTCTTCAAGGTGCAGCAAACGCTTCTCCAGGTCCTTCCTCTCAGCCTCTAGTCGCTTCGTGGCGCGTCTCTCCTTTCGCGTGATATCCTTTTCCCAGGTAGGCGAAGAGCAGATTTTATCTCTTGCTACATTGGGGTCCGACGCAGTTGTGGGTGTAGCTGCGGCTTCGTCTTTGGTGTGAAGGGGATGGACGGACGGGCTTGTGTCTGGCGTCCCTAGAGAAGGCATCTGAGAATTCACTGAGGAGTAGGTAACTGAGGCGGGCCTGGTTCCTTCAGGCGTGGATTGGCCCAAAGTGGCCGCATTGGAGTCTTCAGACTTGAGATTGGGCTGCCCATCACTGTGGACAGTCGGAGCCGAGGGAACTTGCTCTGTCGACCTACGTGCGTTGTGTACACTGTGTACGACGAAGCTGTGTCGTTTCTTGGACTGGTCAGCCAGGATCTAGGATGGGAAAGATGGTTAGTCTTGCCTCTGCGCGATCGACATTGAGCACGCGATGGAAATGCTCGGAGATGGAGGATCGACGGCTGCGGCGGGGCTGATCGGCCATGATGCTGAAGGGAGAATATTGAAAGGACATGGAGGTGCTGAAGCACACACCATGGGGGTTTTGGAAATGTCCAAGACGAGGTGGATAGAAATGCAACTTGCCACTGGTGAATTTGCGATGTTTTACGCCACAAAGACTGGAGTGAGACCTGCAGCCCAACTATTCTAGATTTAGTGTTGCGACTTCTTTATACCTCTATTCATTCTGTTCGATATACACAAAGTAGTAATTCCTAATTCCTATTCTCATTTCACTCTATCAACTCGATTCCACACGAAGTCTAGAGCAGACCTCATTTCAATTCTGGCCCAGTGAATGGTTGAGTTGCAAATTGAGCCTGGTTTCACCTGCTGTGATGCTTCAGTATAGAATGGATGGTTCACATCCAAGCAGAACCATGGATCAAAGCCTTGGGTAAAACCCGGCACAGCCCCGCTTGGCACCGTGGAAATGTCAACCTTAAACCCAATCCTCATCGGAGCGCAATTCCAATCTCAACTTGACCTTCTACACTCTACCAGTTCAACATGACACAAAACAACACCAATCCATTTGTGGCTCCACCACCCAGCTACGATGCATCGCAGGCCTCAGCCGGTCCCGGATCCCAGGGTCAACAGGGAGATCCCCCGCCGTACCATAACTGGCAGGATGCAGTCCCTGATACATCAGTGTTTCCACCACCGCCAGTCAGCGGCTACTACTTTTCAGGCACAGGAAATGCATCTAGCGACCAGGCCGAGCGGGCCCACGCCTTCTGCAACGACACCCCACTCTGGCTCCCAGTGAGACCGTCACCAGCAGTGTACAGCACGGTGCAACAACATGACCAGCGGCCAGTTCGCCAACGAGAATTTAGTGGTGACCTCTTCATAACGGGTCTAGGTCGCTGGTGGGGACATACACTAAGCTCGAACGGTGATTGCTTAGTTCTCAGCCATCTACCAGTGTACTTTGCTGCCGAAGACTCACCATTTCTACGTGAGAAGCAAAAGCCCAAGACCATCTACTTCGAAGTTACGTTGCGCTCGCTACGCGCTGGACCAGGCGGGGATGCAAGTGGATTTGCGATCGGGTTCGCAGCGCAGCCTTATCCTGCCTGGAGATCTCCAGGATGGGAGAGGGGCAGTCTGGGAGTGTTTTCCGACGACGGGTGTCGATTTGTAAATGACTCATGGGGAGGACGGGATTTCACCTCGGCCATTCAAGTTCATGAGACCGTGGGGCTGGGCATGGTCTTCTCAGTGCCGGAACAGCCTATTGTCAGTGCCGCGACAGGGAAGAAAGTATGCCATGTGGAAATCTTCTTTACGCGCAACGGGCAGCATGCGGGTGGGTGGAACTTGCACGAGGAAACCGATGAGGAAGCCGGTGGTGTTGAAGGTTTAGAGGGAGACTATGACCTGTATGGGGCTATCGGGCTGTTCGGTGGCGTTGACTTTGAAGCTTGCTTTGACCCTGCAGGTTGGCTCTGGCAGCCCCGCGAGTAGAGGGACCGATGGCTCCGATTGGTGTTGATTGCGTTGACGCCCAGAGAGAGGAGGAGCCACTAGGGTCATAGGGCTGAGCAGCGGTTGCTGAAACTTGCTTAAGAGGCATCGTGTACTAGGTGGACATGCCATCTTAATATCAATGCTTTATCGTAAAGCTTAAAATGAAAAAGGAAAATAATAATAAACAAGATAAGCAAGATTAAAGTAAGACCAACAACACACGAAAAAGAAACCACCTACGCCGTATCAGATAAAGAAAAACAAGACCAGATTAGAACACTAGACTCCCCCCCGAGCTAAGCGCCATAATCCCCCTGATAATAACAGACACAACTATACATCCAAAGCAGCAAATAGGAAGAAAGGGGAAGATACGCAATGCCTATTTCGACGGCCTACCGAACGCCAACAGACGCACCTGCAGATGGGGCACAGCACGGCCATGGCACAGGGTTCTAGAAAGGGCATCGACCACACCCTCCAGGGTCTTCGTATGCAGGCGCATTAGCGGCTCGGGGGGAAGCAGGGAGGTACATCCGGGGCTGCAACGGTTGTCGCAAGGCGTTGGGATGGAGCAGGGGTATGCCTTTTTTTTCCGCCCCAAACGATATGCCCGTTTCAGTTGGATGAAGAAGAACTTCCTGACGTCATTAGCAGGGTGTCTAGTCAATTAGTTACTCTGTTGCGGGCTACGGAGTAGTGTCTTGAGGTCTTGTGCGCTCATGCTTAACCTTGTCTCGTGTGTGTTTGCGAGATGCGAAGATCTACTTGACCCGCTTTGTTTGGCGAGTATGTCGACGCTGGGCGATGAATTGTGACAAGTACGGAGTACTGGCTGGACTTTCATCCTGTGGTCATACAAAGGATTGACTAGAGTAGGTTTATTTATGAGTTCCTGTGCTAGGTACCTTTTCTAGAACGCGTTAGATTTCGAATACTGGAAGCAGCCTTGTGCTTCTATGCCTGTCTCTAGATACCTAGGCATGGATTTCTCGAAAGCGCCATGACCGCCTCACGAAGCTGCAAATCATGCACAGACAGGGGAATCTGTCAATCCTCGGGGAATAATAGGTTCTTTTTTTCCGAGAAAACAACAAAGTCCTGAATCCTCCGTACCTGGCGAATTACCTACATACATAGTTTGTTGGTGACTTGTTGTTCTTGGCAGCGATGGGGTACTCGGAGTGTTGTCTCCACCAGGAATTATACCTACCTAGAGGGGGATTGATAATGGACTAGGATCCATGTACTCCATACTCCGTATTGACGGATTGATCGTGGAACATCGACAGGCGCCAGGGATGGCGCAATCTTCTCCGCTTTGGGGATTTTTGACTTTCTCTCCACTGGCGCAGGAAGACAAAGGATGAAAAAGAAAAAGGGAAAGAAGGAAACGATGCATGGCGTGTCACGCAGCAACCCCAGCAGGTACCCTCACTCTATACTCCGTACAGGTACTCCGTATGGAGTATCCGCACACAAGTACAGGGAAAAATAAATCGTGGGAGGAAAAGCAGTGGACCCAAGTCAGTGATCAACCCGAGACTATCCTTAATGGTTGCAGTAACGACGACCAAACTAGGCAGCCTCACTGCAACAAGGAACAAGGAACAAGGTACAAGGAACTCAGGAACTCAAGGAGAGCGACCGAGCAGGGCGTTATGATGATCCAATGAATTGCCCCGGCGGCCGCGACGGAGTCTCTCCATGGAGCCGCTGGAGACTGGGGGATCGTACACGGGACAGTGCGCGCGGACGGGGGCCGCTCCAGTTAGTGCCGGTGGGTTTTCGAGTCAAGAAGGATAATTTGGCCGTTGCCACGAGATCGCGCTATGCTCTTTTGATCCCTCGAGTGGATGAGGATTTCTCTCACGAGAAAAACTACCGAGAAAGACCACGTCGCAGTTCAAGTGGATGGGTGGAGTGGCGATGGAGAGGGAACTCGGGAAAATCATGGCCGCTTGTTGCAGGATGGTGTCCGTACTTTGTTCAGGAAATATCTCCACCGAGGGGCGCTTGTAAGTTAACTTTTTCTCTTTTCATACGGTATTGAAGCCCCACGGCTGATCTGGAACGGTGCTCCTAGGTATTCCCAACCGCCCCGTCCGAAACAGGCAACGGAAGGATGAAGGTTGTGTGAAAGCGGTGCTTGGATTGGATTTCTCGTCTTATCATTTGATAATTGTGGCGGATATGGCTAATCGGCTTGTCAGCGCCAACATGGGGGAAGGCGTCACGAGAGGGGAAGGCGTCTGATCGGCCTGCTGCATGTCATTTTCCGTTGTCCCCGGCTGTCATTTGTATTGACTTCCGAGGTTGGAGCTGTTTTTGTCTGATATACTGACTTCATATAGTGATAATTCCCCGAATCTATTATCAATACCAACGACTCTGCACTCTTCACTTCCATCCCAATCCAATAATACAATAGGATTATCTCGGTTGCACCCGGGATTTGGTGGACTCGGAACTACAAATGTGGAGTTTCTGGGCAAGACTGGGTCCAAGTCCGTGCAGCCGAGAGATACGCGTCTGTTTCACTCACAACATGATCTCCATAGCGAATCGCTTGGTCGGTTCGGCCGAAGGTCATGGTGAACACGTACTCGGATCCAAAAATAAGCTGTACAAAGTACAAGGAAATCAAATCCTGATGCATTCAAGGTCAACCACCGAGTCACTGGTTCTTTGACCAAGTGGGGGAAGGAAAAGGGCGTTGCCACTGGGAGAATGCAACGGGCTGTGCTGCACGGCCCTAGCGAGAGAGAACATCCACACCCCTCCCCCAAAACCCTCCCGAAAAGGGAAATTCAAATTGCGTGGAATCCGAGGCGATTTGGTGCTGATTTCGTGTGCACTGTGATCTCTGCAACATACCGGCCGATCATGACCTTTTCACATACGATAGGCCATGACCCGATTCGGCCGGCTGCAGTGGTCCTGGGGCCGCTAAGGCTGTCGCTGTCAGCATGAGCTTCCTGCTCCGGTGGTCTCGATTAGACGCCAAAGCGACCACTGGCGCGTCTCATGGGCCGAACAGGAAGGAGTCCAACCACGCCAAGAGGTCAGGACCGGGAATAGAGACAGGGATGTTCATCAAAAATTGCCGTAGTGTCCGTCGGAAACTGATACAGTTCGAGGACTATGTGTATTGAACAATGATTCATGGTGATGTACCATGGTACGCACATCGACTTTGCATTGACGCGCCACTGAATCGGGTCGCCTTAAACCGTATAGGGAGAGACGATAGGAATCGCATTTGGCAGTTGCCCTCTGATATCAGACCTCACCAAGTATGTGTATCCCTTCTGACCTCGTCCCATGATGGTTCGCTGAGGAATATGTCGAGAGATTCCTTTCTTCCGCCCCACTCAAGCTTCGACCTTTTGCAGCACGAACCACATTGACCAGACTGCAGTTACACACGGGCGTGTGGCGATCGACGCTAGGATTCCCGTTTTGCCTAAACCGTTTTGGCTTCCTTTGCCTTTTTTGCCTTTTGTCTTCCGTGATTTCTTCTCACATCATTTCCTCTTGATCCACTTGGGAAGTGGGGTTGCGATGACCTCAAACCAAATGTGGTCCTGGTTGATGCGCGGTAAAATTAAAGAATCCCTTCGAGTGCCACAAGGCGCGCGCATCATGGGCGATCCACTTTGATCACTATCACGGTGATTTGGGATGATTGGTGATCGAGTCGAGAAGAGAGAACCACGGTACTCTGTACTGAGAGGGGTAGTTCTATCATGGTGCGCTAGCACGTCCACTACGGCGCTAGTATCTATGGGTTGTCGAATGAATTCTTATTGATTCTTCCACAACATCATGTCGGATCTCAGCCTTTGTCTAGACTGAATGATACCATTCTGGCTAGAGAAGGAGCTGAGGATGTTGATCGGCAAGTCAAAAGCACCGGTGGGACTGGGCACCAATGAAGGAAGAATGCCCCCACGACTCCATCGATGCACCTGGTCGATAGCGAAATCTCGCGTGCATGATCGGATATAGTCTCCTTGGCCCCCATGAATATTTTGCTTTTTTGATTCCCCTATCTATTTTTCAATCTTTACTTAATTCGGCTCTTGGCCGCATGTCGATTCGAACGTGAAGAACATAGTTGCCTTTCCATGACTTAATCTTTCATACTCTGTACCTGCACAAAGCATGAACCCCTTCTCCCCTAATACCCATACCTGACTCCACTCCATGTCACTGCGCCTGGGCCGCCGCCAATCCTTCTCCACCTTCGACCTGCCTCCATCTAGATCCAGGGTCTCTGACGCACGAGGCAAAACTACACCTGCAGCACACTCAAAACGACAACGGGTACTGGGGCCTTTTTTTAAATTATTATTTTGCCTTTTTTTTTTTTAGCCCGACTTTTTTTTTATACAATTTTTTTTTCTAGCTCAATTGTTCGCGTGGATTAGTTTTAGGATTGTCATCGTAGGCATGTGCTTCCCCTACAAATTAATCGCCTTCGACTCCCGCGACGGACCGATCTCTCTTTCTTTATTTTTCGTCTTCCCTTCCCCCTCCTCCATCTCCTTATCTCTTCTGGGCTGGTTGAGGAAGCTGTGTCTTCCCCGACATTCGTTTTTGCTTCCTCACTCTTTTATCTACCAGCCCATTCCCTTCCCCCTCCCCCTCCCCTGAGGAATTCACAATTGATCGTTGTTATCGGTATGATCCCCGTCTGATTTCCGGGATTACACAAGATCTTGGCTAATTCGATTGGATGTAGGTGAATTGAAAAACCTCCGTGGGAAGAGACCAAAAAAAGAAAAAAGGAAAAAAAAGGAAAGGTGGATTGAAATCGGAGGAAAGAAAAGGAATAATCTACCATCTGGATCGCTATGGCGTTTCCTTTCCTACGAGCATTTGTCGCGCTCTTGTTAGTCTTGACGATTGAACTGGATAACGACGGAAAGTGGACGTAGTCGTTGTGACTGACTCGTTCCCCAGTGTTTATCGTTACTTCCGCCTCGTGGTGAATTTGGTCTCGTTTTGGTCCTTCAAGCCGATCCCGCCCCCGGAAAACCCCAAACTCACATCACAAGATGTCTCGGTGATCATCCCCACCTTGGAGGGGTGTGGCGAGGAATTGGTGGAGACAATTCGGTCGATTCTCGAAAATCAACCATTTGAGATCCTGCTCGTCACGATTGAGGCCAACCGGAAGAAAGCCGAACGAATGCTGAGTGCGATGCCGGCGTCGAAATCCCGAATTCGTTTATTTACCGTCACGCATCCCAATAAACGGCGCCAGATGACCCGCGCAATTCCCGAGGTGCGGACGGCGATCACCTTACTCGCCGACGACGATGTGAGCTGGCCGTCGACGGTGCTGCCCTGGATTTTGGCACCATTTGAGAAGGATGATCGGTACGGAGGAGTGGTAACCTGCCAGCGATTGCGTCGCGCGGTGGGGCCGACCCTTTCACAACGGATCTGGGGCTACCTCGGAGCTTTGTATTTGGAGCGACGCAATTTCGATTGTGGTGCTACAACCAACATGGACGGAGGATTGCCATGCATGTCCGGGCGCTCGGTGGCGTACAGAACCAAGATCCTCCAGGATGAGGGCTTCACCTACGCTTTTACCAACGAGGAATGGTGGTGGGGAAAATACCAGCTCAATGCGGATGACGACAACTTCATTACTCGCTGGATGGTCTCGCATGGCTGGGAGACTTATATGCAGTACCACCCCGAGGCCGAGGTGCTTACCACACTGGAGGATAACCCCCGATTTCTCAAGCAATGCGCGCGGTGGTCGCGGAGTAACTGGCGGAGCAATCTCACCAGCATGTTTCACGAGAAGCATATCTGGTAGTAAGTGCTACCTCTCTCATCGTCTTGGATTCTTTTTTTTACTTTTTGTTTCCCTCGTGTTGTTTCCCTCGTGTTGCTTGGATGGAGGATTTCTCCCGATCGACAGTCTTCTTCCCCAGAACAAGCAATTGCACATTTGCCAATTATCCCCATGGTGAACCTTTGCGAACCAGAAATCTGACAGGGATTTTTGGTTAGCATAGGCGAGCTTCGAAAGTCTGATCGAAGAGCATTGGCCTTTGGTCAGCCGTCCTGTGCTTTGTTTACTTTTGATTTGTCGGAAATCCGTCTCAGCCGCAGCTAACCCTGTTTTACTTTTTTAGTCGTCAGCCCTGGAGCGCCTATGCTGTGCACTTGACGACTTTGTCGCCGCCCGCCCTGCTTGGGGATCTTCTGTTGGTTTGGCTGTGCCATAAAGCGACCATCTCGTGGGGAGATGTTCTCCATCAACGGGCCATGACCTTTCTGTGTCTGTGGGTGTTCACCAGCAAATGGATCAAATTGCTCGGTCACTATATTCGATATCCGGTCGACACGCTGCTTCTCCCGGTGTCGCTATTGTTTGGGTATTTCCACGGTGCGATCAAGATGTACGCGGTCATGACTCTCAATGTGGTAAGTTGTAATGTATTTTTGTGTTCCAGCCCGGTGGGCTGCCTAAGCATCGCCCCTCCTGTATTCCCCTATGACACGCCCGCATCACAACGCTTTGATCACGACTCCTCCCTCGTGCAGCTGGGTCTATCCACCACTATCCCGTGCCAGCCATTTTAGGCCATGAGTTCGTGGGTCTCGTGCTGACTCTTTCCCTTCCCCTCCTTTTCCCCGGGTCGTGTTGCTTGACATGCATTTCCTGGACTCCGCGCTGACCATGATTTGCACTTTCTAGACCACTTGGGGTAGCCGTGACGGCGCTGATGATTATGACGCGGAGCGCATGAAGAAACGGACCGATGCCGATCGCAAGAGGCAGCCCTACTACCCGAGCTATCTCACCAAATAACTTTTTTTTATCAAGGTCGCACTATGTCCAGAGGCACCTCCTGTGGACCGGCTGCTCAATGGATTCCTTGACATGTGCGGCCATGCTGTATCCCCGAGATGTCGGGGACCCGGCATACTACGCCCTCCGGACCTTCTACACCCAGCCCGACCCTTTTTACGATTGAAATGCCGTGATGACCATGTTTCGACCATGTCCGACTTGAATTGATGTTTGATTTTGCGGTTTCGGTTCCGACTTTAGATGCGTCCAGCGCTTGCTTGTTCATGAACCATTCTCCACGCTGGTGGGGGCAACTCCAGCCACTCCATGCTTGGCCGGCGGGGAGCCGAGATCGGTTGATCTTGTGCTTCGTCGGCTTTCTCGACCGGAGTATATCCTCCTATCGGACCAGGTTTGGGCTATTAAACCTGATGTGGGACCTCGACCACGTCGTGATGGTCCCCCACAGCCCATTGGGTCGAATTTTTCTTTTTCTCTTCTCTGCACATGATTGGGTTCCAAAACAAAATGGGTGGTCAACCTCCAGCTTTGAATTCTTTTTCTCATTTCTTTTCCGATTCCCCTTCACTTGTGTAAATTACAAAAGCATGGGCAGGTTTCGTCGGTTTGCACTTGTTCTGTGTCGCTTGCATCTCGATGTTCCGTTCGGCTGATTTTGCTCTGACATGACGCTTGTCATTTTGGTCATTTTGGTTTCCATTTTTTATGGTAGCACTGCAATGCTTTGGTTTTAGATGCCGGTTGGGAGGTCTTCTGTCGTTTTCAATATCCCTGTTGATAATTTCTAATGCAATGGGAGAATGTTGTACTAGCTCTGCCGACTACATCTAGACCATCGTTCCAGACCTCGGGATCAGAGCAGGGCATCATCGTATACTACCTAGGCACGATGATCATACGCTCGCCTCTGATGCAATAATGCATAGACTTTCACCATCGATAACACGCTGGGAACCGAATGGGGTTGAACCTCGGAGAACCTCCACCTTCCAGATCAAAACAAACATTAAAATTAAATTGTGATCAGATTCCAGGAACATTAATGATCAGCAGACCAGCTGCACAGAACCTGATTCAGTACCATGGCTGTACAGTCGATCTATTGGACTCGATTCCGTCGATCGCTAGCTATAGTTACATAGAGGTACGGAGTACTCCGTACTGTAAGCAAAGCGGGCCAACGTGGCGCGTGTGTGGCGATCGGGCCGAGATTCGACTTGCTCCCGCAACCTCTGCTTGAGATTGTTCCTAGCTGTTCTCCACCCAGCAAGAAACGACATGCACTCTCTTTCTCGTGCTGGGTTGCCTGCGCAGCTTGTATCGGCTGCTAGGTTTCATGCTCCGCTACGTCGCTTCCATTCTTCTCCCTTGAGGCCGGCGGTTGCGCACCCCGTTACTGCTCATGGTCCTCCGCCTAAAGCCCCGGCCCCATCGCCTGAATTTAAAGAGAATGCCGCACCGCCGAAGGAGCCTGCGCCTGCGCCTGCTGATGATGTGTCTTCCCGACCGAGCAGGGCTACTGCGTCGCTGAAGAAGCGGTTCTGGAAGGATGTTCATATCCACGGGAAACCGGGTACGTAGCCTGGATTGCGTACAATGGTATCGAATCATGACTGATGACTCTTTCGTTTACAGGCGAGTACCAGGTGCTGCTCGATAAGCGACCTGTGCGAACACCCAACAAAGATATCCTCTCTATACCCCCGACCAAGCCGCACCTCGCGCACGCCATTGCCCTGGAGTGGGATGTAATGACCTCCGCCCAGCAAGCGCTGAAGAGCCACTTGATCCCGTTGACCTCTCTTTCGGCGCGCGCGGTGGATATTGTCAGGGAAGATGCGCAGGGCGACACCACCACCCGAGACCAGATCATTACTACCGCCATGCGCTACTTGGAGACTGATACTTTGTTATGCTGGGAACCTGAGCGGGAAGTCCATGCGTTGGAGCGCAAGGATGGCGAAGACAAGACCGAGACTCTACGCGAGATTCAAGTACGAGTTGCAAAGGATATTATGAGCTATTTGTCGACGAAGGTCTGGCCGGGATTAGAGATCAAACCGATTCTCGATACAGAGAGTATTCTCCCTGTGTCGCAGCCGCAGACGACGAAGGATAGTATCCGATCGTGGGTTTCGCAGCTGGATCCCCACGACTTGGCTGGTCTGGAGAGAGGTATTCTGGCATCGAAAAGTCTGCTGATTGCGGTGCGCTTGCTCGTGGAATGGAGCGAGAACTTCCGTCATCTCCAAGGGTCCCATGCGAAGAAATTTGGTCTCGAGGATGCGGCCGAAGCTTCGAGTTTGGAGGTGAAATGGCAGACGGACATGTGGGGTGAAGTCGAGGATACTCACGACGTCGATAAAGAGGATGTGAAGCGGCAACTAGGCAGTGTGGTCATCCTGGTTAGCGGCGAGACACGATAGATTGGACTCGACGCCTGTATCATATAGAATGTACAACAGCAGAACATAAAAGCGCCGTGTGTTGCAGCGAACTGTTTGCGATGCCAAGGCGGAGTGATCAGCGTCACTTTCCTTCCCAAATCCAGCGTCTTCTTCTCAACCAACTTTATTTCCCCTCAACCTTCCCGTGCGTCCATTCAGGCCCCTTTCGCTATTGCACGGGCTCGCACTATGTCTGACAGACCCGAAGGGTAAGTTTCTCTGGTTCCAACGTCACCGAGATCCATGGTTCGTGGCGGTCGGCATATGTCGCCCCTCTCTAGGCAAAGCAGCAGCGTCGAGGATCGCTGAAGCTATGGAGTTTCCTCTCTGGCAGTAATGTCTCGAAAGTCTTTATTCCCGGGGAAACTCGGGAATACCTCTTTCGGTCGCTCGAGCAAAGGTATTACATGTGAAGCTAACATGCCACCGCCTCGCAGGCACAAGCGCTCTCGAAGTGCCCTGGCGCTGGCCCTTTTGCACCGCGACAAGTCCCGTGGCGAGGACAAGGACGCCCCGGACGAGAATGCAGATAATACCTCTGTCGGATCGGCCTCGACCAATGGATCCCCTTCCCGCTCCCACGCACGTAATAGCAGTCGTCACAGTCGCCGAAAGCCCACCCAAGACTTAAGTTCTTCTCCAGCCCTTCCAGAAGCTCCTGAAGTGATCGCTTCTGAGACATACCTCGGTGGCGAAGCCATGGACAAGGTGCCGTCCGTTTCTTTGACGGAGAGTGCTAGCATGTCTCTCGATCAGTCGGTGCGATCGTTCCGTTTGTTCGAGATCCTTCGCAGTGGCGATACGACTGCGATTTCCAAAGCTATCAAGGACTCAAAGGATGCCCAAACGGCTAATAATTTGTACGGGACTACAATCCTCCACCTCGCTCTCCAATGCGCTGAACCGCAGGTGGTGGAATTCGTGCTCTCCGCGAGCGAGGGTTTGGATATCAATGCGCTAGACCGTGAGGGGAATACCCCGCTGCACCTTGCGGCTCAGTTAGGTCGGGTCTCTCTGGTTCGGGAACTACTTACTCGGCCCGACGTCAACGACGCTATCGTCAACTATCGTGGCCAAACGGCACTCGACGTCGCGCGCACCCCAGAGATCTTTCAGCAGCTGCAACTGGCAAGATCTATCTTTATCGACACCAAGACTCGGGAGATTCAAGCTCTGATCAGCGGAGGTGAATACGAGAACTTGGAGAAGTTGCTCGAGGAGCCACGGGCGGAAGGCATCTTGGATGTCAACGCGCTGGATTTGGTTACGGACCAGACCACTTCGCAGACTGGTGGCACATTGCTACATGAAGGGGCTCGCAAGAAAGATGCGCAGCTGATCCAAATTCTCCTCACCCACGGCGCGGATCCTTTCCGGCGTGATAAGAAGGGGAAACTGCCCCAGGACGTCACTAAGGATGATCGAACTCGCGCGATCCTGAAGAAGTCCCCAGCGGCGGCTGCTGCTCAACGTGGTATCCAAGAGAAGGCTATCCTTGGAAACAGTAATGCTCAGGGCTTGTCGGGTCGAGTCTCGATTGGCGAGGCTCCTCTGGCGGGTAAAGATGCCCGAGAGATGAGGGGCTATCTCAAGAAGTGGACGAACTATACGACCGGCTACAAGCTGCGATGGTTCGTTCTTGAAGATGGCGTGCTGAGTTACTACAAGCACCAGGGTAAGCTTCCTTGTTTGCTTCATTCTTGCCCTTTTACTTACTTTTCTCTCAGATGATGCGGGCTCTGCTTGCCGTGGTGCCATTAACATGAGAATCGCCAGACTTAGCATGGACGCTCAGGACAAAACTCACTTTGAGATCCACGGCAAGTCTTCTGTCAAGTACCACCTCAAGGCAAACCATGTGGTTGAGGCCAAGCGCTGGTTCTGGTCGCTTAACAATGCTATTCAATGGGCCAAGGACGAAGCCAAGGAAGAAGAGAGACAGCGCAACAAGAATGCAGAGGCACTGCGTCTCGCGAAGATCGAGACCGAGGGACGTCCAGGGGACACGCCTTCCGAGTCCGGTCTAAGCCACAAGCCCAGTACCAGTGGCAAAGGTCCGGCTCCATCATCTCTCGGAGTGCCCGGTGGCAGCAGCAACAGGCTCAGCACCCATGCATCACGAACCACGCTCGAGACTATTCCTGGTGATGAGGAGAGCTCGGCATATGGCTCAGTTGATCAAGGCGCTGCCCAGAATGAGGTGAACAGAGTCATTAGCCAGGTCACCACCGTGCCAGATGGCGAAGACGATGAATTTGGTGATTACGCTTCCAGTCATGACATGCCTGCCAATGACAAGGACGCTCTCAACATCACTGCGCAGTCTGTCAAGCTTCAATTGGATCTTCTTGGAAATGTTTCAGCTTCACTGCAGTCTGAACGATCCAAACACCCGGAACTGCCAATCTCGGACCCGAAAATTGAGCAAGCTTTCGGGACTTATGACGCTGCTGTTAGCAGTCTCAAGGGGCTGGTGCAGAATCTCCTGAAGATTTCGCGAGATCGCGACTCGTACTGGCAATATCGCCTGAACAGGGAAGAACATCTTCGTCGGATGTGGGAGGAGAGCATGGCACGGGTTGCCCAAGAGCATGAGGATCTTCAGTCTAAGATGGGCGAATCCGAAGAAAAGCGGAAACGAACCAAGCGAGCTCTGAAAGAAGCGCTCGAGAACGCGACAGGTAGCAGCCGCACAATCGGTGGCCCGCCACCTCGCACGCCGACAGCAGAGCAAAGCCGTGCTGATCCAAGTCAAGCCGAGACTCATGAGCCAGAAGCAGAGCCCAAAATGGATCAACTGAGTCAGCCGGCAGCTCAGCCGAGTCTGACCCGGAAGTCCTCCGTGGTCACTCGAATCAGCAGTCTTTATGACTCGGAGTCGGAAGGCGACGAGTTCTTCGATGCCATCGATGCCGGAGAGATAGAAGTAGAAGATCTCACTCAGGCCGCCGAAACAAAAGACGTGGAAGAGCCCAAAGACGAAAGTCTCCAGATACGGAATGACAAGGCCTCTGCGATTCAATCCTCCTTCAAGGGCTACGAAGAGCCTGTAAGACAGAGATTGAAGATGGACAGTGACAACCGGCCTAAGATCTCTTTGTGGGTGAGTCTTGCATCACCTTTCCACCTTCAATTCAACGCTCACCAATTGTTAGGGTATTTTGAAATCCATGATTGGAAAGGATATGACCAAGATGACTTTGCCTGTTTCCTTCAACGAGCCCACTTCGCTGCTTCAGCGATTTGGTGAAGATCTGGAATATGCCGATCTGCTTGATGTCGCTGCTGACCGGTCGGATTCGATGGAGCGCTTACTTTATGTGGCATCGTACGCCGCGAGTGAATATGCATCTACAATTGGACGTGTCGCTAAGCCGTTTAACCCTCTACTGGGTGAAACGTTCGAGTATGCGCGGCCAGACAAGGGCTATCGGTTCTTCATGGAGCAAGTTAGCCACCATCCTCCGATTGGTGCGGCATGGGCTGAATCGCCAAAGTGGGATTACTGGGTAGGTTTTTCCCCTTGGTATTTGCTCGCTCTTGCTGACGATCACTACAGGGCGACACTTCTCTGAAATCAAAGTTCTATGGCAAGTCGTTCGACATTTACATGTTGGGTACATGGTTCCTCAAGCTACGACCATCCACCGGAGGTGAAGAACTGTACACTTGGAGGAAGGTCACTTCCACTGTTGTTGGTATTATTACCGGCAACCCAACAGTCGACAACTACGGTTTGATGGAAATCAAGAACTGGACCACCGGCGAGGTTTGCTACCTCGATTTCAAGCCCCGTGGATGGAAAGCATCTTCTGCGTATCAGGTCACCGGCAAGGTTGTCGATAAGGAAGGCGAGCCCAAATGGAGTATTGGAGGTCGCTGGAATGACAAAATCTACGCTCGTCATACTCCTGGCTTTGAGGCTGCTGTTTCTGGCCAGGATCCCGAGTCCGCTAAGACGTTCCTGGTCTGGCAGGCTCACGCACGTCCTACCGGGGTGCCTTTCAATCTGACTCCGTTCGGAATCACTCTCAACGCCCTCCCTGAAGGACTGAAGGAATGGCTACCCCCAACTGATACACGACTGCGCCCAGACCAGCGGGCAATGGAGGACGGCGAGTACGACCTTGCCGCCGAAGAGAAGCATCGTGTCGAGGAGAAGCAGCGTGCCAAGCGGAGGGAGCGCGAGGCTAACGGAGAAGTTTTCGAGCCCCAGTGGTTTACTCGTGCTCAATGTCCAATCACCGGAGAGGAATACTGGGCCCACAATGGTAAATACTGGGAGAGCAGAGATGCCCACGACTGGAGTCGTTCGGAAGACATCTTTTAGAGATGGCTCTATGGCGAGTGTGAGGGAAGTTGGGCGCTCAATTTACCATGTACAAGACTTTTCAGTATCCACGAATACACGAACAATATTTGGCTTCTGTTGACAGAAATAATGGAGTTCCGTAGGAGCTTTCGAGTTGTATAGTTGCGGTCCCAGAGTGGCTTAGTGTACATAGACATCACGTGTGTCAGACCCTCAGGAAAATCAATTGACCCATCAACTGCCGCGTTTACCCCGATTCTCCATCAGATTGAACTCGCAATGACTGGAGGCTACACCTGCGCCCAGTGCCTTCAGGTACTCCGTCAGGGTGTGCGGGCTTCCAATGCCCCCGCCCGTATACAGAGCCTGGCTCATCCACGACGGAGATGCGCTGTCTCTCCATCGTGGATCCGCAGCTTTGGCTCGGATCGCAACAACCATTCGCTAAATGCGAACCGACCAGACCAGGGGAATTCAAACAAGCCTGCACCCAAAGCCAAATCTTCCTCTTCCTCGATTGCCCAGAGAGCTGCCTCCACATCTACTGGCCCTTCCGTCGACACACGCGCCGTCTTGAAACCTGATAACCTCTTTCACTCGTTCTCGAACTCGCCCTCGCCCGTCATCCGGCAACGTGCTGCTTTCATTAAGCAAAATGCTTTCTGCCCTCATCCCAGTCACCAGCAAACCCGCGCTGCCGTCTCGCCAAATGACCCGGAGGCACGCAAGGCAACCGAGGCCAGCCAGCCCCCGGCGCATTCGCACTTTGAATGTCCTGATTGCGGTGTGCCTATCTACTGTTCCGAAGGCCATTGGATGGATGACTTTGAGGCTCACCTCGAGGTTTGCCCGACCATCCGGCAGATCAACGAAGACGACCACGACCTGCATTCGGGCCGATTCTTCCCCGAGTTCAATTACCCCGGTCCCCAGGATGATAACTTTGTGATCAACATGACCAACTGGGATACTTTCTTGTATACCCGCGAGGTGGACGCGATCAATTCCGAGCAATCCATGCGCCAGGTCACTCGCATGCTCACGTACCCGCAGACTATCGTGAGTGTCTTGCATGAGTTGAGTCCTTACTCTGTCCGTGGAAAGGACCGTTTGACACCGGAGGGTCTGAAGAGCTTGAGTGGTATGTTTACAATAATGACAAGTACAGTGCATTGATCATCTGCTAACTCATGTTCCTTATAGCCCTTCGCTACTCACTACACCCTCCTCGGCTTGGTGAATCTTCCACTGATTGGAAGAGCCTGCGCTTGAAGGCACCCCCAGTTCGAATCTTTATCCTTGGTGCCCGCGCCGAGTCTTCCCTGCCCCGCGACGTCTGGCTCCAGCTGCAATACGTATTCCCGCGCGCCCTGCTGCATCTCGTCTTCATTGGACCCGAAAGCATGGCGAACCGGGACTCCGAGTTCCCGCTGCCGGAGCGCACCCCGGAGAATCCGTTTGGCGGCATTGTCGAGGACCGCCTGGGCGGTCAGATGAAGATCACCACTTACGTCGATTACTTCCACACCATGTACCAGGCGCAGTATTTCCAGCCCTTCGATCCGTACCTGGACTGCTTCATGCTCTTCCATCCCGGTCTGGGACACCCGGCCAGCTCGCACGAATGGGCCGAGACCCTGCCACAGCTGCTCGAGACCAAGGTCCCGATTCTCTGCACGGGCTACACGCAGTGGGACATGGAGCGTGACATCAAGTGGGTGCACGAGAATTGCGCCGGCGAATTCGACATGCTCCTCGAACCAGGCGAAAACATCTTCCGCAGTCTGCGCTGGGATCTAAACGATCTCGACCCGCACGATGTGTCGTGTGGAAACTGGGGACTCTGGGGGTTCCGTGGAAAGAGGTATGTGCCAGTGCCATCATGATACACATGATAATCTGACTGACTGTTTGCAGATACGAGGCTACTCTCCAGGATAACTAATTCCAGCACGGGACAAACCCACGACCAAGTGATGGCCATTTGTATGATATTGTTTTGCGGCCGTTTGTGCCATCGTAGATAGATTGTTATCTAGCATCTCCTCTGACAATGTACCATGCCTTTTATGAATCCTTTCAAGTCATGTGCGTACGGTCCATGCAGCATGATCGACATCGTATCTCGAGTTGTTTACCTGGTCCGGTAGGTGATATTCACGATCGGGGCCGACCCACTACTTTATATCCTTTTTGATCGTCACTTTATACAAATGAGAGGGGTGTGACTGGGAATAGGATATTTGACATACGGAAGGCAGAGTACGGAGTAGACGGGAAGTATCAACCTAGGTGCAGTAGCAAAGACTACCAGTTCTTACCTGGTATAACCCTGCCATGAACTGCAACTACAGAAAGACTGACAAGATGTCTAAGCAAGCGATGCAACAAGAATACAAGATCAAACCCAAAGATAAATCCCATAAATATACGGAGTAAATAAATAATAAATAGAATGACCAGACAAAAAGGGGCCGAGAAGCGAAAAGGGTATAGACATCGAAGTCGGAAACGCATCACACGGAGCGTATCGTGAAAGTATATAAGGAAATATGATCGAGAAAATAAGAGAAAAGCATAGTGGGCATTGATGAATGCTAATGCTGTGATTCCGTGCCAGTTGGACGTTGGGTCGTCGTCAGAATTTGCGCGACGCGATTGGGATCGTCGAGATCTGCGCTGGACATGCTTGATGTCCTAATTGATGGTTGTTTAAGGTAATTAAACCATCATGAAGCCTGCGATGGCTAGAGCACCGGCCGCCATGGCGCCGGGCACCTGGCGCGAGGCGCCGTTGTGGGGCGGGGAGGTGGTTGAGGGCGAGGCGCTGACACTCTGGGTACCCGGGGCGTTGGGCATGGCGCTGGTGACCTTGGGCAGCGGAGTCGAGGTCATGATATGGCTGCTCGCGCTGGAGGAGTGAGGAGTGCTGGAGTGCGGCGTCGAGGACGGGGTCGGGGTCGAGGTGGGAGGAGTATAACCCGACGGCACCAGGGTCAGCGTCACATGGACGGCGGACGAGGTGGGAGCAGTCGCAGCCTCAGCAGCGAGGGCGACGGGCGCCAGGAAAAGGAGGAGAGTCTTGCTGAAGTGCATGTTGATTATGATTGTAGGGTGGTTGTGCGATTTGGTCTGTTGATTCGAATGCAAAAATCAAGATCCGATTGAAAAGAGTGAATGGAGCTGGTGAAAGAAAAGAACGCGACAGCCCGTGTCTAGGATCAAGGATTGAAGGAGTGAATGATCATGGAAGAAGGAGAGGGAAATGAAATGGTGTTTTTGGGGCGGCGCTTGACCAAATCAGTTAGTCGAGCCGATTAGAGCGTAACCGGGCGACGGCTGGAATGTGTTGATTTCCACAATTACTCCGTACAATGTTCAATTTTTATTAATAATAAATCTGTATTATTCTAATAATAAGAGCCTGCTATCGTATACATCACACAGGGTATCAAAAATCAAAGAGCCAGCCTGGTTCCAATCGTGGTTATCATGAGCAAATCCGGCCCCTAAGCCGAGTAGCAAAGCTGTTTATAGCCTTATAGCCCCCACACCATCGTTGAAACCACTGCCACTGGAATCCAGAGGCCACTCAACTGCATCATGTTGGAGGCCGTGTTCGTGGGCATCTCCCCGTCAGCAGTGTTGTCGAGGGTGCCATTGATATAGATCTTCTCGGTGCCATTGACATTGGCCACGCGTGCATCGCTGGTGTTGCGCGGTTCAGGACCGCCAAATAGATCCTCATAATAGGTCCGGTTGTTGTTGTCGTCGCAGCCGCAAGCACGATTCTCCTCGCACAGGCAGACCACCGGCAACGAACTGTTCTGGCGGCTGGTTTCGTTGTAGTAGTTGTAGGGATTGTTGTACGGGTAAGCATAAGCCCCGTACAGCCAAAGACCCGGGAGAATTGCCAACGCAGCCGCGGGCAACAAGAACGGGGTGATGCCCAAGGGCGATCTCCTACCGGCTGTGTAGGGTGTAGTGGCGCCGCCGGCAAAGTATCTGTTTCCTCCGTAAGTCTTTGTGCTGGGAATCGCAGGACGAGAGACCGGATAGCTCGCTGGGCGACTTTGATGATAACTCGGGGGCGAGCCTAGTCTTCCGCCATACCCGGAGCTGTATCCGTTGGTGTTGGGATCATACCTTCCGCCGCCGAGAGAGGGACTGACCCCTGAGCCTCGATTACCCGAGGAACCGGAGCTACCAGTGCTTCCTCCACGACTCGAACTGCCCGAGCTGCCACTAGATCCAGAAGATCGACCTCCACTTCCTCCACCACTGCTTCCGCCTCCGCGGCCGCCTCCACCACCTCCACCGCGTCGTTTCTCTAGATCGACATAGTTGAGATCGGTCGACGGAGTATCGCGCTCGACCAGATCAGATTGAGGCTCTGCGGGGAGCGCAGTAACCCCGGTAGAGCAGAGCAACAGAAAAGTGGTCGCCCAGGATAACTTCATGATGGAGTCAAGTAAGATAAGATGTGTGATGATCAGTTCCAAGTTGAAATGACAGTCGACCCGAGATATGCAAAAGGTGCAGATTGCAGAGAAAAAGCAACAGGACGGAGGCTCTTAAGGGAAAGCCGGAGTTAAAGAACTAAACCGGATTCCTTTGCCACCAAATTTATTCGGGGCGGAGCACGACGGGACCGAATCAAATACGAACACCGCCACGCGAACCCTGAAAAACCTAAAATTATGATGATATGATCGAGACGATCGGTATTAATCATGGCGATGTGTTCCTAACTACTCCGTAACTAGTAAATACTTGGCTTATTCACAGCCACATGCATTCACAACTTAGAATTGACGTGGTTGTCATCAATTCATCGATATTTCATCATTCGATTCTGCCGCGCCTTCTTGGCGTTCCTGTTCCGTCATAGTGTCGACGCCTCGCCTGTTGCTTACGGAGTATAAATGAGCCTTGCTCGGATCATCGGACTCGAAAGGACAATACGATCAAAACCTCGATTTTCGTTGGACAACGAGTGAAGGGCAATGGAATTATCACAAAATGACATCCGATCAGCGAGGCTGTTTACCAACGCAATACCTCTTGGCAAAGTGCCTTGGCGATGAATAATGTGTTGAGAAGCATCAGATTCTCTATCTTTCCCTGATTGTATCACGTATCCAAGGGAAATGGCCATAATTTCCGGACTTGCTCTGGGGTTCTGTCAAGACCTGGCTTGGAAATATAGTAGTCAAACAGAATCTGATTCCGAGACTTCATCTCAGTGAAATCGAGTTCGGGAGAAATCCAGCCATCATCATCGGTATCCAGAATTTGCTTGACAAAGCGGCGTATTTCGTGCCATTCTTCATAAACCTCGAACTCCTTTATATGTGCTGCGATCTGCTCATCATTGAATTCGAGCGGTAGACTTTCTTCGAATTCGAGGTTGCGTTGGTTACGAAAGATTTCAATTAACGTTTCCCGCAGCGGAATGATTCCTTCATCCCAAGTATCTCCACAACGACGGAACAGTTCTTTGAGTGATGAGGGAACTTGCATTGCTCTCCAGGCTTTTCGATCATTCAGAAAGGTAGCCACCTCGTAGGCCTTTGCCCAGGTAGCCTTCTGTTTGTTGAATAGAGCAATCTCCTTGTCGTCGGCGTCCATCTCTTCATACCCCGGTGGGAGTTGAAGGAACACAAAACCCTTTGGGTAATCTTCTGGCGGAGTAAGAAAGACCGGCCATCTGACTTGCAGGAATAACGGACTAATAGAAGTATGCTGCCAGTCGATGAAGCCAGTCACTTTGCCCGGGTCATCTTCGGCGACAAAGATATTTCCCATGTGAAGATCGGGATGCCATAATGTGGGCTGGGACTGGGCGAGCATCTTGGGATTTTTTGCCACTGCTGGCATGATTTCTTTTGCCATACCAAGGAGTTTCGAGTGTTCCCCTGAAGAACCATTCAAAGAGGCGGGTAGTTCCAAGTTGGGACGAATTTGAGATTTGAGTAGAGAGCGGTTAATAAGAGATTCGCCCAAGTCACCAATTGTTTTCCCTATAAGGTATTAGCTCTGGAGAATGGAGAGAAGGAAACCACTCACAAGGGCCGCAATGAACATCCGAACTATGCTGTATAGACCAGGCAGAATCAAATGAAGGACCAACGCAAAATAGACCTTCTGGATCTATAGATGGGTCTAACGAGATCGATTCATGATCGCTCAGAGACCTTTTATGGTATAAGCTGCCAAAAGCAGGAAACCGAATCTCAGCAAGCTCTTGCTCCCACTGCGTGAGACGTTTGATGATGGCTAGACGGTTGCTCTCTCCCATTTCAGTCCATTTCTTGAACATCTGGACTCCAGGAACTCGCTCCATCACGATGTACTCAACGCCCACTGGGTTAGTTGAATCGGCACTCCACGCAAAGACCTTTGGCACGGGAATCGTGGTATGTGTCCTGACTAAACAAGATTCCCATGAGCTAGACATTCACGGCTTAGAGGATCTCAATCTTACCAAAGTCCAACACCGCAGCCTCAGACGCTGTGCAATACATAGGTCTTCCAGCATTTGGGCACGGAATCTTGACGATATATTCGGAGCCATCTAGAGTCGTCACAAGGAGGGCCTTGCTGAAGCCACCCTCCATCTTCTCTATCTGGGAAACCTGAGGCGCCTCAGTTCCGGAGATGGTTGCGATCACATCGCATAGCCGGTCGACATCAAAGCGAACATAGCGCTTTGATAACTGGCTTGTTTCCTCGGACAGGAATCGGCCGTTTGTATATTTGAACAGCTCTTCTTTGGAAATTTGATTTCCTGTGCTTTGGTTAGCGCGTCCGAATTAGGAAATGTGTACACAACAGATACCTCGACATATGATCGATAGATGCCTTTTGAATATATCGGGAAACAAACTCCTATGAGGAGGTCGAAACTTGATTACTCTTCTCAAGGCGTGCATGGTACGACTAGTAGTGATCAGAGGTTCAAGATGAGTTGAGAATACAGACAAGGAGACGGGGTCGGATTTAGATATCTCCGTTTCTTCGAGACACAATGTGACGCCGTGCATGAATATCATGCATATTGCATTCAGTCGCATGGTACATTGACATTCAGTACGGAGTATGTGTCGACAAATGGAGGATCTTATATCAGGGGAAATATCAGAACATAGGCCGTATCTACCTAACTTATAAACCGCGGTTTCGTTGAATTTCACTTGGATGTATGATGGTCTATGTAGAGAGTTGGTCTGGCGCATTAGGAACATAATCATAGTGTGTGCTATATTCGTACTCATAGTTGACTGCTAGGATAGGAAACCCCCACCCGTAGAAATCAGATAAATGATCTAAAGATTCTATGCTCACTAAAGAAACAGAATGATAATAGTTGATTACAATCATGAACCGCCGAGTAGAATCACAGCTCTATCATTCGTTCGGGCTTTCTCGGGTGGAGTCACGCCCAAAGGACCTTGGGATTTTCCTACTGAATCTCCTCAACCCCAACTCTATCCCGCACCATGGTGCGTCCAAGGGGTCTTTCTTCTACTTCTACTACCTCCTCGGTTCCTGATCAAGATCAGGTAGGCTCGTCTCGTGGACTACGCCCTCCCTGCGCTAACTCACGACTAGGAACTGGGGAGCATGTACGATTACCTCGCGAAAGTCATTCTGCTCGGCCCCAGTGGCGCAGGAAAGTGAGTGACAGGCGACACAGCCCAGTCTGGCATGGGATGCTAAAGCGACCCCATGCAATTAGGTCCTGCGTGTTACACCGATTTCTCAAGGACGAATGTACGATCATCATTCCGACCCCCACCCAACACGGTCGCTAATCCACTGCGCGCATCTTTAGGGCGAGTCCTGTCGTCACAGACCATTGGCGTGGAATTCGCATCGCGCATCGTCAAGTTAGGCTCCGGGTCGCAGCGCAAACGTATCAAACTGCAGCTTTGGGATACCGCAGGCACTGAGCGATTCCGATCCGTTTCCCGATCCTACTACCGCGGCGCGGCTGGTGCCATCCTCATTTACGATGTCTCTTCCTTTGCTTCCTTTGCGGCATTGCCAACCTTCTTAATGGACGCGCGAGCACTCGCATCTCCGAATTTGACTGTCTTGCTGGCCGGGAATAAGTCTGATCTTGCTGATGCTGCGTCCGCCGACCTTCACGATGAAATTGCTCGCCCCCCTCCAACACCATCCAGTACCTCCAGCAAACACTCGTCGTTTCCCTTCGACCCCAGTGCCTCGGTTCGCTCGACTAATTATATGAGCTCCGGCACCCGGTTGACCGCTACATTTGCCGAGGGTCGTGAGGTTGACCCGGAAGATACGGCGCGCTGGGCAGCTCAATCGAATATCCCTGCCTCTGTCGAAGTGTCCGCTTTGACGGGCGAGGGTGTTGATGAACTTTTTCAGCGGCTGGCTCGCATTATCCTGACCAAGATTGAGCTTGGGGAGATTGACCCTGATGACCCACAGAGTGGTATCCAATATGGAGACGGCGGTATGTTTGGTACCAGCGATGGCTCGAGCATCCGCAGCAGAGTCACGCTGGATGATAATTCCCTGCCCCTCCGGACTTCGCGCCGACGTGGACACGGCCACGGCACAACGCAAGGCTGGAAGAGTGGTATGAGAGAATGGGAAGATGTGTTTCGGCTCGGCGGTTCCCAGTCGCGGCGAAATCGCGGGTGTTGCTAAACGTCTAGCGACTCTATAAGGCGGGTTTTCTTCGCTGCATCGCATTTCTTGTTGTATTGACTTGTCTTTCCTTGAATTTCCGCACGATACCCCTATTCTTGACGTTCGTTTCTTTACCATGATGCTACAGATGCTACTTGATGCCGAGGCAAGGACTTCGGCCTTGTGACTTTAAACGATGTATCCAAGGATACGAATCATTGCAATGTCATTTCTGGACTCGCTTTCTTCATTCCCAAACCTCATAACCACAGGCCAGCTGCAACATTACCCTCGAACTCTCATGATATCAACTGCTCTACACGTCAATGCCCGCAATGAGGGTTTTGATGCCCTGTCCAGCCTTGACTTCCTTGAATGCTTGCTCTGCCTGCTCAAACTTCACCGTGCCCGTGATCAGGCTCTTCACATCCAACCGTCCCGACGACACCAGCTCGACGGCTAGTTTATAGTCGCCACTGCCATAGCGGAAGCTACCCTTGAGGGTCAACTCCTTGGAGCAGGCCGCCATGATGGGGAAGTGGATCTCACTGCGACCCATGCCACCCTGCACGTAGGTGCCACCGCTGCGAAGGACGTGGATTCCAGTGTGCACCGAGGGCTCGGCCCCGGAAGCATCAATGGCGACATCCGCCCCGGTGCCCAGGTCGTTCTCTTGCTTCAGACGCTCCGCGTTCTCTAGGGCCGGTGCCTTGGCGGGCAAAAAGGTGGCCGTGGTGGAGTACGTCTTAGCAAAGTCCAACCGGGACTGCTGGATATCAACCGCGATCACCTTGGACGCCCCAAACGCCGTTGCTACCGCGCAGCAGAGCAAGCCTACTGGGCCCGCCCCGAACACCACCACCGACTGGCCGGGGCTCACGCTGGCCTGGCGCACGATATGAACTGCCACGCTAAGCGGCTCCATGAGCGCACCCTCCTGCAGCGAAATGTTTTCGGGGAGCTTGTAGCAGAAATCCTCGGGGAGGATATAGTATTTGGCCAGGGTTCCATCATTCGGTGGGGTCGCAGCAAACGCCATGTTTTCACACAGATTGTATTTGCCGCTCTTGCATGGTTCACACCGACGACAGGAGATCCCGGGCTCCATGGCGACGCGGTCGCCCACCTTCAACGAGGTCACTTCGGATCCAACCTGGCTAATGATGCCCGCGGACTCGTGGCCCAACACCATGGGTTCCTTCACCACGAAAGACCCGATCGAACCATGTTCCCAGTAGTGCACCTAGATGTGTACACTCCGGTCAGCTTATCCTTCGCCACGACTAGTGTGAAGGAGGTATTGTTTCCCCCCGAGAAAGAGACTTACGTCACTTCCGCAAATACCGGTGTATTTGACGTTGATCAGGACATCGTGCGGGTTCTTCAACTGAGGCACCGGTCGGTCTTCAAACTTGACCTGATGAATGCCTTGCAGGATAAAGGAAAGATTCTGCCGGCTACGTCAGTCCGGTGGCTTGAAAAGGTAATCCGGGGTACGGAAGAGTATCAGTTGGCTGCGTACCTGGGCGGTAGCGGTGGAAGTCATCACTGGAGGTAGAGAGAAGAAAAGAATAGAGAATGAACAATGCAGTTATAAAGGCAAAGGAATGAACCGAAGCTCCCCGCGGTGTTGACTTTCCCCCGGTGGATCCAATTGGGATTTTAACCGCGGGGGTTTTTACCCGATTCTGCCTGACCTGCGGATGGCGGAGGTAACGTCATGCTGACTGCGTATTTGCTGATATAGATCTAGATTTTTATAAAGTGAATGTTTATTGTTGAGAGATGTTAGACAGGGTGGTTGTCGTGAGATCATAGTACCGATAGATAGTTAACCATAGTATTGCTTGGGAAATCAATAACTTTAACCTTGCCATACGCTTAAGGATGGTTAGAATTTAGGTCCACGGGTATAGAAGATTCTATACTTCATAGTCTCAGCCCAATAATAGTTTGTTGTCAGGTCATGGCACCATAATATAGAGGAGAACATCAAAGGCATGTAACTATTCAATTTATACTGAACCGCAAGATTGAGCAATTACACTTGAATCCGGTCAGAGCTTGATATCCTTGAATTTATAACAATAGTCGAATAGTGAGTCTGTCAGCGACAAGCTTACCAATTCCCTAGGTAGTTAGCATTTCACGAGAATAGATGAGTCAATCAATTAATTGCAAGTGAACACATTCGGAAATACGCCGAGGGCGCTTTATCTCATGTTTGGAAGAATTGAGTATTTATAGTCGCTTGTTTCGACCTGAGTAATCATATTCGACACGAAGTACCAAAATCAAAATAATTCTAGCCTGAAAAGCATAAGCAAGACATATCTAAGCGATTCGATTCGAACAAGACTTTCAGTTATCTTGTTTGGCCACTGGGATGACGTATGTATGTTGTTGCATCCAACTAATCAACTGCTTCACTCTCGACCCAAGCGAGCATAGCAAAAATACCAGGATATATAACCAAGCCAGTATTCAATCTCCAAACCATTGACAAGACTAAATCAAGTGCAAGTGAAGACTATAGAACACGCAACTGGCCCGTGCGCGCCAAGCCCGGAGCATCATTCTCGTCCAACTTCGCTTTGCTGCGATTCACCACCATCATGGCCCGCCCAATCGCCCTCAGAGGGGCCTTACGCCATATTCGGGCTCGCCCTGGTCTGCCACAGCAAAGGCATTTCAGTGTCTCGTCCCGATGCCTCGCAGACGAGAAGCAACAGTCATCCTTCAAGAGCCAGCTCTACGAAAGCACTCAGCAACGACTCAAGCGTGAGCGCGCGGAGCAGGAGCGGTTCTCCCAATACCAGACCGAGTCCCCGGGTAGTCGCTATGCGGCCATGATATTCGGTATGTCCGGTCAATCGCCTACACCGTCTAGACTCGACTAACCATGCGCCAGCATTGGTCTTTTTCACGACCGGAGCATATTATTTAGGATCTACGAAGCCGGCTTCCCTCCCGACTTCATCGACAACCCCGCTCGTCGATCTCCAGCCGCCGAAGCATAACATCTCCCAGTCCAACCTCCAAGCGGCGTGGTCCGACTTCGTCGAGATCCTCGGCAAAGAAAATGTGTCCACCGCGCCGGGTGATCTGGAAACGCACTCCGGCTCAGACTGGTCATCGTATACCTGCAAGAGTGAGGAAAAGCCTTTTCTGATCTTATACCCGTCTACCACGGAGGAGGTGTCGCGGATCATGAAGGTCTGCCACCAGCGCGTCATTCCTGTCACCCCGTTCTCGGGCGGGACCAGTCTGGAGGGCCATTTTGCCTCGACGCGCGGTGGCGTGTGCATTGACTTTGGTCGTATGAATCGCATCTTACAGCTGAACAAGCGTGACCACGATGTCGTCGTTCAGCCCGCTCTGGGGTGGGAGGATTTGAATGAGGAACTGGTCAAGGACGGACTCTTCTTCCCTCCGGACCCTGGTCCTGGAGCCATGATCGGCGGAATGGTGGGAACAGGCTGCTCTGGAACGAACGCTTACCGGTACGGAACGATGCGCGAGTGGGTTTTGTCTTTGACCGTTGTTCTCGCCGATGGAACGGTGATCAAGACCCGGCAGCGCCCCCGCAAGTCTAGTGCTGGGTATGACTTGACCCGACTGTTCATTGGCAGCGAAGGCACGCTTGGTCTCGTTACGGAGGCAACACTGAAGTTGACCGTGCGGCCAAAGAGCGAGAATGTTGCTGTGGCCAGCTTCCCGAGCATCCAGAATGCCGCCGAGTGCGTCACGGATGTCGTGGAGGCCGGTATCCCCGTGGCTGGAGTTGAGATTCTGGATGACGTTCAGATGAAATGCATTAATGCTAGTCAAAGTACAAGTCGCCAATGGAAAGAGTCCCCCACGATCTTTTTCAAGTTCACCGGAACCCCGGCGGCCGTCAAGGAGCAGATCGGCATGGTGCAGAAGATTGTCTCTGGAGCCTCGGGCAAGTCATTTGAGTTTGCTCGCGGTGAGAACGAAATGAAGGAACTTTGGAGCGCTCGCAAGGCGGCTCTTTGGAGCGTGATGGCTATGCGTCGGGGTCCCGAGGACCATGTCTGGACCACGGATGTGGCTGTGCCCATGAGCAAGCTGCCGGACATAATCGAAGCGACGAAGAAGGATATGACCCAAAGTGGACTGTTGGCTGGCATCTGCGGCCATGTTGGTGATGGCAATTTCCATGGTACGTTCTCCTAGTTGCCTTGGTTCGTCAAAGTCTATACTAATGTAAACACAGCGATTATTCTTTTCAATGATGGAGAAAAGAACAAAGCCGAGGGCGTCGTCCACCGCATGGTCAAACGAGCCGTTGAGATGGAAGGCACAGTGACAGGTGAACACGGCGTTGGTCTCGTCAAGCGAGACTATCTTGCACACGAACTGGGCGAATCTACCGTGGACGCCATGCGTCGGGTAAGTCTGAAGAAGAAGGGTGAATTGATGGAAAGCTGACATCTACGTGCACGCTAGCTCAAATTGGCCTATGATCCTCTCTGCCTGCTCAACTGCGACAAGGTCGTTCGAACAGAGCAGCCCGCACCGGGTGAAGTCAAGGAATGGTAAACGGCAAAACACAGATCATGCATGTCTCCAAAGCCCATCCGAGACGCTTAATCCGAATCCTCCGAGTCAGACCGGTGATGATGGCGGTGGTGTCGATGATGATGATGGCGATGACCATCATCGCTATCGCTCCCCGATCCAGAGCCACCGCTGTGACGTCGCTCACGGTGGTGATGACGCTCGCCATATCCCTCCGTGCCATCGTCGTATCCTCGGCTATAGCTTTCCTCCTGGGGGTAGCTTGGCCTTTCATAACCCCTGTCGCCGTAGCCGGACGACTCCCTGTCATGTAATTAGTATCGAGCTTTCTAGTAAGAGAGAATTTATCTTACCGTTCATATCCACGGCTTTCATATCCTCCACGACTTTCATATCCGCCACGGCTTTCGTTACCCCCGTAACCCCCGCGACTCTCGTATCCTTCACGACCGTAAGAAGGCTGCTCGTAGCTTTCATAACGCTCCGTACGCTCGTACGACTGGCTACCGCCGTAAACCTCGCGTCTCTCCTGGTAGTAGCCGCCGCCACCCTCATACTGCCGCACCTCTTCCTGACGGTAGTCCTGCATTGGAGGGTTGGACGAGTAACCGCCACGAGAATACGATTCCTGGCCATACCCATACTGCGCAGGCTGGCCGCCATATGACTCGCTCTGGTACTCGTACTCGGTCCGGCGCGGAGGGGCATCTCCGTACGATGGCTCGTAGCTCTCGCGATACTCATGTTCGCGACGAGAAGGTCGTTCCTTGTATTCCTCCTCGTCTTCGCTTCGGTTGTCCTTGCCTTTGGACTCGTCCTTGTTCAGGAGCATTGAACCCATGCCACCCACCAGTCCACCGACTAGACCGCCGATCGCACCTCCGCCGACGGCCTTTGAAGCAAGCTTTTCAATGCCCGAGTTCTTGGAATCGGAGGTCTTGCCACCGTGCGATCCCTTGGGTAGAGCGAGTGGCTTGCCGCATCCGTGACCGCAGTCTAGAACGCCTTCTTTGTGGTTCTTGCCCTCGAGTACGCCGTCGCGACTCAGTTGTTCGCGGAGGACATCCTGTTCGTCCTCGCTTTTCTCGCTCCACCATCTCTCCACGGTTGAGAACATGATCTGACGCATTTCGACTGCGCCATCGTCCCCGTAGTCCCGCAGAGCTGGGTGGTGGAAAACGCCCGAGATGATCCGGGTCAAGGTGCGGTCGATGTCGGCGTATTCGTCGTCCCAGCACTGCATCAGTTGGGGAACCACCCATTTGACGATGCTAGACGCAGTTCGACCGGCTGGTTCATTGAGCACGTTGGAAAAGTGATCCTTGGACAGCATCGAGTGGGTGGGGTTCGAGGAGTAATCGTCATTGAACACGATGTGCTGCTGCTCTCGGCTGCTCTGGATGACTTCCGATGAGCCAGTCTCCAGCTCGGCCTTGACCTGCTTGATGATGGGGAGAACATATGGGGCCAAGATCGAAAAGACGAAGATGGTGATCTGTTCCTGGATCTGCTCGATCAGCTCCGGCAGGACTGGGATTTTCTCAATTGCCTCGTTGATCGACTTGAGCAGTTCGTCATGCCATTCCAGGACGGGGTAGATCTGCCTGTGGACATCGTCGAGGTAGCGGGTCCACTCCTCCGGTTCGCGGGGAGAGATATCCTGGTTGTTTTGTCTGGCATCATCGGCCTGGGCCTTGAAGTCGTCCATCTTCCCAGCCTCGGCATCCGTATCGCCGATCATCCCACTAGGAATCTTGCTGAGCAAGTTCTGCACTAGACTCTCAGAGGGGCCGTCGTTCTCCGATTCGGTGATGACACCTTCCAGTGATTGAATTTCGGACTGCATGGTCTTGTCAGACAATTCTCCCAGCACCGAGTGGAAGAAATCGACGCCTCCGAAGGTGCCAGTCACGATTGGATAGACCGGGCCGGAAGCACCATCGACCTCGACCAAGGTGTCGCGTCCGACATGGGGAAAAACATCCCGTTCCCCGAGTTCGATGAGACTCAGTTCTGTGTAGTTAGAGTGAGCGGCATAGTCCTCCAAGCAGTGCAAACCCGTTCCGAGGAGTCGCAGAGCTTCGTGCAGATCCTCACTGTTGCCTGAGCGAGCATAACGACGACCCAGCTCGATCGAGCGACCGAGCGTTTGGCGAATCAGACCAGCTGAGGTGTCAATTCCCAAATCCTCGGATGCGATGTAGTTTTTCAGGCCTGTTTATAAATTTTGGCATCAACTTGATGTTCTGCACGCTGGGAACAATCCATCACATACCGGTCCGGGGATCAATCGACAATTCACGTCTCTCGTCGACAGGTCCCCGAAGACGACGATCATAGCGGCGTGCATCGTCCCCTTCGGCATAGCCTAGAGGATTGTCGATGTGTTCGGTAGGCTGATAACAACCCAGTCGCTCGGTGGTGACTTCAAACTCGCGGGTTCCATATCTAACCAGTGTCAGCCAGCCTTCTTGATATCGAACATAAACAAAAGAAAACCTACCCAAAAGTCATAAAACCCAAGACCCAAATCAAAATGCGGATGGCCTCGGCACTGACATATTTGACGGTGCCCACGTCAACAGCCTGGCTATAGTCCCGCAACCAGTTCCCAAAGTAAACACGCTGCACATCTAGTTTCCCGAATTTGCGTCCGCCGGCCACACGGGCTAAAAACAGACTCAATAGAGCATCTTCGATATCCCCATGACGCCAGTTTTGCCCCTCAATCGAGGAGAGGGAGGCAATGTTCCCAGCTCCAAAGGCATGGGCCTGATGGGAGAAGGCGAGTAGAAGGAAGAGAGAGAAACAACAGTGTGATAGGGACCAACCCATGATGAGAGATGAAGAGAAGAAACTGGAAGAGAAAGAAATGCAATGGTGAGACTGTGTTGCCTGCTCCCCTCCCCCTCCCCCCACCATTCGCACCACTTGATACGCTTAGCCGCGCCATGAGGAGTACTAGCCCCGGTGTGGCTTGGCGGGATTTTCGGGAGAATTCGAATTTCCAATAAATGGTGTGGACTGGTCAATTTGGCCTCTGACGACCGTCTCGAATAGTTAGTCCACAGTCATAGTTACTAAGTGGATCCGCGGTGTCATCCAGGGGATCATTTCAGGGGAAGTATAGTGTTGACCAAGTATCGAGAGTAGTAGAAGACATGAAAAGAACATTAATATTTATGAAGAGTACGCAGAAGAGACATAAAAGTACAAAAGAAACAATCCAAAAATCATCCGGTACTCCGTAGTATTATTATTATTCACTCCATACATGGTTTAGTTGCATAGCATTCGCATTTCTTCCGGCGCCTCCGCATGCGGCTTCACCGCTCCCTTTTTTTTCAGACTCGGGATTTTTGACCTTTTTTTCTTCTGACGTTCTCTATTCCTCTCTCGCCTCCTCTTGCCTGGTTTTGTTTCTGATTTCGCCACTCCAGACAACCCGGCCCTCGGTTGTAGTGCTGATCGGAATATGCACCCGTAATCCATCAGCGTCGTGATCTCACCCCCGCGCTTACGCTCTCCCCACTCCTCCCCGGCTCTGGCCCGGAAGCGCGCAATTCTTTATTACAGGCATTCTCACCTCTTCGCCTGCTTCTTCCTCTCTTCGCTTCCCGGTACCGGCCACAACATGCGCTGCGTGAAGTCCTGAGTGCTGCGTTCGCGTTGGTATCAGGCTATTGAGATGGCTCGCGTGGACGTGCAATATGCCCGGGAGCCGGTCCTCCCGTCCAAAGGTGGTCGTCCGTCCGGCGAATCCCTTTCGCGATCACGGATCACGACTACCCGGTCATCATGGACGGATGGTCGTGGGGCTGCCAAGGACTTTGGGCCGGTCCCGTCGCATCTCCAGCAAGCATCGGTCCCTGAATCGGCTCACTTTCCCGACTTCTCCGACTCTCCGCTCCCTTCACCATACAATGACCGTGAACACGGTTCGATTCGCTCGGTCAGGATAGCTCCGAATATGATCCCCGGTGATCCGCCATGGAACTCCAGCCTGAACGACTCGTCAGAAGGTCTCGACCCGCGCGCGCAAAAGAACAAACATGTCAAGTCAAAGGTCCATATCAAACCCATGCTGCGGAAGATGTCGCGTGACGACGCTCCGTCCACCTCCATTGATTTGTCTCGCTCGTCGACCGAGCAGGAGGGACTGGGCATTTACATGAGTTTCGATCGAGAGCGACGCCAAAGTGAATCGTTGCATGGTGTGACATATCGAAGAACTCCATCTGGTCTGCACCATCGGTCTACCAGTGGAACATCTCAGTTCTCCGCGACAACAGGATCGAGTGGAGGCAAGCCAGGATCGCAATTTGTTCATCCGATGCGCCCAACCCCCAAAGCATACACCCCGCCGTTGAGCCAGTCTCACCAAAACTCTTTGCATGATAGCGATGAGCTAGAAGACAACAGTCTGGAATCCGAATCGAGAATCCCACCGGCGCCGGAGCCGTACCGGCCAGTGCGAGTATCATCTGGACCGGTTCCTCGTCTGTCGCTGCAGATCGAAGATGACTCGTTTACCCATCTCCCGGGAATATCACAGACCAATGTCGCAAGTCGACCTTCTTTTGGGTATTCCCGGGACAACGGTAGCACGCTGGACACGCCATCTCCGATCTCCCGGAATTCTCTCGACTTTATGTTCCGCTCACGGACACGGACAAGTACCGATCCCGTCACCCGCGCAGCCACCATTCAGGCAGCACGACAAGCCTTTGAGGAGAAAGAAGCTGCCAAAACTCGCCGGTTCGAGAAGCAACAGAGCAAAGCGGAGGAGCGGCGTCGCGTGAAACGCCATCACTCTCGAGGCCCGGAGTCTCCGGCCGGACAATCCAGCGATGAAATCTCCGAGAAACCGACCAAAATCAAATCTCCCCGACACGCAGATGCTGATGATCGAGATCAACCATCGGAGTCGTGGAAATCGCAATCGAAAAGCACCTGGGTTCTGTTCATGACGTGGCTTCGAACCCGAGTGTTTAAATTTCGACGGCGAATCCGGAGGATGAGTTGATCTTTTTACCATTTCCTTTTGTTCCCCACTCCGGCTTCTGACCACCGGATCATCCATGCCTTTAGCCCAATCATTCAGCGTTTTGTCTTGGGCATCATTGCAGCTTGCGGAGTTGATTTGTCCCCATATTTTCGGGTGCTGATGGCGTCGGGATTTTGCAAATATGGGACTTTTTTATGCCGTTTTCAATTCTTTACTGGTTATGGAATTTACTCGCAATGAATGGATGAATCATTGAATCTTCCGCTGGTGGCATTATCGACATAGTAGTTACTCGGTCGTAGATTTGAGTTGGGGATCACGTGGCAAACTGCGCAAATGTTGCCTCTGCGCCGCCATCCACTTCGTCTTGCAGCACTACGGCGCACAGCAGCGACAACAAGCGTCTGATCTGATAAGAGTCTCCGCGAACCGTCGTTGTTTTTTTCTCCGGACGCGCCTCCATCAGGAGGAGCGTTTCGTTCGCCATGGTCTACGACTGGGCGGGCAAGCGCGACATCTGCTACCAGATGTACATCCTGGAAAAGAAGCCCTTGGAGGAGATCATGGAGTATATGGCCACGGCTTATCAGTTCGCCCCGAGGTAAGTCCCTACAACCGTGTCGAATATTCCTGGGGGAAAAGCAACTAACGCATTTTTCAATCCACAGTAAACGAGCCTTCCAGACCCAGTTCAAGCGCTGGGAATTTCCCTCGAAACAAAACCCGGCCCATAAAAATGTTCCGCTGGTCGCGCGAGTCAAACAATTATGGGAATGCAACACGAACCAGCGCGATATGCTTCGCATCTTGAATGAGGAGGGTTTCGAAATCAAAGAGCGCGAGCTGATGCGCGTGCGCGCGAAGAATCGCTGGTTACTGAGGGTTCCGAATGGGATGAAGGTGCATCCCGAGGTCGAGACTCGGGAGGCTCCGCCAGAGGATGAGGGGTTACTTGCGCTGCAGCAGGAAGTTTATAAGCAACAAGAGACGTTCGATGGTGCCGAGGCACTTCCTCGGGAATCTCCCGCCCGCGTCGACGAGGGCTCCCTGTCACCGGGTCTAACGTCCGACCGTGTATCGAAGCGCAAGGAGAGGCTGGAAGAGTTGAAATCGGAGAGTGCCGAGCGATGGGCTTCTAGAAAGCGTCGTCGTCGCACTCGCGACTGGGCGGGACTCCCTGCTGATCCGCCCGGGCCGCCTCGTTTTCCGTCCGAGACGACAATCGATGAGAGTAAAAATTATCTCAGTCTGGACAATGCTATGTACAGGCAGCTCCGAGAACATTTTCAGAAAATCTGTGAGAATGCAGGGTTTATCAAAAAGACGATTGCAGGGCCGGAACGATGGCAAGCTGCGAAGGAGAAGCTGATTAGCGAATCTCCTCATTTACAGGGGGTGTTCAACGCCGAGCCCAATCAACGCGATGCGAAAGCCCTGGCTCTGGACGTTGTATGTACGGACGTCACAAAACGTATGAGAACCCTCGAACGACGAATGACCATCGCCGAGGCAAAGAATGCACTCGGCATCAACCCCGAAGAAAGCCGGCAGGTCCGCAATGCTTTCTATGATACGCTTAAGGCAGATCACTTTACTAGCAAGCTGGAAGCGGGCGATGCACACTGGCAGGAGCTAAAGGACCAATGGATTCAAAACTCAGCTCTGCTCCAGCGCATCCTGCAGCCGGGCTCCATGGATCCGAACAGCACTGTCAAGTTGAAAGCCTTGGAAGTACTCTGCCGGGATGTCATGAAACGACTTCGAGACGACCAAACCAAGCGAGACCCCGCTCGCAAACGGTCCAAGGTGCGCGCCGAGTCACAGAACTCAGCGCCGAGTAACCCTGCCCCTGCAGGCAATATGCTTGAAAATGACATCAGCAATGGGATCAGCACTCTGGCCTCGCAGGCTCTTGCCAGTGCCCCGATGGCCGCCAGTGAAATTGGCGATATGCAAATTGACCCTTCCTTGCTGCAAGCAGCCAATGATCCATCTTCCTTCTCGACGAATGCTCCACACGAAGCCGGGAATGCGTTCGAATACATGGAACCCATGCTGCATGCCTCGCTCCTCCAAACCCCTGTTTATATCCAGATCAGCCCCCAGAGTCACTTGCAGGGAATCCCTGCGAAGAACTGGGCAGAGAAGCTGACGACACGATCCATCGATGAAATCCGGCAGTTGATCGCGCCGCGATATCCTTATTCGACCATCATCAAGATCGAGGGGATCGACAAGGACGAGCAGGGCAATGAGACGATTTTTCCAATCGATCAGGACCATGATCTAGATACTTATCTGAACCATGTGCAGAGCCGGAAAGCGTTACTTGTGTTAACTCTGGGACCGATGTAGATTGTGGCAGGAGTTGGCGGATCTCATGATTTATTATTTAGCGGGAGATGAATACTGTGATGAGATGATTTAAGACAATCATCAACGCGTTGAAGTGATGAATGATTTATTACTAGGAAGGCAAGCAAAGCAGACAAAAATCTGACAAAGGCACGCTTAAATCCTAAGTTTGGGAAAGAAAACATAACCTCGGACCAGTGGTGCAGTTGGGAGAGAGCTCGTCTCAATCTCACTCACGCCTGCACATTCATGTAAAAACCCACGTTCCAGCTTGCTGGGCAAGAATTCAAGGGAGTTCTGTGGTCTGAGTTGCGATGCGGGTTCTCGGAGCAAAAACCGTTAGGAGCGAAGAGGGTGGTTCGGGGTTCGATCCCTAATCCCAACAAATCTTTGGAAATAAACAAGTGCATAGCCGCACTTGACATCTTTTTTTTTTTCTCTCTCTCTTATTCTTCCTGCCTTCTTGATGTTGTATTCGGATAAGGTTTGATATACTACCATTCGACCAATTAGCTCCACTGCCAAGACTTACTGGATCCACCATTCGATACCCCAGTAAATGAATTTTACATATTTCTACTCTTTCTACTCCATTTGACCAGATTTAATTTATCACGAGACTGTTATGCATACTGACGACTCGGCGAATTTCCTTTCATGATTTGGAGATGATAATTGTATTCTCTCCTTCAAGATAGTAATCTGTCACGTCCAAACCTTTCTTCTCAGTCTGTATCTGCGTTCTTAGCCAGCGAGCTGGGAACCTGACAAAATTCTTTTGCAGATTGCAAAGACCTAGAAGAGGGCTTTGAGCTAGAATGTAACGTAATTATATCGCATTTAAATATCTCAACGCTTTTATGCACATCAACAACCTAACCTAACTAGATCCTAATGTCTGAACCACATTCCGAAACAACACCCCAAGATCCGGCAACGAGAAAGAAGGCGTGTCGCCAAACACTCCAGCTAGCCCCTTCGTATCCGCGCTAGAGCTGTCACGCTCAATAGGCTGCACGGGCACGCTCTCAGTTCCACGGCTGAAGATACTCGCCAGTCCCGAGTTGAGATGACTCGTCACCTCGCGAGGGGGCAGGCTCTTCTGCGACGCCTTGTCCAGACAGCCGAGTCGTTGCACGCGGGCTGCTCCATCGATGATGATGTAGTCGCCTGCGTATACGTCTGCGAGCAGGGCGAGCGGGTAGCTTGCTAATGAGTCTTGGAACACGACTTGGAAGGAGGGGACGGCGTAGATCTTGACCTGCATTTTTTTCGAGCGGGTCCTTCTGCGGGCGGGATGCTCCGCATGGACGATGGCGATGGACTGGGTCCTCGAGTTCACGGCGATGAAAGGCGCGCTAGGTGAATCGATGGGTTGGAAGAGTTCGATTGGCTTGACGACGTCGTCCACAGTATCCCAAACGGTAACTGCGCCTGTTGAAGCGACAATCAAGTATCGACCCAGGAACCTGGCGGAGCCTGGGTTGCCGTGGAAGACTCCAGTGCGGCGATAATGCACAGCGCCGTTTTGAGCATCGATCAGCAGGACGACGCCGTCGTTGGCGTCTGCGCTCGAGGGCATGCAGACAGCGAGGACAGAGCCATCTTCCGAGAAGCTCATGCAGGCGTTTTTCAGCGGCTTGGTTGTGCTCTCGAGACAGCCGGTCAAGTCAACAACGCTACGACACTTCCAGGTGTCCTGGTGTTGTTCGGCTGGGTCGGTTTTGAGACCACTTCGGTATTTCGTTGTTGGGCACCAAAAACGAATAAACGCGTCTGATCCCAGTGTTGCGAATTCATGCGAGTTCATGCGCGCCGCTAGACCGAGCACGGTCGAATGGTTGCTTTCGTTGAAATGAGGCGCATCAATACGTGTCACCAATTCCCACGAGTTGGAAACACTCCACTTCCAGAACTTCAGAAAGACCTCCGACCGCAGCGAAGCTGGACCCTGCTTAGAGGAGCTGCGCGCAAGAGCTCCCACATCTTGCGGGTCGGGGGTCCATGTATCGACAGTAGCCAGCCACTTGCCATCTTGCGCGATGTCTAGATATTGCACATCTGGGGGCACTATTGGGGTCCCCTCGGGACTGACATTCAATATCGTAGTGTTGGTTCGCGCCAAAGCCTGACGAGAGATATGATAGTTTGATCGGATGTCGAATGTCTGCAACACCGCAGAGCTTTGGCGCTGAGCGGCTTGTTGGTCAGATTGATGCGAAGTAGGGACAGCAACGAGCAACCATTCAGGATGTTGAGGGTGCAATGCCGCTGTTGTGTTGAGTAGCTTTTTGGAAAGCTCTTTAGGCGCTGCCTCGGAAAACAACTGAAGTCCGGTCACATTGGCGAAGGGAACCAATTCTCTCGCAGACAGAACCATGACCGAGTTGTCTGCCAGCTTGACCACGTATGAGGTGCCGGAAGGCGAGATCACGATATTGTTGATTGGAGAAGAAAGATGGGGCAGGAATTGTTTTCTTCCGGTATCCAACTGCCACAAGACGATGACTGACTCTTGACCTCCAGTGAGAATGTAGTTTCCTGTGCATTTATTAGTGGTGTAGTTTTGTTGGAACAAGAAAAGGTGAACTTACCGTCCTTCGACCATCGCACAGTATTGACGGAGCTTCGATGCCAGTGCAATTTCCGAGGGGCGGACTTCTTCTCCGTGTTGCGCCCAAATAGAGTATTTGAAAGGTCATGATAAACCAGAATAGATCCATTCTTCTCCCCTAAGACCAGATCCACTGCTTCCGAGCCCTTCCCGGGCTTTGAGTCCGACTTTTGTGATACCGCACTCTCTCTCAAGTGGAAGCAAGTTGTAGACACTGGCAAAGTTGCTTCTCTCCAAGCGTAACGGATCGACTCTGGCTTTTCAAGTTCGATCTCAGATGTCGTACCAAGGAGAATGTGGGAGCCGTCAGTGACTATGATCACTCGACCCCCATAAGCAACTTGGATGGCATTGATCTGCTGGTTGGTCTCGAGAATACTGATGCCGGGGGAGTTTTTGGTTCCCAAGGCCTTGAGCGAGACTTCTCTTTTTCCTTCCTTCTTCTGAAGAATGGAATATGAGGCGAGGTGCTGTTCACTCTCGACGAGCGGAACATCGACTGCCACAGTGGGCAGATCTGTCTCCCACCGAGAGAGTCGCTTCCCAGAATCCCAGTTCCACTTGGTGACAAGACTGGAAGTGAAGATGTAGAGAGTATGCGGGTTGATTGGGCAGGTTTTGAAGCCAGTCACCCTCTGGCCAGCCTCTAACTGCAAAGAACGCAGCAGGCGAGATGTGGACGTTGCGAAAACTTGGACAGCGGAGTCGAGACCGACGAAAAGATAGCTGTGCATACAGTGTCAGACTAATGATCAGATTCAATTTTCAAACAGAGTTACTTACGCCTCATCCGCTGTGAGAATGGGGTCTAGGTTGCTGTACCGGCCACCCACTGGTCGTGAGAATGACCATGGTGTCCCGCCTGTTCGCTTTTCTGCCTTTTGTACTTGCACCTCCCCTTTTGGAGCCTGATTGACAGCCACAGACGAGTTCTCTGCCTTTGGTTTCGAGGTTCGACGTCGCTTGGATGGCCCGTCGCTTCGTCGCGAAGCTTTTTCGGCGGCATCACTGGCGCGGGACCGTTTTTGTTGCTGTGGTGACTGGATCCCAGCCATTGTGGAAATTCTGTCGCAGCTTCAGAGCCTGTTGGTGGACAAAACAGAAATCAAAACCAGGTTCCACTGTTCATCAGTCTTGGAGACTCCCAGCAGACCGATCAAACTAAAAGCGATAAAGCATCGCATCTTTTTTTTTCTCGGAAACACAGGGCGGAGTAGGGTGGCAGAAAGGGATCTCGTGGTTGACCGCCAACGCGGGAAAAGTTTGAATGGCTTCATTCTTGCAGCGACTTGACTCCGCCTTTCGTCCCCGTCATTCTCAGTCGCCATGATTATCCCTGTGCGCTGCTTCTCCTGTGGGAAGGTAGGCTTATTCCTTGCAAAGAATCGGGCTCTTGCTGACAAGAATCTAGGTCGTTGGCGACCTGTGGGAGCGTTACCTACAACTGCTCGATGATGGTGTGGCCGATGGGTGAGTGGCCTTGATTCTGCATATGCTGGTGCTCTCTAACGATCTCTAGTGATGCCATGGACCAACTGGGTTGCCGCCGATACTGCTGCCGGCGAATGATCATGGCCCACGTGGATCTGATCGAGAAGCTCCTTCGGTATGCAAGAAGCTCGAATAGGGTCCTGAATTCCACTGATCATTTGTTCTAGCTACAATTCCGCAGAGAAAGACCGCTCCAAGGCTCGGGTCTAAACGCATCCTCTTCGATCTATTACCAGTGCAGGACCAGATACCCCGAGTGTCTGGACCACATACCATGTTTTCAGCTTTCTAAGCCGTACCGTCAGATCCATGCGCTCCTCCGTTTCCACCTACATCTCTCGCCATTGATTGGAAGTGCTGGGAGGAGAGAAAATGGCGAACTGGGTGATGTTGATATGGTCGAGGATGCGCACCCGCTCGATGAGCTAGTCTAGTACGGGACATCTGAATGATTCCAGACGGAACAGGTTGGCTTTCTTGGGATGTTCTTTTTCGAGCAGAGAGCCGGAAAATTGCTGAGTCTTACCAAAATGCATCTGGGGAGGCGTTGCACACCACGGGATATGGCGTCTAGGGAGGCATTTGTAGAAAATTCCATTGCAACTTCTTCTTTTTGGACCCCAAACTGCGCAGGACCTCAGGCCACATTGTTCTTTTTTTGGTGACTTGCAGAGCGAACAGCGCAAGCGCCGAGCGACCCTTTGCGGACTAGGCGGAGACTCGCTCCACACGCTGTGAGTGGACCGTGATGGCCGGGATGCATGCTCGTCACGCCCCAGGCGCCTAGCTTCGTGTGAGCATTGCTGTTGTCATTCCGATGGAGAACTGTCGTCGTATCGGAGAGCTCGACTGGTTCCAGCAGAGTGGTGACCCTCCGGGAACCCATTCCCATGGTGCCTTTTCCTCCTCCAAACGCGGTCTGAGCTCGGGAATCAAATGCGCGGGGATCGCACTTGATTCTTCTTTTCCCTTCAACCCTCTGTGAACTTCTCCGGCCATGATGGCCGTCAGGTCGCCCCTGTCTGTCTTGTCGTATCGCGACACTTCGAGTCCGTATGCGGGGTCCGACCCAATGTAAGCATCGTTCGAGAGCGATGCGAACCCACCACTCACCCGTGGACATACAGGCATCTCGAAAGTCCTTCTGTCCCAGCCAGTGCCAGAAGTTCCATCGATTCCACACCGGCGCCGGAAACAACTGGCGCAGGGGATGATCCAGATCCATCAGGGTCTCCCGCTTCCACTTCATCAAAAGAAACGGAATCCGAAGAGACCAACGAGGATAGTGTTGCGGCGGCATCTGCTGAAGGCCAAGGAGGATTGATGCCTTCTGGGCTGACTGTATGTCTTACAGCTCGAGAATGTGCTTTTCGCGCAGGCGATTAACCATAGAACCGAACTAGCAGATCCAAACGTCTAACTCAGAACACTTTGGTCCCCAGACAAGATCCGATGATGATGAGCCACCTCAGTCGGTCATACATGCCCCGCCTGGATTTGGAGACTTTGTAAGCGTCCCAGCTAGTGTCACTCCTCGAGCCACTCGATTTTTTCACTGGTTCATGGGCGCTGCTAACTCGCCCAAGGCACAGACCAGAGCACAGCATGCAGGCGACGAGGACGAGGACGAGGACGATGATGTATGTGAGGGAGAGGATTCATCCCCACGCACAGAACTTCCTGGATCGACAGAAGTCCCAGGGAAAACCAAGAAGGTGTGTCGCAACTCATCGGGATTCGGTTTGATGTACTAAGATCAGATAGATTGGCAACAGTCCTATATCACCTCCACCATTGACAACCACGTTGACACCTCCTAAAGACTGGTCTGATCGAGCGACACCCCGTGCACAGACACGAAATGAATTTGATGATTCCGGGAGACGGACGCGATCGAGCAGTTTAGAAGGTGCCTTTATTCCATCTCGTCTTGCCAGGCAATGCATGCTGATAACTTCCAGACATCCCAGAAACTATAAATCCTACCACCCCATGGGATTATCCTTACCAGGTCCGAGAAATCGAGTTACGATCGGGGGAGGTTGACACCAAAGAAGCCGAAATTAATGCTTTGCGAGCAGCCCTCGCGGAATGCTGGACCCTGTGCAATACGCTGGCTAGTCTAAGTTATATTAATCGAGAACGTCTTCTGAAAACCCACGAGGATGGGATGCAAGAGGACGCCTGGAGATCCTGCTGGAGGTTGTGTCAGAAACTGTATGACACCCGCGATGACGATTTCGCATCGCAAGTGAATCCGACTTTGGATCTCTGTCGGGATTTCTGCCAGGCCTTGTTTGAAGTGCGCATTTCCGACAGCGACTTGTCCGACTCGGTGCTCCGCGTGAGCTTCGAACTAAATAATCATCTTTTCAACACCCATGATCGCAATTTACCGGATGCCTTTCGCGAACGGACATTGGACTTTTATATAACCCTATGCCATCGATTAATGAAGCAACGCACCCGACTCACCGAGAATGACTCACTCCTCAGCGCCTGCTGGACACTAGCAGAGATGCTCTTCAGCATTCGCCAAAGTAAAAGAGAAGGGAAAAAACTGGACGAAGAGCTGCTGGGATCAGCGGTCCAGGCCTGCTGGGAACTATGTGATATCTTCCGCGAAGGCTGGACCCTTCACAGCATGCGGAGCTCTGATCGAGGAACTCCCCGACCAAGCCAAACCACCTTTGCGCAGGCATTCCAGCAAGCCACCCACCAACAATCCGAGCTAGATTTCGTCGATGACCCGTTAGGAACACCCGGTAACCCGGAAACACCAACGACCATCTTCGAGGACACAGCAACAGTGTCACCAGATGAAGCTCCAATCCCCAACATATTCGTCCTTGGATACGGTAACGGCCACAGCCACGGCTCACAACGATGGCCATCAAATGAGTCCAGCATCTCCGAGAAGTCGCGGTCATCAGGCCGCACAGCCTCGTCCGCAAATACCGTGACAACAATGTCAGAAGACCCCAATTTCACCCGCCTCAAGGTCCTGGTGACCAAAGCCGCTATCAACAGCGGCTACCAACGAGGCGGAACCCAGAACATGTCATCATTCGTGAAATCACTCCCATCCGACGCATTTGGGTCGGCGCCGTGGCAGACGGCCCTCTTAAAGAACTACCGTAAGCTCGTGGCTTTCGACCCGGCGTTTCGCAATGTAGGATCGCAAGCCCGCGTCAGCGCTATCGAGGTGGCTCGCGTGTGTCAGGCCATGCTGCAGAGTGGTCAGTATTCATGGCTGCGGGACCTGTACCGGCTCGTCTTTGGATTCCATATGGAAGAGGCGATGGGGCGGAAGGGAGTTATTATTCAAACCTAGGCGCTGGGTCGTAGACCATGATTATCTCTAGTATTAGAGGGATATCTTTCATTCTCACAATTCTTTCCTTAATGCCTGGCTTTGTCTGGGCTAACGTGACGACGTTGTATATAGTGCACGCAACCTATCGACAAGCACCTTCTACAGATACGCAAGTAGATCTTGCAAATCAGAATCTTCTATTGCGCGGATGACTTTGCATCATCGATCTAGGTTGAAATCGTCTCAGTATTAAATAAGTAGGTACATTAGATCATGCAGAGGCCATCTCTAAAAATTTGAAACCAGGGTGGTCCGACCCAGCAAAACACAAGCACTCCAACCTTTTGCGGTATGCATTAAAAGAGAAAAAGCAGTAGGGTTGAAACGGTACACCCAAAGACCGAAAACGGGAAACATCGATGGCCAAGTTCTAGAATGGCTTATTGAGCCTTGGCGGTTGATGCCTTGTTGTCGCGACGCTTCTTGACGGAGTCGGGAGAGTACTCGGTGTCAAGGCAGTAATCCCACCAGCGGAAGCTGCTGGAGTAGTTTCCAATGAACTTCTCGTGGTGCAGGTCGTGGTGGTCAGCTCCGGCCCAGAAGGGGAGGAAGTGGTGGAGACTCCAGGGGAACTCGTAACCGCTGTGGGCGTCGATGGCCTGGAACAGACGCAGCACAATCCAGACGTACATGGTGAGGATGTGCAGGTTACCAGTCAGACCGCACCAGACGATAGGGCAGCCCACGGTACCGAAACCAAGAATCATGACCTCGATAGGGGAAGCGTATTCGGCGGCCAGACCAAAAGGCGCCGAGTATTGATGGTGAATCTTGTGGATGGCCTTGTAGAGCGGGCCCCAGTGGAGGGCGCGATGGGAGAAGTAGTGCCAGGTATCCTCCATCACGAAGAAGATCGCAATCTGGTAAGCCATGGTGAGAAGCGAGGGGAACGGAACTGAAGTCTGGAGACCGAAAAATTGAGCCATGGGGTGGAAAAGCCTTGTAACCATTGTTAGCTTGCTTCTCGAAACAAACAACCATTGAAGAAGCTACTCACCAGATCTGAGGCAGTTCAACAGTAAAGTGACTCAAGAGAACGAATTTGGCGCAATCCCATTGTTCCCGCAAGGAAGGGACCTTGTTGTGTTGGATCTTGTAGTTCTTGAGGAGACCAAGGCTGTCGATGAAAATCCAGGGCAAGGAGCGACCAAAGTAGACGAGCTCGTGCATGGCGAAAGACATAATACCGGTAGCTAGGACATCGTTTTGCATCCAGGCGTACCAGGCAGCCCAGAGCTTCTCGGCCACATTGAGTTGACCGTTGAGTTTTGAGATTTCCTCGTATTGGCCCCAATAGGTGCCCGAGGGCATCGTGGAGTTCCTGGAGGAAAAGATTAGACCATTGCTTCCTCGCAATGAAATTTGAGGGCGGGCGCGTACATTGTGATTTGGAGCACAGATAAGAGAGATTAGAGAAAAGGAAAGAGGAAGTGGAAAAATGAGGAAGGGAGCACGATACACCAAGTACTCCGTAGTGTCAAGATTGTTTAAAAGATGTAAACCGTTGCAGAGTGAAAACACGGAGAAGTGGGCGGGTTTGAATAATTATTTTCCCCCGGAGCGATGCCAGTCCCGAAGTGGCGAGACCCGTCTGCCCCTGACCGTGCATGAAGGGGGTAAGGCCACTGGCGAGCCGATCACCTTCCGAGCCCCACGAGGATAAGATGGATTGGCTGAATGCTGGATGGTCAGTTCTGTATCAGCCCACTTATTATTTAGGCAGTAGCACTACAAGTACCGAAGATGTAGATTCCTACGGAGTAGTGAGTAATGGTCTCGTAGCAATATAGTCTAGGTATAAGCAGGATAATATACTCCGTACGAAGTATTGCTTCTATCTTTGTAGTAAAACATAAAGAAATCTGCGATCGCCCAATCGGGATTCTCTGTACGGTGTAGCATCGAGAACAACCCTGTTTGCATCATTTGCACATCCGTCTTTGGTTTGCCCGGTTTGGCCAGTTTGCACTCTTTGCATATGATGTTATCGGGCTGGTATGAAATCAATTCACCGTCCACGACACGGGCTCAAGTCGCGCCATGTCGATTGTTCAGGAGTAGGTTGAGCCTGAATTCTATTTGGTAATTGATCTGGGTGCCACAAGACTGACATCATACGGAACAGGAATGCGTGTGGAGCCAATACCCAAATTGATCGCCTCCAACAGCAGATAGTCGGATCTGAAGCTATCCTATCTACCGAGGCAGCGCCTAGTCAGCATGTACGCCGGCTGCAGAATGTCATTGACTCCTTGTCTGTGACTTCCAAGACGCAGCCGCTCTTATCGGTTGATCGACTGGTTTCATTGTTATCAGACCCCGCGTTCTCGCTCCAGACGCCTGCCACACGGGCATTGGCAACCGAGGAGCATGTGTCGGATTATCTATGGCTGGTCGCCGCGAAAGCGGCTATTCAAGCATCCGGCCTGCTTATGCACACGCTTCTAGATCATACGATACGCCTTCAAGATGAAATTGACTACTGGAACGACATGTTGGAGACCAAGTGGTTTAGTGGTCTATATGCTGCGCAGACGTCGCCTGTGCGTCTATGGCACTGGGCATGGGACATTTACTTAGAGCGAGATTCCCAAACTCCTTTGCAGGTGTCTTTGACTAGGTCATTTGCCGCCAGATGGGCCCATTTCTACCAGATTGCCCGACAAAGTGTGCGGGGTATGTCTACACACCCGATTCGATTGAATCTGTCGTCGCCCATTCGGTCATGTCGGGCTGAGATTCGCCAGAAGAGAGACCATCTACTGGCCATGAAAGATATACATGCGAGCAGTCTGGGCCTACTCATGGAAGGGTGGCATGTCTTTCAAACGGATGCCTTTGCGTCAGAGGATTCCACGGCGTCCTCGATCCAGTGGCAGGACGCTGTATCCAGGACCATGTTGCTCACGGAGACGATACTTCAGCAGGTGACTTGCCGGTCTAGTGCTGTGGGATTTGAACAAGAGGTGTCGGCGACTATGGGCAAGGACTTGACAAGCGTGCAAATGCAATCTCAAGATGTCTCGCCCTCCTTGAAGCCCGCATATCTAATCCAGCGCCTTGTGAGCACCCTTCAGACACAGTTACCGGATCACACCACCTCGATGGTCACATTCATAGGTCGCCATGGCCGCCCCTCGGGACTTATCCGGTACTGGCTCCCGGCCGTGGCGGCGCTTGTGACCAGTAGTGCCTCATTGAGGATTCTGGTACGGCGTCAAGATGAAATACTTCACTGGATCATGAATTTTGGTTCAACTATTATTGATTTCGGGGGTAACTGGGTGGTGGAGCCGGTCCGCAAGCTCATTGGAACCATTAGGCATGACGAGAAAAGCGAGATTGCCATCATGAGCAAGAACAGTCTTGTAGCAGACCGGGCCAGTCTAGAAAGGATGGTCATTGACTTTGTCCGTGATCGCCCCGACCCAACACTATCAGCCTTCACAGCAGAGGACACTGCGGCCATCTCGAATGCCGTGAGAGAAGGAGACTTGACTCCGGTGCTGAAAGCTTACGAACGGGATCTACGAGCACCATTTTCTGGGACCGTCCGCGGTGACCTGGTGCGCGCACTATTGATTCAAATTCAAAAGACCAAGGTCGATGTGGAAGTCGCTATTAGCGGTATTGATTCTCTCTTGAAGAGCCAGGAGCTTGTTTTTGGGTAAGTGGTGTGGGTTCGCTGTGCCCATGGGACCCCATGATTGACGCAATGACAGGTTCATCGGTCTTACTCCTGGAATCCTCGTGTCCTACGCTACCTTCCAATGGTTGATTGGGCTCTTTAGTAGCCGTCGGGGTCTGCGAAGAGGCAAGCAACAGCATGAGCTCCGCCGTGGGTTACGGTAAGTTGGTCCCTGAATCCTGAGGCTCGATCACACCGTGCTCACCATCAAACAGTAACACCACTCGTATTCTGACCTCCGCCACCATCTCCGACAATGCCATCTCCTATAAAGACTCCGGGCGACTCATTTGCGAGACCGAGGCATTGCTTCCCAAAGCAAAGGCTGTCCTGGGAGGCATGCAATATCAGGAATTCCGAGAGGATGTTCAGGATCTTTTGGAAACCCGCGGTGGTATTGACAAGCAGTTGCGAGTGATGGAGAGGATGCGTTGGACATACTTGCAGTAAATAGAAATCAAGCCCGCAGTCATTCGTAGTCACAGGACAACAATTTCCGCTTATGTAATGGGGGACAGATGCACCGTCATCACTTCGCCGATGTTGGCTATTCTTCCATCTCTCGAACTTGAGATCGTTTACCTTTGGATTCTATTTGGGGTCCAAATCGATTCGATCCTCTGTTCGGTGTGCACCAGAGGGCGATTTGCACGTTTCGCCCGATCCACTTCAGCCACTCCCTAGAACCACTGAAACCTGTCCGCCTTCCAGGGTGGTCCCTGAATCTACGATCCACGGTGCAGAGTTCCTTTGCGATAGCAGTTGTGACGGCAGGATTCCTTCGTGGAAGTGATTTACGTGTCGCCTTAATTCGTGACCGCTGTTGTCAATCCACATCTCCTATTCCGGTGCCTCAATCTCTCCCCCTCGTCCTCTCCCGCCCGACCATCACCATCCATCATGGCGGGCACCAGAAATTATGACTTCTTGGTGAGTGTTCTCTGATATCTGTGCTGCCTTTGAGATGGGGTTTTCTGACTGGATCCGTCTCCACAGATTAAACTATTGTTGATTGGAGATTCCGGTGTGGGCAAGTCATGTTGTCTCTTGCGATTCAGCGAGGACTCCTTCACCCCCTCCTTTATCACCACCATCGGAATTGACTTCAAAATTCGCACGATTGAGTTGGATGGAAAGCGAGTGAAGCTGCAAATCTGGGACACAGCAGGCCAGGAGCGTTTCCGAACCATCACAACGGCATACTACCGCGGTGCGATGGGTATTCTCCTTGTCTACGATGTGACCGATGAGAAGTCCTTCCACAGTAATTCCACCTCGAATCCTCCCCCGTGACTGGAACGTTGTTGAACTGACTGAATTTGAATAGACATCCGCACCTGGTTTTCGAACGTGGAGCAGCACGCGAGCGAAGGGGTACACAAGATTCTAATCGGCAACAAGTGTGACTGGGAAGAGAAGCGGGCTGTGTCGACTGAACAGGGCCAGCAGCTGGCTGATGAACTCGGTATTCCCTTCCTGGAGGTTTCGGCCAAGAACAACATCAACATCGAAAAGGCCTTCTACAGTCTGGCCTCAGACATCAAGAAGGGCATGGATACCTCGAAGAACGAATCATATCGGGCCCCGCCGCTCGCTGTAGACCAGGGCTCTGGTGGCTCTGGAGGGAAGTGTTGCTAGACGTCCCTGTACTACTATCTTTTCCTTATTGTCTTGCCCCCTCTGTGTGTCTTGATCTCTTTTTCGTTGCGACTTGGTTGACTTTTTACGCCGCCACATATCCTTTTGCCTGCAATATCATGTGCTAAGATCTGAACGTTCAGTTTCTGGAGAGTTGGCGCTTCCACTTCGAGTATCATACACACATCTGTTCATAGTCTTGTGGCAACTTGTCTTTAGTTTCATGTCTAGTAATTGTTTTACATCCGTTGGCTGTCACTATCGTTTCTCTGCTATTGATTTACATTGTATTAACTCTTATAATTGTACTCTGTAAATCCACTCCTTTTCACTCCTTTCCTTGTCCCACTTTTTTCGCTATCAAACTCCGATAAGCTCCCCACTACGGACGGAATTTGAATCGCTCTTTTGCGCTTCAAGTTTCTGCAGAATGATGATCAGTGATTTGAGCTAATGGTCCCTCTTCTAGCTTCTATCTCTTCATCGATCCCGACACCGATGATTTAACCTACGTGGTTCCTCCCATACCCACCATCACCCCTCCAAGAGGAAGGAATGTCTGAGACTCGCCTCTTCACTGCGCGGCCGTTGTCGAAAACGGCGCGTAGTGACTATAAAGATGCCTTCCGCGTGTATCTCTCCTCGTCTTCGCTCGCCGCCCTGAGACTTCGCGCCGATGACCTGTGCACTGTAACCTCGGCCGACGGAAGCCCAAAGACTGCGATTGCATGGACGGCCGTGGAGAACATACAGAGCACCGTTGTGCAAACATCACGGGCACTGCAGGATTGCTATGGGGTTAAAATTGGGGAGAAGATTGGCATCGCCAGACTCGACGGTACTCTCGATGAGATCGAATCTCTGACTCTGGTCGATACGACGGACCCCGAGAAGATTGCAAGATTCGGCGAAATCCCACCACACGAGCGCTGTCATTGGGAGTGGACGATGGAGTTCCAGCTACAGAGGACAGAGGTACTTGCTACGGGCTTGACGTTTGAGTTGGAGCTCAAGGGCCAACGCCGGAATTTTCAAGTCGCTGCTATACATGCGCAGAACGCGAGTCCAAACAGAACCATCTTCCGTTTTACGAATGCTTCCAAGGTCTCGATTGGAGTGGATATGGAGACGTCGGAGGATGTCTCTTCTGGCATTGCTGTTCAACCTACCGGTCTTGGGGGGTTGTCTCGTCAAATTGACGATATTAACGAAAGCCTGTCTGACTTTAATCTCGACTCGCGCAAACCGATCATGCCGTCATTTTACGAGAATAGCCGTGGAATTCTTCTTTACGGACCGAAGGGAACCGGAAAAACTGCTCTTCTAGGCCAGATTGAGAAAGCTGGCTGGCGACAGGTTTTCAAGATTGGCACGTCCTCCCTTGGGAGAAGTATCAGTGAAGGGGAGGCGAAGCTTCGTAGTACCTTCCAAGAAGCTGCTCGCTCTAAGCCGAGCGTGATCATCATTGATCAGTTGGAATTCATCGCACCTAAGCGGACATCCTTTGAATCCCAGTCCCTAGCGGCCGTGCTCTGTGAGAATCTCGACGCGATTCGAAGTGCCTCGATTCTGGTCGTCGCTGCTACCAGACATCCAAATAATGTCGACGACGCTCTCAGAACCCCTCATAGACTCGGTACAGAGATTGAGCTACAGGTCCCTACCGCCCAGGATCGAGCGGAAATTTTGCGTGCTATTTGCGGGCCATTATCTGCGGGATTGACTACTGAGCTCATTGACTTGCTTGCGGAGAAGACTCATGGTTATGTTGGGGCTGATCTGTTCGCTCTGCTACAGTTGATTTGCCGGAAAGCACGACAGCGTCAGATGGTGGAACAAAACATCATCAACCCACTTGCAAACCTCTCGATCCAGCACACTGAATCATCTGATGGTCAAGCGTCCGGTGAGGAGACTGGCATTCTTCTGGAAATTCGAGAAGCCGATATCTTCTCCTCTCTTCAAGAAATCCGGCCTACTGCAATGCGCGAGGTGTTTCTGGAGACACCCAAGGTACGATGGTCTGATATTGGCGGGCAGCATGATATAAAAAAGCGATTGCAACAGGCTGTTGAAAGACCACTTAAGGTATGTTGGTTCTCTGGAAGAATATTTTTCAGTGTTAATTCTCTCCCAGTATCCCCTACGAATGCAGCGTCTGAACGTGAAGAGCAAAAAGGGAGTACTTCTCTACGGTCCTCCAGGCTGCTCCAAGACACTCACCGTCAAGGCTTTGGCGACTGAGGCCGGGTTGAACTTTTTGGCCGTCAAGGGCGCAGAGATCTTGAGTATGTATGTGGGCGAATCTGAGCGGTCCCTGCGAGAAATCTTCCGCAAGGCCCGAGCGGCGCGGCCCAGTATCATCTTCTTTGATGAGATTGATGCCATTGCCGCTCGGCGCAGCAGCAGTAGTTCAGGGGGTGTCAACGTTCTGACCACCCTCCTCAACGAGATGGACGGTATTGAAGAGTTGCGAAATGTGCTGGTCATCGCCGCTACCAACAAGCCGGACGTCCTCGACCCGGCTCTCATGCGACCCGGTCGCTTGGACAATATCCTCTATATTGGGCCTCCGGACCTCGAAGCCCGGAAAGAAATCCTCCGAATATGGGCCAGCAAATCAGTCCTTGACCCGGATGTGGACCTGGACGAGCTTGCATCTCATACAGAGGGATATTCAGGAGCGGAGATTATCAGTATCTGCGAGACCGCAGGTGATGCCGCCTTGGATGAGGAGGAAGAAACACAACAGGAGCAGATGGTGAAGCTGAAGCATTTCGAATACGCGTTGGGTCAAGTCCGTCGGCAAATCACCGACTCGGTGATTCAGGATTATGAGCGGTGGCGTGATGCGCAGAAATAGATATAGTCTAGAAGTGAATATACTACAATACACTCAAAATCAACTGAGAAGATCTTACAATGACCTGGAAACTATATAAACTATATCAAAATACATCATGTGTAGAATAGTGGAGGTGTTTACCCAATGCGGTTAGCGCGGCGTTGCAGCTGCGCCCTTGATTCTGAGGCTTCTTTTCTTTCACTTCGACCTTCCCCTCCACATCCACCCTCACCTTCAAAATGTCCTCCCGATCTCCTGAAATGCGTTCGCCCGTTCGCTCTCCACATGACCGGTCGCGGTCCCGCTCCCAATCCAAATCTATGCGCGGACACTCGCGGCCCAAAAGCATCACCCGCAGCCCATCACCCGCGCGCGGCTTGGATCGCGATGATCGCCGGAGCAAAAGTCGCAGTCGATCGATCTCTCGGGACCGAGGGCGTTCTCGCAGTCTCAGTAGGGGAGCGCGACGCTACCGCAGCCGAAGTTACACGCGTTCACCCAGTCGGAGTGCGAGTCCACCGAAGAGCGCAAAGGTGTGTTCAATTGGATGAAGAATTCTACAATGATGCTGCTAACACGTCTATCTACAGATTGTAGTCGAGAAATTGACTAGGAACGTGACGGAGAACCACCTGCGCGAGATATTCGGCAGCTTCGGTGATATCGAATACCTCGATCTGCCATTGAACCGAGCGTGTAAGTGCTCACGCGAGCTGTGGCTATGTTTGCTCACTCACTCCATCTTCTCATTCCGGATTTTTCTGACCCCTCTGTATTTTAGTCAACACCAATCGCGGCACTGCGTATATCCTCTACTATGATCCAGCAGACGCCGAGGCAGCCATTGCCCACATGCACGAAGCTCAGCTGGATGGAGCCATCCTGAGTGTTTCTATTATCCTTCCTCGTCGTACATTCTCGCGTTCACCACCCCCCGCAAGAGGCAACGGACCTCGTTCAAGATTCGGCAGAGGCTCGTATGCCAAATCACCACCCCGTAAACAAGGTCGGGCCCGGCAGGCCGAACGACACGATACATACCGACCTCCGTCCCTTTCTCGGTCTCGATCTCCTGTGCGCCCGCGATCATATTCTCGCTCTCGTTCGCCACCGAGAAAAGGCAGTCGTGGGGAAAGTCCCCGGCAACGTCGGCGACGAAGCCCCAGCTACAGCAGCTACGGCAGTCGGAGTGATCGAAGTCGGAGTCCAAGTCGGAATCGTAGCCGACGTTGAAGTTCACTCCTTTTCTTGGGCAGGTATTAAAAAGCGATGTGCCTTTCATGGGATTCGAAAACAACTCGGGCAGTCTACGGTCGCGCGGATCCAAACGCCTTATCCAACGATGGAATTCGGACATCTTTACCCAGAGAAGATCCCAGGAATCTCAAAATAAAAGTCTTCTTCAAAAAACAAGCAGGAATCTCCTTGAAGGTGAATCTATGGCCATTGAATCATGAAATGGGGGATGAAACAACCAAACACAAGCGGAAACTCCAAAGACGCATTGCTCCAAGTCTCAGAAATAGGCACACCACCCGATGAACATTTCCGCCAGGTTCTTCTTATCGGTGGCCTGAATGATCAGCTCGTCAACCTGCCCATCCACGGAAAGTGGAATCGGTTGCTTGGACATGAATCCCCGAAGTTTGGTGCGCACGTCTTCCAGGACACCAACCGGCGTCTCTGGAACGTTTGCATGAGATCGGCGCTAGAAGACAAGAATTAGCATCAAGCTGTTTCTCGCCAGGCAATCAAATCAAACCTACCCCCCTTTTCCCAATGAAATCCGTCGTCGGATCGTGTAGAAAGGTCTCCAGGATAGTCATCAACGAGTCCTCATTTTGTCGCAGGAGACCTAGTGTAATCTCACACGTCCTTCGAAAAGGTCCTTTGCCCAATTAGCAACATCCAACATGATAAATCCGGTTAACCTACCATTGTATCCGTAGGCACCAAAGGCGTCAATCATATTATGCGTGAGCCGGAAGGGAACCTTCTCCGGTTTCTCCAGCGTGAGACCCTATTCACGATTAGCATTGTATTCAGACATGAGAATCATGGACCGACTTTGTCGAAGAGACAGTTAAAGTCAACGTGTAAAATTCCGCCTGTGCCTTCTTCGAACAGCAGGTTCTCGCCGTGTCGATCGCCCAGACTGTATGATAGATTTCTTAGTCACTTTCTTCTGAAGGGTGGATGATTGAGGATAGGACGATGCATCACTCACCCAAGAACGTATCCAACCATCGACATCACTGCCGAGGATCGTGTATATCGTAGCCTTGCTGTGAACCAAGCCTCTGTCTCGGGAAACATCTCAATGAACCATTCATGGAGCACCGGTGGGAGTCTATATCTGTTAGCGAATGTCCAAAAAAACCATAGCATCAAAGACTAACTTGGCAAGAATCTTCGTCGTCCATAGTGTGAGCTTGGACGGACCGCCGGAGCAGATTTCTTTTAGGTAGTGGTTGATCTCATTGTACTAGTGCGGGTTAGTCACTTGCATATAGACACGGAGATCTTGACACGAACATTGGGCGGAAGTCCTCTTTCGCGTAGAAGCTTGGTGACGATTATTCTCAAGGTGATGAGATTGTCAACCCATTCGATGAGACCGCATTCCTCGTTCAGGGGTGTCACGGCATAAGTTTTGATATCTCCTCCAAGGTTAGTTGTGCTGTGTGTATTGTAGGTATGGTTCCGTAGTACTCACACATGCGCCGCTTGCTTGCTTCGACGTCTCGCTTCAGGAAACGATTGATCATGTTGTTGAATTCCATGAGACGCTGATCTTTGCGAAGATCATCTTTCGGTTTGCAAAGAGCATTGTAGATCTTCCCGTCCGAGCCCCGGATGCTAATCTTGCGTGGCTTTTGGAGTGAATGCAAGATCTGGGCTTCATCAAGAATTGCTGGGTCTGTCAGTATGCTTGGTCAGAACGTGGGGGAAATTGTGTATACCCTCAATTGTTGTTGGATCACGAGGAAAAGGCCTGAAGCCTTTTAAATATTCGGCATCGTGACTGGCTGGTAGACTGGGGATTAACATTGCCTGGAACGGCACCACGAGTCGACAAGGAGCGACCTTGTGATTGAAAGCTAAATTACGGGCAAGGTGGACCTTGGAAACCCGGTCTTCCACATGCGCATTGCATAGCTGGAGTAGCTCGTCTGAAAACTTTTGCCCCTGATTGATCATAAAGCGAATGTCAGGGCCTGAAGACTCGGATTTGTGTTTGGTAGTGTATTCCTATACTCGCTTAGCAATTGTCAAGTTTTACTAGGTTAGAAGACCTACCGTGATTTTCTGAAGACAATTGTAGCCCTTCTTAGCCCTATCTTTGTTGCGGGATTTCACAACAGCGAGGACTGTCCACAGCCCTTGCTGTGGGAAGTGATGGACAGCCTTGGCGACGATTCGCGCCAGCAAATCATAGACGGCAGCATTGTTGTGGCAGATTCGAGCAACCACCTGGGGCAGGATTGTAAATAGCTGAAGCTGTCAGTAAAGATTTCCTAGCTGCTTAGGCTCTTGGCTCACCAATGCAGGTTGCAGACGAGAAGAGATGTATTTTTTCAGTTGGGTGTGCATCTCATCTAAGCTCTTCTGTCGCTGGGCCTTTGTATGTCTTTGGAACTCTCTGCAAAAACCAATGGTCAGCATGCTCGGTGCGTGTTACTTGCTTCCGGAATCTCACTCATTGTCTCCTCTTTTAGGATCAATTGGCTGATCAACGATAGAAGCATGCTCGAGCCACAGGGTTAAAAGCTTGGGAAGTGTCTGAAAGACATATTTGCTTCCGTAGGTTAGCGAACGAAGATAGTTATCAATCACAAGCTTTGTAGCTTCTCCACTCAAGCTGACATATTTGTTAGAGGCACCGAAGTTATGTGAATGGGGCCAACGTACTAGATCTGTGCCTCTTTCCCCATAGGCTTGGCTTTCTCCGAATCGAGGATTTTATTGTAATGTTTCCCAAGATAGTAGTGAGCTTTCTCCCATCTGCGCTTTTGAGTTAGATTATCTGACCGAACACAGGGATCTCACTGACCTTGGATAGAGTTTGATGGCTTCCCGATATCGTTGAACAATGGCCTGAGAGTGAGTCTGTCCAGCTCTGTCTGTCCATTTTGCCAATAAGAGATGGGCCTAAAATGTTTAGTTCACACTGAAATCGCCTTCCCCAGGACTTGTTAGCTTACCCTCGCGGTTACATCATTTTGGATTTGTCCACGACCTGAGACAAAAGATGCTGCATCGGAATCGATCGAGCCACCTGGTGGCAACGCAGCCTCATTAGCAGAAATTGCACTTTCCAAAGTTTGGATAGCTTTTCGATGATGCCCGTCCTTCCAGAGCAGCCTTGCATGCTCGATGGTGGCGGATCGGTCCTTCAGCCGAGCGGCGTTCAACATTGCTTGATATGCTTGACTAATGAAATTGCCCTTTCGCGATAGATGCGCACTGTCAAGCCAGGCACCTGATAGATCGGAGTCGACAAAGCCGCCCCTGGTCTGCGTTAGCTTCAGCAATATTGGCAAGAAATCCCGGCTTACGCTAGCTCCATTGCCGCTCTTCTCAGTCCCAGAAGATACTGCTTGTCTGCAATATAACCTCCAACGACGTCCAGGCGTCGTTTCAAGGTAGCCAAATCCCCAGGCGAGTGGCCTGCTCCTACATTAGCTATCGCCTCCACGTCGGTCAAGGCATGCAATCGCAGCATATCGTCATGACATGATTGCAACGAGCCCACTGAATTGGCAGTCAAAGATTTCACGACACCGAGCCTAAGCTCATTGATGATTTCCGTGAAGACTGCCGACTTGGCAGCGAATGCTGAGCCCTCGCTTTCCTTTCGTTGTCGAAGAGTATACAAAGCTGAGCCCATGCCCACATTAAAGTCACCAAACTTTTGCGTCTTGCACAGTCCCAGGTAACCTTGCAATTTGTCCCATCTTCCTGTAATCCAAGATGCCTCCACCGCGAACGGTAGGAAGCGAGATATCGCAGGATCTTGAGCCCCCAGAGCTTCAAAGCGAGTAAGAATTGCATCTTACAGACGTTAGTGATTGCTTGGAACAGCGACACGCGATTGTGCTTGACTTACCTTGCTGGCCAGATTCTTTGAGACAGGTTACAAGATTCCACTGTGCCTCAACATTGTTCGGTTCTTTCTCGAGCTGCAGCTCATACCAACTTTGTGCGGTGGCCCATCTGCCGGCTTTTCGGTGTTCTAAGATCTGCTGATCAATGTCGAGCGCTGACAGATGGCTTGAAATTCCCTCAATACCATCGGGTTCATCAATCTGGCTGTAAATGTCTTGTAGCCGCTGATACAGCTGTTCAGAGCTGGAGCGCTCTTGCAGCTCCGGTTGTGTATTGCATTTCCGGATATACTGCTCCCAATGAAAGAGGGCTCGAGAGAATGACTTGCACTCAACAGCCCGCTTAGATATGATTTCAGGTGGAATTGAAGCTAGAAGAGCCTCAACAGACTTGATTTGGGCACTGTACTTTTCAAAGAGAGTATCCCGATTGGCCTCTCTGTTAGAACGGCTTGACTGGTAAGATTGGTGGTTCATGCTATTAAGTTGTTTCTTCTTTCCTTGGAGCCACCTCGACAAGTAATCTAAGACCTCGAAGACACTCTGTGTTCATTGCACGGTTAGAGCTCTGTTCAAGGGGATTTTTGAGTGAAGCAATTACCTGGCTGCTGCATAGGATCGTCTCACGATCGTTGTTGTTCGTATCAGGAAGAGGATGCGAGAGGACAGTCATCATCTCAACTTGCACATCTTGCTGCTCTTTTTCTGTACCGCCGACGATACGGTTCAGAACTGCGAATGGCAGAAGGAATGAAGAAATTGAAATGTCCTGTCCTTTCACGACACGACTACATACTGCGAAAATGAGCTTTGCATTGTCACCACTGCCTGATTGAAGAAGATCCTGCACTAGCGTCCGTAGCCACTCATTGTGAGTTCTCCCAGGAGTGAAAAACGGATACTCCACCTTGAGATTTGTCGCAACAATGGTGACTGTGTAGGTGGATGTGAGGAATGGTGTCAGGGTGCTGCGAACACTCTCGGGAAGCTCCATCCACCGCTGGTATTTCTCGTCGCCTTGGAGATCACGCGAGTGCTGGGTGACAGCGGTGTTCAAATGGCAGATTTTAAGAAGCCCTTGCATGGCATATGCCAGAAAGCCCTGGGCTCGGGTGTTGGATGCGGACAAGAACGCTTCAACCAGCACATGCTGGAGGAAGAAAAGGACAAACTCCACTGTCTCTTCCATTCGATCGAAATTCGAAAGTACAAGAATGTCTTTCTTCTCCTTGATAGTCTCCACCCGGTTGGGGTCAAGGCAGCCCACAAGACCCAAGCACTGCGCTGATAGCAAAGTGATACAGTCCGAATTCGTGTTGAACTTGACACAACAGTCCAATAGAGCTCTCGTCAGTTGTGCAATCACAGGATCGGGCTGCTCGCTCAGAGCAGATATGTGTAGAAATTCTTCATTGCCCGAGAGAAAAGGTAACAGCTCGGTCAGAGCTTGCTCGACGACGGTGGCATTCTCACTCTGGCACCGGCGAATGAATGCCAGAAATTGACTGCGCACATCCATCTCCGCGCGAAGCTCATTAATTTTGGCCTCAAAGGGAGCCATCTCCGGAATAGAGGCTAGCGAAGGCATTGTGTTGAATGTGTCCCGTACAAGGCTTGAGTGATTCGTCACAATGTGATCGACCAGCTGGCATGCCTGCTTTCTACTATCCTCGGTGAGGCTTCCCCAGTAACGGATGATAATGGCAAACGTCTGATCAACAAGAGGTTCGACGTCTTCCTCACTCATGGAACTGATCAAGGTCTTCCAAGCTGAGAATGCATGGTCACAAAGTTCTTCAATCTCGAGTGCAGATCGCAAGCAGGCACATACTTGAGGCAATGCATTGCTGACATGCCCTTGAGCAATGTTGACCATCTCCTCGATTGCTTGGAGGTTTCGTCTTTTTTCAGCCAAAGTTTGTCTCACTTGGAAATCATTGATTGCATTTGCAAATTGAGTGATGATTCCAAGCACATGTTCTTCAATAAAGCAGCTCAATAGGTCCACCTTTTTTGAAGAGGTTCCATGTGAAAACTTCCGCGGGACAAATGTGGCCAGCCGCTGAAGTGCTTGATGGAACTATATGCGTCAATTAGCAAGTTGGTTTATTCGTCCCTTGACAGAGTTTAAACACACCCTCTCCTTATGTTGATCCCCAGCATCTCCAAGGCTCTTCAGAAGATCACAAGCAATGAGGATTGGCTCAATTCGTACCAATTCCGCCAATGTGCGGCCTTTGAAAGCAGAGTCAATCTCCGCCAGTAGAGACATGATCATGGCCTCAGGATTGCTTGATTCTTGAGCCAAGAGAAATGCCAGTATTGCAGCAAGATTATTCTTTTCCGAACAGACGTCGAATGGCGTCTCGTTTTCTTGATGACTTGCCCCGATACGACAGATGATGTCTCGTTTCCGTGTCAAAACCAAGTAGGGAAGAACATGCACCTCAGTCAATCGTAAGAAAGCATCAACCTTCATGCCGAGCAGCTCACAAAGTTGCTCAGCCATGTATGGTCGAGACTGCAGATTTTTGACGACTGCGACTGAAAGCGTTCTCCAATATGGTCGGAACAGCCCGGCGGGAGTCAATGCAAATTGTTGGGCGAGCTTCGACAGCTATACGAGTGACGTTATCGTTAGCTTTATGTCATTGACAATGCGATGATCGAACAGCTTTAGGGCACCAAAAGAATCGGTAAGGTGCATAGCAAATTACTTTGCTCGGTTTCCACATACCTCATTGTAAGCCACTGCACACACGTAAGGGTTGGGATGACCGAGATATTCCACCAGACGCAGAAGAATGATGTTTTTCTCTTCCTCGTCCGATTCCCTTCAAGAACGTATTAGCCGGGCTATCGACAATTCCGGGGCATTGACTAACTTGGCAAGCCGACATAATGTCATGACACATGCTTCATGCAAAGGCATCTCATCCTTATCTGAAAGATTTTTGAGCCATTCCAACACTGTGACGAAATTCGCTCGGCGGATATCTAGTGGAAGACTCGGGCGGACAAAGGCAACGACAGAATGTCTAGTTATCGGTTAGTCCTGATTAGGAATCGCATGCTTGTCTCTAGGGCCTACCCTGTCGCAACACGAAGCTCTCGTATTGAACTTCGAAGAGAATGCAGACAGAACTCTCCGGGGGCGGAAGATGAAAGATGTATTTGGTTGAGACTGAATGAGTGCATCAATATCCTTCTCAAGGACACCATGGCGGCTATTCGGGGACCAGGGATGCGAGTTAGCCGTGGAAGAATGAAATTTATTATGCCCCACAGTGCGTCAAAGCCATCGGGATCATTCTCGGATGAATTATGTTGTCCTTTGTCACCATCACAGACTTGACAAAAGAATATGTCCTGTGCAATCACTTCAGAAGGCTTGCATATTAGGTTTCCTGTCAGTGCGCATGGTATTTTACCCATGACCTCCAAAACCTCAGACTTCTGAGAATCATTCAAGTTTGTATAATTGTTCCTTGAAGGTGTCAATATCAGTGCGAAGAATTTATAGAAGACTCGGGGGCAACTTACTGCACAGCCACTCGCAAATCCGGTAGGCTTACTGCATCGTCGCATCCCAGCAAAGATGAGATTTGTGATGTCAGTAATTCCAGCGAATTCTTGTGTACGGGCTCAGCGGACAAGCAAAGCCGTTTTGATGCGCGCATATCCTCGGGTTTTCCCCACTCCGAGTCCACAACGCTCGGTCGTTGGTTAGCATCCGGTATGTCAATATCCATTGCTTCGGATGACGCCTCAAACTGAGTAGCTGCCGAGGTAGATATGCCCATTAGGCCAGCATGGAGGGACTGTAACGATGTCTAGACGCATGTTAGCACGAATCAACGCCATTTCATACGTCAAAGCTCTGTCATTACCAGAAGAGAAGGCTCAATCTGCTGAGATCGAGGTCCTGTGTCCTTGATTTCATTCAAGATAGGAAGTAAGGATTCTCTCAGTTGCTGCGCAAATGCCTTTGATCGTCTCATAGTCGGGTGCAGCTCATCCAGGAATTGGACCATCCCAGCTTGAAGCGTAGTCAGTTGGCAAGAAATGCTAAGTGGAAGAAACTCGCAAATAGATTGAGACCAGATTGACGCCAGATTCATGTCGAAAACCAACGGTGACTTTGGGGAACTAGACACGCAAAATCGGCGGATGTAAGTCAAAACTTCCAGAAGCGTTTCTTCTTCATTCTGTGAGAGATTGTTTCCCAATGACCTGACCCATCTCAATATCTGCTTTCTCAGACGATTGTATCCGTTCAATTCCCATGGCAGATTCTGGCGATAGATGGGGTCACAGCATTTTGGTGGGCCTTCGGCAGAAGCCTGCGGACCGGCAGAGTCCAACAAGATGAAAGCCAAATTCGCTGCTTGAGAAAATGAATCGAGTGATATGTTCTTCTTCAACAGACTGCGGGGGAGATTTAGACTGTCCAGGTCCGTGAGAAGTGACCCTTTGGCTGCCGGTATGAACAGTTTAGCAGGACGTGCAGTTCGCGAGCCTCCAATCGGGAAAGCCTCTAATGAGCAGAGTATATCTAAAAGAAGTTAGTCATATTTGAAGTGGGCTGCTGCAATGCAAATAGAGACACACCCGATATGCAAGCACGGAAGAAAGGTAAGATGCCAGAGCATGAAGGTGATGACCGAATTTGCTTGTATCGAAAACCAGCTACACTGGTAAGAACAAAGTGAATTCTTTGCTGGACACTTTTCAAGGACCAGACACTACATAGCCTGATCAGTCGTAGAATCAGCCATGCAAACAAGGGCGCTTGGATGTCTTCGCCCAGAATGATTGGATCCGAGATATCCCATAAAACCTGAGGTGCTTTTTCAATACTTGCTTGGATAATGTCTAGACAGTCCAAAACTTGCCCTTCCAGACCTTCTTCCAGAGCGCTGTGAGTAGGACTTGTCTCCAGACCTGCCTTGAGAACGATGCATATTAACTTGTTGATATCCGCAATGCTCTCGTCCGCACGCAAAGGACTATCCCTTTCTCTCAGAAGTTCCTGGCGAAGCTGAGAAAAAGTCTCCCGCGGCAGTTGGTGTGTATCGTGCCCTTGAGACGCAAGACGTGGGGCGAAATGCGCTGCGAGGAGAGAAGAGGCTGGCTCGGCAGGTCTCCATCCATTTTCTCCGTCAGCTGCCATATTTCCTGTACATGGCCGCAGGCCTTTCTTTTTGTAGATGCGAGACGTAGGTTGCAGGCGATGCTACGCGCTGGGAGACGCAGAGACGCGGATTTGATATGTCACGGACACCTGAGGCACTACAAGTCCCCACCCCAATCTAATCGGCAACGAGGTGGGGGAATTGAACTGTTCTAGAAGCTTGAGAATGGCCGATTGTTCCTAGAGAACAGTTGAATATATGTGGAGCTTTAAGAAGTAATACTGAATGAATCGTTGTTGATCATGAGAACCGCTAGAGTTGGTTGTTCCAAGGTTCTGGTAGAATATATTTCAACAACAGCCAAAAATTTTCCGTTCTTTTTCAACTACACAAACTCAGCAACACAAGCAGCCGAAAAGCTTAGGGAAACCCAAGGCCATCAGACAAATCTGCAGTTCCCAACCGACAATTGGGTGATTGACCACTTGCTTTTTGCCTGTGGACTACGGTGATGTAGCATTTGCTGCACGACTCCGACTAGCAACAGGCGAAGATCATCCCATCTCAACATCCATCCCATCTAAAATACAAATATGGATCAAACCAATGAGCAAGCAGATAAGACTCCAGCCTGGATGGCAGAGGACTCGAGACACGCCCATTTCATGCAGCAGGCGTTGGCGATGGTGAGCAGCACATCCCACAAGGCGACTGGCGAAGCTAACCAACATACCAAGGGCGAGAAAGCACTCCAAATCAACGAGACCCCAGTCGGGTGTGTCCTAGTGCACAACGGCCAGGTCGTAGCCTCGGGACTTAACGACACGAACCGCTCCATGAATGTAGGTGCTGGACAACCGAAGACCAGCAAGATTGGCCCGCTAATCTCTTCCAGGGAACACGACACGCAGAGTTTATTGCAATCGCTGAAATGCTTCAAACATATCCTAAATCTGCACTTCAATCTACGGATCTCTACGTGACGGTGGAACCCTGTGTTATGTGTGCCGCGGCTCTGAAGCAATATCGCATCCGAAGCGTGTACTTTGGATGTAAGAATGATCGGTTTGGAGGGACGGGGGGTGTATTAACACTTCATTCTGAGTGAGTAGTCTTTTTAGATCGACGCCGGGCACATGGGCTGACCAGATATAGCCATTCCATTGACCCACCTTATCCTGTGTATGGAGGCCTGTACCAGAATGAGGCTATTATGTTGCTTCGTCGATTCTACATCCAAGAAAATGAGAAGGGTCAGTTCCATCAACCCAGACCCCCCAACTCGGCGGATACTGACATCTTGTCTAGCACCTAATCCTAGACCAAAAAAGAACCGCGAACTGAACACCAAATTCGAGGACCAGGAACAGCCTTCGACATAGTTAGGACAGCCCAATGATGAACTGAAATGCATCGAAAGGCCAACGCTACTCAAGCATGTTATACTTATTCGACCTCAATGGATATCGCATACCAGTCTCCATGGATACTGTTGCAGGAAATTGTATTGTTGATTGCATCTGCGCCTTGAATGAAAAATATAAGAAATAAACACACAAAGGATATGTGTACAGAAATTTTGCGACAGTTCTAAGCACGACAAAGTCCAAGAATCAAGCAGACTTGGCTGTCCGCTCAGACTCCAATTCCCGCTCGGCTTGCTGGTAGTATTTGGCAGTATCGACACCGTGCTTTTCCAATCATCAGCTTAACACCTAACATGAAGATGCTCGCAAAGAACTAACCTGGTCGTGGTTCACAAGGTTGATCCACGGAAGGATGTGGATGAACAGCTCGGAGTATCGGGAATTACGAGCGGCAACACCCTGAATGTATTCGGAAACCTTGGAGTGTCCGTACAAGGGCTCACCCTGCTTAACCTTGCCGACCATCTCCCGCATATCCATATCAACCTCCCTCGTGTTCTCAGTGAATCCGTAGAAACGTCCTGTCGCTGCGTGAGTAAACTTCATCTGGAAGATTTGGGCCAATTGACATACTGCATGAGCGCTGGTAAAGCACATGCAGACCACCGACGAGACCGATGGCAGTTGCGAGTCGCATGACAGGAGCAAAGCCACCGCGGCCGACATGCGATGGGCTCACTCGCTCCATAACCCAGAACGCAAGAGGCGAGACACCCGCCATTCCACCGGCGACAGCATAATCAGAGGGGCGGGCGTAGCCAAAGACACGGCGCAGATGCCTATCGCAGGTGAGTCTTCGTTCTAAATATGAGGGAGGGGGAGATCATTACGGGTCGGAGTCGATGAGCTGGGAGAGATTAGCCAAGCCCGGGTCAATGGGGGAGAGATAGGCTGGATATCATTCTTACCGGGTAATCAGTCGGGGCCTGCTTGGGAGGCACAATGGCCGTGCTTGAATTGGTAGCCATGGTGTGCAGATGGGGTCGGTGTTGTGCAGAATCGAGATTCGGAAGTTGGAGGAGAAGCCACTCGCCAAAAGCGGTTAAGCGCAGTTCGGGCGGGAGGTCCATCACTGACCAATCATCGCGGTGATGACTACGTCGCGTCTTGGTCCCGAAATGTACGCGTGCTTATGGTCCTGGGATCTTTCAAGTTATACTCTACACAATGGCCGCTTCGCCCGAACGTGCGAGCTCCCCTCACGATGTGAATGACCTTTTTGACTATGACGTGGGCCTCGATGAGATTTTTCAGGGATCTACCAATAATGCCGATACCTCTAATCCGCCCAAACCAGCGGGGGATCCTTCAGCTCTTGGGCTGGGACTGGATGAGGAAGTGAAAATCACCAAGAAGCGACAGCCAGTAGCGAAGCTAGATGAAGGCCGGTGGGTAATGCCTTATGGAATGAAATGAGTGAACGGTCAACTCATGCAATACAGTCTACTTTCCCAACCCGGAATTCCCAAATTGCGACGAACGGCGAAACAGAAATTAAGATTCAAAGGACGAGGCCACGAGGTAGACTGTACAATTAAGATACTCGTGAAATACTGGCTAATACGGTCTGGCAGTTCTCGGATGCAGCACGCCTACTGAACTTCTATCAATTATGGCTCGACGATCTATTCCCACGCGCCAAATTCGCAGATGGCCTGGCCATGATTGAGAAACTCGGCCATTCAAAGCGGATTCAAACGATGAGGCGAGAGTGGATAGACGAGGAGAAGAGGAAGGTCTTTGACAGCTTCGACGTTTCGCACGATATGCCCGAAACCCGCGACCTTCCTACTAGAACTTCATCGGGACAAAATGGCGTGGAGGGTGATCAGCCCGTCAATTCGCCTCCACAGAAGGCAGACGATGGTTTAGGGACTGCCGATGACTTGTTCATACCTGCGCCCGAGGGCGCAAGCAAACCTTCCGCTAGTCATCCCGAGCCCGACGATGACGATCTCGAGGATCTTCTTCGAGATCAAGACGAAGTAGACCCAGGACCATCTGGATCAACTCCTAAGCCTCGTGCAAGTGGCCCTGATGATTTTGATGCCGAATACGAAGCTATGAATGATCTGGGAATGTGATGGTGGATACCTTGGATATCTTTAATATGTAATGACAATACCATGACCTCAAAATTTGCGGTGCACTGCATGCTAAGGTGGAAGTAATACGACCGAAGAATTCGTAATAGGATGGATGCAAGGGAAAGATTAATGCGCCGGACGCGCAGAATAGATTTGTGAGAGGAGCTAGTTTGACATTGATGCACGAGCCCAGTGAATATGGAAACAGAAGACCAGAGGTATTATCGTAAATGAACTCGCAGGAGAAAATGGCGAACCGAGGAGAAAAAGCTTAGAGAAAAAGACAATTTTTGATCTAATTGCCGGCGGGCTCGGTGAATACCGAGAACTGACCACCGGCGCCAGCCCAGTTCAGCTTCTTGCCACGAACGGCAGTGTTGTCGATGATGGTGGCGACTTCAATGTCATCAGCGGTGCCCTGACCGGTCTGGTAGGTTGCAGAGAACCCCCAGGACCAAGCGCGACCTTCAGTGTCGATGACAAGTGAATGGTCAGAGCACGCGCTGACGACTTGAGCGTTAATGTCTGGAATCTTGGTTGGCTCAATCAAGATTCGAGGACGGCCACGGTCATCCTTGATGACGGAGTCATCGGGCAAGGTGTCGATCTTCAAACCGCTCTGGAAACCGTCGACGCGACCCCAAACCAGACACTCGCCATCAGCGGTTCGGGCGAGTGTGTGGTGAGAGCCACCCGACAGTTGAGTGATGTTACGGTCAGAGAGCGATTTGACGACAAGCGGGTGCACAATGGCAGCCTCGTCGTCACCAGCACCTGCGTGAAGGGCCGTGGCACCGAAACTGTTCAAGCCCCACGCGTAGACCTTGCCCGATTCACTGATCGCAAAAGCATGGTCCGAGCCACTACCGATATGCACAATATTCTTGGGGAGACCGAACTCTCGTGGTTGCAGCCCGTGCAGCTTGTTGCGTTCGACGATCCGACGACCCAGTTGGTTTTGTTGGCCTGAGCCCCATGAGAACACGCTGCCCTTCTCATTGAGAGCGAGGACGTGATTGGCTCCACAAACCAAGTCCTTGATCTTCTTCAGACCAGAAACCAAGATCGGAGTAATCTGGACTCGATGAGTCTCATCGAAACCCAGGATTCCGTCATTGCTCTATCAACAGTCGTTAGCGGGATGAGACAAGTTAAGTCGCATACGATTCGTCTTACTCGGAAAGTTCCCCAGCCGTAGACCTGCCCATCGTCCGTAAGAACAAAGCTTGCGCTGTCCGCCGCGGCAACTTTGGTGAACACAGTTCCCTCTGGGAACGCGTCAGTGGGGATTGCAGTCGGCGTGGATTCGTGTGGGTTCAAGCCGCTGTCTTCGTCGTCCGACTCCGAGTCGCTATCGGCATCGATGTCCTTCAATCCACCCTCCCAAGCGGTGCTTCGTCCCAGAGCACCTTGGTCATTCACACCCCAGGTCAAGATCTTGTTGTCATGGGTCAAGGCGACGCAGTGCATACCACCCACAGCAATCTGCACAACGCCGACCTTGTCCGCAGCGAGATGGGGGTTGAGACGGGGTCGCTTCACGTCAATGACGTTCTTGGCTGTGCCGAGACCCAGCTCGCCGGAGCTTCCTTCGCCACAGACGAAAACATTCAAACGAGCTTTCGGGGCCTCATTGATGACCACCTTTGGCTTGACAGCCTTCGGCTTCGGGGCGCGGGGCTTCGCGATGACACGAGGTTTCTTGGGTTCACGAGGTTTTTCCTCCTCGACATCGGCCTTGCGCTTCTTGGACGTCGCGGTCGTGGTGGTAGTAGTGGTGGTTTTACGCGTTTTGGTTGCCTCCTTCGCAGAGGTCTTTGCGGTAGTTTCAGCTGACATTTTCTTTGGACGTCCCCGACCTGTGCGTGTAGGTTTGCTCTCAGTAGCCTTGCTTGCAGCGGGCTTTGCCGAGCTCTTGCTGGCCGTCTTGGTAGTTGAAGCTTTGGCAGTAGATTTGGCAGCGGCAGCCTTTGCGGCAGCTCTCTTTGGAGGCATGGTGAAGTAAGTAGCCCTTGAGCAGAAAGGGGAAAGGTGGAATAACTGAGGGTGGAGAGGGAAGACGCGACAAAGGAAGAAAAAAAAAGGGCGCCAAGCCACAAAGTAAATAATGCGACATTCCCTGTTCCGCCCCATCAGCCACCGACAAGGCAGTTACAAAGACCCAATTTGTTTTGATTCTATTATTGACGCCTTGAGTCAATTGGTACTACCTACCTAGGTACTTTGTACTCTAGGCCCCCGTAAAATTTCAAATGATTTTATTTCACACTATTGTTTGTTATTTCTATGCATTTGGAGGCTCCGGGCGTATTGTTTCCTTTGGTCGGATTTTTCCACACATAATAACGTTTTGGCCTAGCGGTGTCCATTTGACATCGTGCGGATTCAGTGCGGCATTGGGATTACCTTCGGGGTCGAGCTTAGAATCTGGACTGACGCTGACACCACCACGTCCAAGGTATGTCGGTGCCACAGTCACGATGATGGAATCGACAAAGCTGGTGTACTCCGGATTCAACAGCTCGCTCAACACCGTCCCTCCTCCTTCAATCATAACACTCCTGATCCCTTCAGAGGCAAGGGCTCGGAGAACTGCCTCCCAGCGTAGTCGCCAGTGTTGATTATATTCCACAATCCGGAGGAAGTCGCCACCATATCTTTTGAGCATCATCAGCTCTGGAGGGTTGATTTGAGCCCCCGGCGACACCACTATCCATGGTGCCTTGCCTTTGCCTTCCACGGCAGTTCGAAGCATTCTGGAGTCAGGATGAATAGACCACCGTCCGGTTGGGTCAATGACAACGGGGCGTGGCTGCCACATCCTTCCCAGCCCCCCATATCCACCGGCCCCGAGAAGGCGACAATTCAAGCCCGGATTGTCAGAAAGAACGGTTCCCACTCCGATGAGGATCGCATCATGGCGAGAGCGGAGGTAGTGGGTCATTAATTTTGCCTCTGGCCCGGAAAGCACCGTTTGCATGCCGGCTCGAAGAGACACTTTGGAGTCCATCGAGGATGCGTACGAGAGGGTAACATGAGGAAACTCACGGCGCTCGGACTGATTAGGGAGATATGGCTGTAAGAAATCCAGGGAATATTCAGGAAAGTCTAGAGTATCTGGGGGCAAAGGAGGTGTAGAAACAGACTGCGTTGGCTTTGTCTGTACGGCTTCGGTAGTCCCATCAGTGCCTCGGGATTTTACAATCCCATGCCCAGTCTGGTATTCATAACCCTCGTGTGGAATCAATTTTACCTCTGGATTCTGAATTCGCCATTTGGCCGAGATGTTTCGTACGTCAGTGACACTGAGGAAACGCCCTCCTGCTTCTCGGAGCTGGTCAGGCTCCTCCTGGAATTTGGTATATATAGAAGAGGGTAGATATCCCTTGACGGATTCTCTGCGGACATATTCCATGAGCCCAGAGTTGCGCTTGACTCGGTCCATGTGATCGAGGTCATGGGTGTGAGCTTCACTGCTTGCAGGAGTTCTGGCAATTGTCACAGTTGAGTACGCGCCTTCAAATCGAATGACTTTGATTTTGAAGTCACAGGTACGACCCTCTCGAACGCGCCTTTTACGAGTTCGTCTCCCTTCTGGCAAAGGGCGCTTCTCCATGGTGCGATGTGTCAGACTCCGCAAACGACACGTATAGTAGTCGGTGGTGCAGTGGCCTTCCTTGCTGGAGTTTGATCTCTGCTTGATCCAAACATTATCGATAAAAGGCCAGTATGTCTCGAATTCATCCAAACTAATCTCAATGGGGTCTTTGCACTCGAACAAAATCCTGCGAATCCTTGCCAGGTTTGGCGGGTTGTCAAACAAACTATGAACTGGCGCACTCGAGGGCTCATCAAGGGCTTGAGAATCATCGTTTCTGCCATGGTAAGTGAGACCATTGGCAACGGCTTGTTGAGCTTGCTTTTCCAACGCTCCGGACAGATTCATCGGGGTGGTTGTGCGTTCCACCGGGGGCTCTTCGTCAATTGTATTCGATTGAGACGTCGGTTGGTTCCTGTGGCTCTCATTTCCCGTGTTTTCCATTCTACTTGTCGCGTGTTCGTCGTCATTGGGCGGCGATGCCGAGCTTCCAGATGCCGCCGCCTCGTGCAATTCCGAGTTTGATGCATGTGAGACATGGTCCATATTTTCCTAGACTGCAGCAGCGACGTATATGCGGAGATGAATTAATCATTGCTTGTCACGAATGACAGCGAATTGTCTGGGTGCCTGGCGACTCCATTAGCACCAAGTGGGATTGTCGAAAAGTGAAGATCAAGTTGGAGAATCGAATCCCCAAGAGGCTTGGCGCCATTAGCCGCATTTGACGCACCGCGGTCCATGATCTACGACTAAATGTTATTTTGCACAAACACAAAACTTCCAAGCCGATCACATTGAAAAAGGTAGAGCTGAGCCCCGCTTGAATACAGTATTATTGCAAAAACTTTCACGGTCTAATAATCACCTACCCAATTCTATTGCGCCCCGATGTCCGCTACCGCACGAGCGAGAGCTTCATAAACCTTGGGTGGCAACTGGTACCTCACCATGCCAGCAAAGACCATCAAGTCCTTGGCCATAGTCAGCAGTCGTTCCGCAAACTGCTGGTGCATCTCGGTCTCGTAAGGACTGGAAGTCTGCCGATGGCGCTCATGACCGATGCATGCAATGCACCACATGATAACATGGCCAATGTTGCGCGAGATGATTTCCGGAAATGACGAGAATGCCTGAGCGGCGCTGCGAATGAGAGGTACAGAGTCATTGGCCTGTAATGGTAAGACACCTAGCTGATCAATAGCCTACAAGAGATTAGCAAAAAATTACTTATCAATGGCACCAGAAAAGCAAAGCAAAATCGGTGGATACTCACATCGAGAGCCGGCGCCCATCGGCCGGATTCAACTTCAATCTTCGCCTCAAGCATGCGGAGGAGTAACCCGCAGGCATCCCGATTGATTGCGCGAATCCGCTGATAATACATTGGATTGGAGTTGTAAAGTGCGATCATGTTCTTGCCCAGGACCATTGGGTCATCCACGGATGTCAAACTCAAACTACTTCCCGGAACTTCATTGTCCGTACCCTGTTGCTGGTCAGTCCTCGGCAAAAGGGGCTGGAGCTTTGGCATGTTTCCTCCGAGCTCAATCGCAATAGCATCTGACAGAGCACGATTGATGATTTCAATAACGTGATCATAATCCTCGGCCAAATGATACAAAAGCACGGAATCGGTGATCAAGCCCTTGTCGTCCGCCACGCTCGCAGCTTGAACAGTGATGTGCTTCAGGAAATCTTCTTGGTCTGCCAACTTGATCAACTCAAGCCGTTGTTCAATGATGCCCTTGATTCTGCTGCCGTCGGATCGAATGTCACCCAGCAACTTGGCGAAGTCCCGAGTCTCGAGGATGAACTCCCGCAGCGCCTCATGGCACACCGCTGCCTGAGACTTGCCCATTTCACCCGGGAGATCGGCATGGAGACAAATCAACGAGAAATAATCGACCGCGGCATCCACATATGCGGTGCGGAATTCACGGGTGTATTGAGTAATGAGATAACCAAAGTTGATTTGAGGGTGCTGCTTGACGGAGTAAGACACTGTAGCAACGAGACCATCAATGTCAGCACGGTCAGAAATAAATAAGAGGAATAGAGTCGGAGAATGCTGCACTTACGTATTTCTTCCCCGGACACAAAGAAGTCGGATACTCGGAGCAAACCATAGTAGGACAATGCAATGGCGAAATGAACAGCCGTGACGGGAGCCCATGGGACAAGGAAACCCACAGCCTGTTCAAACATACCCCCAAGAATCTGGAGGAGAAAGAACGTGCCATAGCCACTGGAAGCATCCTGTCCCTTGGTGAACAATTGTTGTCCAATTTCGCGGATGTCCCTTTGTATGTCATCCAAGCCAAAAGAATCGCCAGACACTTCATCAATGTAGTCATCCTCTCTGGCGAGAATAAATTGCAGCCACATCCAGTCTTCGACATTCTGTTTAATTCCATCCAAGGCGCGTCGAGAGAGATCACAGCGGCCGATAATCTTGTAGCATGCCATGCGATATGGGTCAATGGTGTTTTCAGGAGCATTGCGCAAGCGTTGCTGGAACTCGCCGTTAATCTTTTGTTGCAAATCTCGAGGAAGTCGTCGGTTTTGAGCGTAGGTTGTCATGTACGTGATGAATCTCATATCCAACGACCGGAAGCGAGCATCTTCGCTCACAAGCTGGGCTGCCTCGGTAACAAAACCGCAACGAAGAAGGTAGAAGACAAGAGCCCAGCAATCAGTCTGGGTCTCATTCTGCGAGTCCATCGCATCTGGGAAAAGGTCTTTCTTGGCATCGCGCAGGCGGATGTACCCACGGAGCTTGTTGGTCACCGAAGGAATACCGCCAACTTGTGCCTCGCGTGCATTTTTTGCGATCATTCCCTCCACCTCGGCGAAGAATCTCTTCTCCAGAAACTGTCTCGATCCATCAAGGATTTGTTTCTTGAGAGCCGTTGCCTTGTTTGAGTTGATCGACTCGTCCAAGTAATCTTCTACATAATATCGTTCTTTGACTGCACCAGGGTCGGATCGACTCATCATGACCGGATTTTCATGAGTGATTCCAACCAGGGCTTGATATGCGTCAAACATTTGCCGAGGAGCCTGAGAGGTGATTAGCATTCTCGAAAGGTAGAACTGAAAAAGAGCATGAATGCGCTTACATCGCCGCCACTAAGAGATTCCACCTCTGCGAATTGGTGAAGAAGCGGGTAGGCTTGGTCCTGAAGTCGAGCTATGTTCAACTCTTGAACCTTTGGTGCGTATTTGCCCATCTTCTCACGCAAGAACCGAATGTTTGGTTGAGGTGCAGAGTGGCCTTCTCCACGCTCAGCGACGTCCTCAAAGAGCTGGCGACTGGCAAGGCCAGCTCCTGGAGTCCCAATGATAGACTTGTCGAAAGCAGAGCGCCCGAATACACTCCGACGAGAGCTTGCAGCGTGTCCAAGACCAGTATCAGCCGCTCCCTGTTTCGATCTTTTTGCGGTGCGACCAAAAGCGGCCCGTGTCGTCGATCTGAAGTTTCCAGCACCTTGGTCATCTGGCTGGGAGAGACCAAAATGTTTGAATATTTTTCCGCGTTGATCCTCCCAATCCATGTCTACTTTGTCTTCCAAAAAAGTATCGAAATCTTTTTGGGCCCGAGAGAGACTCTCTTCGATCATCACTTGCCGGCCTCGCTGTTGCATGTTTCTCAAGAATTTTTGGTTGTCCGGATCGAAGGTATCGATTTCTTTGGTAGTTGCCACTGATGCTTGCGGATCCAGAGATCTGAGGTCTCTTAGAGCTTGCCCAGGGGAAATTCCAGAAGCAGCTAGCAAATAATGCCTATGTACCAAGGGTGCATTGACCCTGCAAGTCAGTCTAAAGCCCACAGCTGAACAATTGTGGTGAAAGTAGCCGTCAACTTACGCCTTCTTTGTCGCATCATTCTGCTGAGAATCCTTGTTTCCTGACGAGCCGAGCTCTCTTGCCTTTCTTCGGATGTCATCCAGGCCCAATTGTAGCCCCGGTATCTCTTCGAAGCTTCCATTCTGCTCGGTCACAGAAAATGATCGCTTTTTACCACGCTCAAGCAAGCTGTTGAAAAATGCAGGCATGGTAGTCTGAGGTTGCTGGTTTTGCGGCTGAGAGGCATTGGCCTGAGTCTGAGTAAAAGTTGATCCCTGGGCGGGCTGTGATTGACCGAATAGCGATGAGGCCGGGCGCGCCTGCGGATTTGTTGTTGAGCCACCTCCAAATGCACTACTCGCGTTGTTGGAAGTGGAAAAGCTGCTGGGCTGCTGGGCTTGTGCGTTTCCTGAACCGCCCTTTCCACCGAAAAGTGAGCTGGATCCCGAGCCGAATAAGGACATTGTGATTGATCACGGTGCGTCTGATGAGTGTATAGATGCTCAAGGTGCCTCGAACTGAACGTGGAAGATACTGAGGAGCCCGCGGGCTGTCTGGGAGTGGAAGAGAGTTGAGAACGTCGCGCGCGAAGAGCGTTGTCAGAGAACGAGAACAATCCCACAGCGACACTCGCGAGATCCGATTGAAGCAAAAGATTAGCTGAAAAATTCCTCCAGCAATCGAGTTGCGCGGTGCCGAGGTCTTGAGGAAGTCGGCTAGGATTTGAAGCTCGTGCATAAACAATTGTTTGAGCGGCACGGAACATCAACTCTCCGTGTGACTACTCCGTGATCTTCCAACCCACTCATGGTGTTGAGCCTCAACTACATTGTGCATACTTGAACAAATGCCGACTTTTCAATCAAAAACATTTCGAAGGGCCACAACGGCCTCATCCTCCCTCGGCGAGCGGCTTGGTGCGCTATACCGAGCACGACTCTCTCGACACCCTTTTCTTCTTTTCGGACTTCCTTTCATTGGGGTGATTGTGGCAGGATCTTTTGCTTTGACACCCGCTACGGCTCTACGATACGAACGCTACGATCGCAAAGTGCAGCAACTCAGCAAAGATGAAGCCTTCGATCTCGGATTAAAGAGCCCCGATGGGGAAGAAGGGATCAAACGAAACCCGCGTCGGAGAATCATTGGAGATGAACGAGAAGAATACTACGTACGACCCTATGAGACTTCGACTACTGGGATTAATTGCTGATCAAGATTGAAGCGACTCATGGCCAAGGACCTGGACAATTGGGAACAGAAGCGGGTAGAGAGATTCAAGGGAGAACCAGATGGCAGATTGTGAATAATGCAATGACTCAAGGTCATGCCGGGCTGAGAACGCCAACTGAAAGCAGAGACATGCTTTTTCGTCCGTCAAGCTTTACACCAGTGGTACGTCTCGACGCATGTCATGCTCGAAGCCCAATCCAGACGTGCTTGTTAGAATGAATCGCGGTCTTTGTCAGGAGTGGATCAAACATGAAATCACTCCCCAGCAGTCGCCAGATATGGTCCACACCAGCACGAGATTTTGGAACCGCAACAATCCTGTGATCGCCCAGGACTGTCACATTGACGTCGAATCCCTCTCTTGTGAAAAGCCTGCTGCTTCCACCCAGCAAGCCCAAGTTTCCGGTTCAGTATTTTCAGGCTGTGAGTAGACTTATGTGTAGCATCGGCACATTGGTCTGAAGCGAATCATCCCCGTGGCCACGTAGCACTACATCGGCATGTACATACCTAGCCACCTCGGTAGATAGTTGACTACTTTAAATCCACGCTGTACATTACTATGACCTTGGCGGAATTTTCATCATTCCATTGGCTCCAGCCAACCAGTGCAGGGAGGCTCTTGCAAACTGTGAAACCTCAAAACTTTGAGCTCCGGCAAAAGACCGACAATATGCCAATTTGCTAGTTATTCAAATCCGAGCCAGTGAAATGATATCAAGCAAACCCTTCATCTTAGGATGACGATATGATTTGCCCGAATCGAGGGTTGACCGAACCCGTGATCCCCACACAATAACGTCATAACTTTTTTCTGGAAGACTCCCCTCTCCCCCAACCCAATTGCCTTATTAATCATGGAATGACAACGACTCCTCTGATATCAGGTTCTTCCCCTCTTTTCCATTGGCCTGTTCATACTGGCCATTCTGGCTAGACCCTTCTCTTTTCGCCTCTACCCCTCGTTGTCATTCCAGCCTATCTTACGTCAGTCGATGCCGATGGTGATCGTGGCCCGTCAACCTTAGACAAGATCCTGAGATCTTGGTCCTAAGTTTCACTTGCACGTTCATCAGTTCAATCTGCTCTTCTATTGTCATTCTTGGGAGTACAATTTCAGCCCGCAAATCGGTCAGATGGTCACTTGATCGTGGTGCCTTGATAGAGCCCTCGAATCCGAAGCGGTAGCCCGACTAGCTGCCATGACAGGCTTGGGGCGATCACCCTCTTCGCCATGGGTGCAGAGTGCAACAGGACATCTGCGTGATGGGCGGTCTCCTCAATCTTTACAGCCTGCCATGTCTCCTTCGAACACTGGCTTTCCCACAAGCAATTCACTCGCGGAGCGACCAAGTCCCAATTATTTCGGTATCCCGGTTGAACCCCCAAACAGCTCGGCCATGTCGAACCCAGGACCCCATACACAGAAGAACCGGAGCCAAACGCAGGCCAGTATTCCGAGTCCGAAAGTGCGTCTGTATCCGCATGAGTCTGTTTCAGAGGGATTAGTCAATCTCTTGAGGTCCGAGTCAGAACCCGACAAAGATCGGCGTGAATCTGCTTCCAAAGGCCGTCCGCTGAACAAGCCGATGTCAAACAGCGGTTCACAAGCAGTAGAAAATGGAAAGAATACCGGAGATTCGTCACTAGGTAAGTTTGCACAATTTTCAGTCAGTCCTTGGGAGATAGAGACATTAACGCATTTCGAGATGACACAGCTCCCAAGCCGCCCCAATGGGTTTCAGCCGATCGTTGCGCGACCTTGCTCGAGTCATCTTCGCCAGAAATTTTATTGCTAGATGTTAGGCCGTACGCTCATTACAGTCAGGCAAACATCACAGGCTCTCTAAACTTGTGCATTCCTACGACACTTCTCAAGCGCCGTTCGTTTGACGTGCAAAAGCTTGAAAGCACGTTCACTAATGACGCCGACAAGCATCATTTTGCGCGATGGAAAGAATGTGGTCTCATTGTGGTTTATGACTCTGCTACGGCTGATGTGAAAGATGCACCGCCCCTGTGGAATGTTATCAACAAGTTCTCAGCGGAGGGATGGGCAGGTGAAGGACTTGTATTACAAAATGGGTTTAAGGGCTTCTCTAATCAATTTCCTCGGTTGGTTCGTCGACCACAGTCCCAAACGCCAGGGTCACCACCGAAGAGACGCTCTCCAATGAGCATGAATCTTCAATCCGTGGCACCAGTTGTTGGTGGCTGTGCTATACCGGAATCCTCCACAGCTGCCAACCCCTTCTTTGGCAATATACGACAAAACATGGACCTATTGGGGGGAGTTGGACAAGTTCCTTTAAAGTTGCCGCACGCTTTCACCGAAGAAAAGCGAAAGAACCTACCTCCTTGGCTACGGGAAGCATCTGATTCCAAGGATCAAGGCCGTGTGGTCTCTGAAAAATTCCTGGATTTGGAAAAGAGAGAGCTGGAACGCATGAAACAAGCGTTGACGTACGAGGGATCCTCTGCTCCAGCCGGTGGCGCTTCGAAAAAGTACCGCGTGGCAGGCATCGAGAAAGGCACAAAGAACCGTTATAACGATATTTATCCATTCGAGCATTCTAGGGTCCATCTTGAGGGGGTACCATTGGGTGAATGCGACTATGTGAATGCAAACTTCATGCAGGCGGAGTTAACCAATCGACGGTACATCGCCACACAAGCACCTGTACCGGATACCTTCAACGTAAGTTCATTCTGACCTATACAACATGATGATCAAGGTGATGCTAACGACAATACAGGACTTTTGGCGGATGGTTTGGGAGCAAGATGTCAGCCTTCTCGTGTCATTGACGGCTGAATACGAGCGAGGACAGGTCAAATGCCATCCATTCTGGAGAACTGGGGATTATGGACCTTTCAAGGTTCAGGCCTATTCGGAACAGTTCGTTAATATTGAGTCCAAGGTTCAATCGATGGACCCCACGGCTGCACCTCAAGGGTCGGAGCGGCAGAACCCAGAGATCGACGATTCCAACGAGAGCCCGGTTCTCATTGTCCGACATTTCAGTCTGTATCATACCGCCTTTCCGTTCAAACCTATGCGGCATATTACGCAATTGCAATATCCGTATTGGCCCGATTTCGGAACCACATCACAACCAGCTCATCTGCTTGACCTCCTTGAGCAATGTGACAAGGTGATCCGTGCTACTGGCCATTCTGATTCTGGAAGTGCGGACTCTAGCGATCAGCGACCGATTTTAGTACACTGTAGCGCAGGTTGTGGGCGCACCGGAACCTTCTGTACCGTTGACAGTGTGCTATGCATGCTGAAACAGCAACGAACACAGCGTGCATCCTCGGCAGGGACCTCGAAGCTCAATGATCCCAATTTGGATTTGATCATGAAGACAGTGGAAGACTTTCGAAACCAGCGACCCAGCATGGTGCAAAATCTCAGCCAATTTGTACTTTGTTATGAAAGCGTGCTTGAATGGCTTGTCTCTCGGATGGACTCGGACAATTCTTGACACCCGATTCTTCACAACAGCTAATACCCCTTTCTCATCTCCTCATGTCTTGTTTTTCCCGCATCAATTGCTTTCTTCGTTTAGATGTGCACTATGTATCGGATTTGCATTCTTGGAGTTGGCAAAAGGGGGCTGAGGTTCATATATGCCCGAATATAAAATGATCATCGCTTCTCTGGTTTGGAAATTTAATTAGATTGTCTAAGGCAAATCAAATCGTCTTTCGTTTTTATTGTATCTTTATCCAGGCAAGTTCCGGTCTCCACCACTTCTGCCTACTAACGCAGGCAGCAAAGGGACGTGCGCCAAGCCATCGCTCTATATTAAGACTTCACGACTCTATACAATTCTCTTCTTCAACCCGCTTCTATCCATTTTTATTTTATTGATTGGCTTCGACACCATGCTCGGAATCCTCCCCGTTGAGCTGGTCCAGCTCGTTCTTCATAGCTGTGATACCTCAACCTTCTTACAAGTGGCATTTTGCTGTCGCACTCTGTTGGAAATCGCGATTAGCAGTCGCGAACTCCTGCTCCATCACATAGCCCAGACACCAGGCTGGAATAACGGGCTGGAAGATTGCCACACGAAAAGATTGTTCTCAATACTCTTAGCACGGTCCCACCAAGAACTGCTTGGGGCTGAATTCTATGCTAAGCGCAAAACATTCGACTTGGAGGGAAAAGTGATCGACACACGCGCATCTTCTCTGCAAGTCTCAGCGTTTCATCTGCAAGCCTTGCTGGCTTTTAAAGGTCATAACTTTGTCGACCTATGCGATATCCAAGATGGCACTTTGAGTGTCCGACGACGGATGGTACCACCTGGCGAGCAGTTTGGAGACACCCAGATTCTTTTTACCACATTTGACGACTCAGAAGCATGGGTTTTGCATCGATTTCACCCGTCCATTGATCGGGATCTAGATACCAGCCATCCATTCGTCAAGCGAGCTCTGCAATCAAATGTACGGGGCAGTATCTTTTTGGCCCGCTATGATTTAGATGACCCGAACCACGCCATCTGCCTTTACGGGTTTCCAACACATAGTGACTATGAACCGTTGGCTTTTACTGCAAATGGCAAAATGTTTGTCATCTCCTGGCAGCATACGCAGCACTCAGATGATCATCAAGTCGTTTTTTATTCCACGTTACAAGGCGATGAAGACGTACCACGCGGCAATAAGAAGTCGTCGATTCGTGGTAAGTTTCAGCCTTTCACCTCGAACTTTGAGAACTCACTGTTTTCAGATTCCAGCTATCATTCATATGTCCTTACCGAAGTCTCGGGGGAAGAGTCTACCCACGGAATACTACGTGCGAAGGGGCCCACGAGAAGATTGAGGTTCAATGATCGAGGCCGTCAACTGCTCCACCACTATGGAGGACACACCATCTATGGATCCTTCCAGCGTGTCCAGAGTATACCGCCAGTCGGCCAACCACGGCCCAGCGTGACAGAGAATGCTTGCATTGTACCCTTCTTGGAATCCCTCTCCTTGTCCTTCTCGATCGATATTCCATTCTTCGGCATGCATGAGCCGAGCAATTCCATAGGCCAGAGATGTCATTGGCAATACCTCTCCGTTGGAATTGCCACACATCGCGTTCAACACTGGACCGTGGCCTGTCTTTTGAAGTCCGAGGCTGAACCCCATTACAATAGCTGTGCAGCGGCCGGACATCCCTGGAACCTTGAGCGGGGAAGACGGTTGGAGAATTGGGCAGTTGTGGCACAGCTTGGAGGATTTCAGGAATCGAATACTTCGCATGGATCTCTCATTGCAACGTCAGGATTAGGAACTCGCGTTGCCATCGCTAGTTGGAAGACTGTCTCGGTCTGGGCCCTGGAGCCACGCATGCTGGTTGATGAGGAGTTTGACTACTACCCGGATTCATGGCTGACACCAGACGGCTACCCAGTGCTGCATCCGACGGTCATTCAGCTAGATGCTGTTTGTTCAGAGTTGCGATTCACAGAGGGGGAAGACGAAATCGTAGCCGTCACCGACAGGGGACTTCTCTTCTTGGATCTTCGGGCCGACGGCAAAGAAGTGAAAGTGACTGAGCGCTAAAAGAGCACCAGAGGAACGATGCATTGAAGCGAACGGATTTGCATAAAATGCCGAGGGCATCACTTCGAAGAGCGAACATGCATGGGATTTTTAGTAGCGAGGATATTGTATGCTGTCTCATCTAGCTAATCGAGCGGATTCGAACCATTACGTTGATTACCAAGTCTTCGAGCAATACTTGATCGACCCGAATAGACAAGAGTAGCAGTAGACTATCTGCCGTGGTCTGCGTTTACTCAGCCAGCAAACATGTAGGCGCATCTGGACTCTTCAGCCAATTATTGTTCGGCGATCGTCAAATATGAATATCGATATTAAGGGTGACAAGGCGAATCGTCTGAGGTACATTCGAATGTCTATCATTGTCCCTCTCCGCCTGCTCCTGACATGGACAAGAACGTGATGATCAATAGCACCCACCAATACCTAAACCGCAGAAAACCATCTGATTAGTATATTATCATCCGTCTAGCCATTGACGAAACTCACTTTTGCAGGAATGTCTTCTCTACCTCCTGCACCTGCTCTCCGTCAGGCCGCACGACCACTGGTCGGTTCAGATGAGGTTGCGGCCCAGGATCGCTGGACACCAATTCCACCGAGGGATGAGAGTTATCGGCTTTCGATGATGTACTAGCAGGCGCAGCCAGCGAGACGTGATAAACTTCGTTGCGCGGTCCAAGATGAAGGCGAAAGGTAGGCTGGTTCTTGTCTCCGGTCCCAGTCAATAAGGACCCCGAGACGACACCACCAGTCCATTGCTTAGCGTTTGTTTGGGTTGCGGTGTAGAGGCCAATGCGGACGAGATCATCTTGCAGGGTTGAGGGAGGGTGGTAGGACACCAGGTCGGACTTCAACGAGGTTGGATCGTAAGCAACGCGCGCAAGGACGGAGGGTTGTGGCGCGCCCAGGGGCCAATAGAAGATGTCGGTTGAGATGGAGTCGGCGATGACGGAGACAAACAGGAGCGAGAGTGCTCCAAGCAGGAATTGGAGGTTCATGGTGGATGGTTGGAAGAGGGAAGCTCGGATTGCGCTGTTCTCGGGATTTTCGCCGCGCGGGCCGTGCTCACTGTGAGAGTATGAAAGTATTAAAAGTGTTCACAGAATGGAATAGATTTAGAATTGCAGATGAAGTCATTTAATATATATATTTTATGTATATAAATCTAATTCCTCTTTATAATATCTCTTACTCCGTTCTGCTCTGACCCCACAACATTCGTAACCAAACTGTCATCTGCTTCCCCTCCAAACTCAATGTCAATTGGACCTCGAAGCCCCGCTGATTTTCGCTGCAGATTGAGTCTTACTCTTGATGACCGGACTTTTCTGCAGCTAGTCATCTCGTTTGATTCCGAATCTTTTACATCTGTCAACGAGAACTACGATAGCTTCCACCCGCTCTAAACATCATGGCTTCGCTGCCTTACCGTCGTTCTTCACTCCAGGGCTCTCGACAAGCGGCCACGGACCCTCGCGAAGAGCTTCAACTGCAAGTGGACCATTTTATCGGGATTGATGTCGGAACCGGTAGTGCCCGGGCCTGTATCATCGACGCGAAGGGTGATATCGTTGGCCTGGCTTCCGAAAATATTGGTCTTTGGGAGCCGGAGCATGGCTACTATGTAAGAAGCGGGAAAGCTGCAAATAGATCTGGCCAGTCCTTATTGAAGCCAACAGGAACAATCTACCTCGGATATTTGGCGCTGCATCTGCACCGTCGTGCAGCGGGCCATCAGTCAACATAACGTTAATCCCGAATCTGTCCGTGGGATCGGATTCGACGCAACTTGCTCTCTAGCCGTGTTCAACCACGAGACCGATGAGCCTATCTCCGTGACGGGTCCCAACTTTGACTCGGACCGCAATATTATTCTTTGGCTAGATCACCGTCCTGTGGAGGAGGCCGTCAAGATTAATGCTACCAACCACAATCTGCTCCGATACGTGGGCGGGACGATGTCGGTTGAAATGGAGATTCCAAAGGTTCTATGGTTGAAGAATAATATGCCTAAGGAGTTGTTCGACAAGTGTCGATTCTATGATCTGGCTGACGCTCTTACCCATATTGCTACTGGCAATGATAAACGAAGCTATTGCAGTGTGGTCTGTAAGCAGGGATATGTCCCAGTTGGCGTCGACGGCAGCGTCAAGGGGTGGCAGGAAGATTTCTTGAACGAGATCGGACTAAGTGATTTGACGGAGGATAACTTTAAGCGCATGGGCGGTGTTGACGGGGTGGTGAGCCCTCTCCCTGGAGAGAAATGCACGTCTTGCTAACGTTTTCCTTTCTCTCTGAATCAGAACGGTGACTATCTCAGTGCTGGTGAACTTGCCGGCCATCTCTGTGAAAAGGCCGCAGCAGAGCTGGGCTTGCCGGCTGGCATTGCCATTGGGAGTGGTGTCATCGATGCCTATGCCGGCTGGATTGGTACTGTGGGTGCCAAAGTAAATTTGGGTCCCGGAAACCCAAGCTCAGACGCATCCAAGCCTGATGTATCCGAAGCGTTCTCTCGCCTTGCAGCTGTGGCAGGAACTTCAACCTGCCACCTTGCTATGTCTCCTGACCCCGTCTTCGTCTCGGGTGTCTGGGGCCCATACCGGGACACTATCCTTCCAGGCTACTGGATGGCCGAGGGAGGACAGTCAGCCACTGGAGAACTACTCAAGTTTGTCATCGAGACCCATCCGGCCTTCAACCAAGCCACCTCAATCGCCGAGTCCTACCACACCAATGTATACGAGTATTTGAACGAACATCTCAGGGAGATGGTAGAGGAACAACAAGCACCATGTATCTCCTATCTGAGCCGCCATTTCTTCTTCTACGGCGACCTCTGGGGCAACCGGTCCCCTATTGCAGATCCCAACATGACCGGGTCCGTCTTCGGCCTGACGAGTGACAAAACCGTCGACGGACTCGCTATCTACTATTACGCAACCATGGAGTTTATAGCTCTGCAAACCCGGCAGATAGTCGAGACGATGAACGAAGCTGGCCACAAAATCACGTCCATCTTCATGTCCGGCTCGCAGTGTCAAAATGACATTCTGGTCAACTTGATCGCGTCCGCCTGTGAAATGCCAGTGGTTATCCCGCGATATATCCACGCTGCCGTGTGCCATGGTGCAGCCATGCTAGGCGCAAAAGCTGCTAGCGCTGATGCACAAGGCGTGACTGAGAACCTGTGGGATATAATGGATCGGATGAGCAAGCCCGGCAAAAAGGTGATGCCTACGACTGAATTGAAGGAGAAAACCTTGCTACGGGTTAAATACCAAGTCTTCCTGGAGCAGTGCTTCAAACAAAAGAGGTACCGGGAGTTGGTCGATGAGGTCGTGGGTGAGTGGAGCTAGCTCGGCCTAGGTACAGAGTATAAGACGTGATGGGGGTTGAAAGTGACCAATATAACTATCTACGGGCTCTCAATGTCGTCGTGATGTATATTTATGATTCCGCGGCCAGCAAATTGACGGCGATTATATCCCTTTGACCAAGAAAATATCAATCTGATTGCTTTGATACCAGCAAAGACCTAGTATTGGTATTCTAGACATTTCTCTTGCGTACGCACTCAACTTGGGAACTCCTGATTCTGCATCAAAATAACTCGGTATTTCCGGCACACTCCCGCGCTCAGATTTGTTCCATACGGTAATTCAGGCTTCTGGTCCGAAGGTGATGCGATGCAGATCAGAAGTCTATGTCTCTTTTACTATTACCATAACAATAGGATTATTCGATTTAAAAAAGGAGGAAATATTTTCAGGATCACTGTGCATCAATGGCAATTTCAAAATAGAGGATGCAACGGATCTCCTGTCCAGCAAGGAGAGCCAGAATAAATAACGGCCATATGAAACAGGCAAAGTCAAGCTATCTGAGAACGCGAATGCTCAAATTGAGCCGCTACCCAGGAAGATGCCACTCAGACAATAAGCTAATAAGCAACGCCAGCCCGAGCATGGCCGACAGTGTAGAACTTTTCGGCCTGGCTGGTGCCCAGAGCGAGGGTATCGAATCGGTCCACGCCCATACTGTCCATGTTGCTGTAGCCGGAAAGGTAGAAGCCAACGATGACGACGAGGTAGGTTAGAACGAGGATTGATCCCTTGAAGTAGTTGCTCTTGCCCTCCCCGTAGACGTAGGACAATAGGAAGACGCAAAGGATCACCGTGATCATGTCCCACTGGGGGAAAATTAAGCTGTGACTGGCATTAGTATTGACACAAAAGTGCTCTGGACTGACAAAAACTTACTTGAATGAGTGGGCGGAGAGCTGTGAGGGATCGATGGACTGGGTGTACAACGCGCTGAACAGAACCAGAGCTGGCACTTGCAGCAAACAGACCTGCAAAGCATAAGCTGAACCAATTTCCATCGACAAGGCAATGTTGCCATTCATGGCGAAAGAAATTGCGTTCTGTCAGAGATCAGTATTAGGTTTCAACAAAGCTAACATGCGATCCAACATACCAAGAACTCGGTGCTGTTCGGCACCAGCGCAAACAGCGTGATACCTAGGAACTTTTCATCGATATCGACGCTTTCCAGGACTACATCAACCGTGTTGACGAGAATTTCCGCAATGATGGCATAAAGAACAGTCGCACCCAGAAGGATGATAGAACTCTTGGCCTTGCTCCAGTTGGGTGCATCATGACCCCCGGAAGCGGGCTCAACAGCAATGCCAGTCGGGTCATCGAGATCTTCTGCAGCCATTTTCGTCTGCTCAACGCGGTGGGCATGCTGCTTAGCACTCTGGTGCGATGCAATCTTGCGGTTTCGGGCCGCGTCGCGAGCGGCAACGGCAGCCGCCGTAGCAGCAACCTCCGTGAACTGTCGTACGAGACGTTCGTTCTCTTCGCTACTCAACCCTTGGAGACCCTTGGGTCGATTGCTGTCATCTTCAGCTGTCCTGGGAGGAACTAGGTGGGGAATGTGACCGTGCTGGTCGGCTGTTGCATTGCCTGGCTGCTCTCCAATGCTGGAGCTGCTGTCCTCTAGTCCGACGTGTCGCAATGACTGACCGAGAATTCGCTTGTATAGCTGTGACTCACGAATTGATTCTTTGTGTGAAGTCACCGCTCCTGACGCCTCTGGGGCACCACCTGCGAACAACAAGTGTCGTGGTTCAATGGGAAACGGCTCCTGAGCGGGATGAGGGGTCTTCTTCTCTTCGTTCTCCGCCCAAATCAATGCAGCATGAGTTCGAAGAGTAAACCAAAGACCAATGACATACGAAAAGAACAGAAGAATGGCACAAAACCATGCATACGGCTGGACTGCTGTCTCGAAAAAGGAATCCTGAATCGCCGCAGTCTGCGAGAAGAAGCACTGCCGGCAGTCTCGCTTTTCCTGGCCAAATGCCCCAGCGCATGTGCGACAGTTTAGTTCATGCTATCATGAAGGATTAGCGTGTGACTCAAATAGGAAAATTTGGGTCCCGGACTTACACTGCCATAGACTTGATAGAAGAGCGTGGGACCAAAGGCAGCGATGACAGCAAAAAGCAGCATCGTCGAGGTGACACCAGCGGACTTGAGATTAAACCGCTGGGTCTTGCGCTTTATCGCACCAAAGCACATGGACAGCCCAGGCAGGAACAAGATACCTGCAAATATACTGCCAATGATACTGCCCTCCACAAGCTGCGCTTTACCTTCTGTCAAAGCCACACAGTAGAGATAGACTTCCACGATTGTTGAGAAGAATGCATTGATTGCAGCACCCAGGCCCATCGAGGATTGAGCCGAGATCGAGGCCACAGCTTGACCGATAAAATAGGCCAAAGGAATGACTGAGCAGAGCGCAAGCGAGAAGATGAGACCGGGATGGGTCAGCCAACTTTGTATGCCCAGGAACTTCCCGAAGAAATAGAAATCGACGATCACAAAGACGACCACGCCAAGTAGATTGATGATAAAAATGTTTGTTCCATCGATCGTGTATTTCCAGTATCTGGTTCCAGCAGCACGGTAAGTGCACAGGAGGATAGAGGGCGAGGAAGAGCCCGTGCTCAATCTCGCATATTTGTTGTCGGAATGAAAAGACAATGCAAGAGGATGGCGCCGCAAATGGCTCACTAAAACGAGTGTTGTCCGGCCCATGGGGATCCAAAAGACCAGTAGCCAACACACAAGCGATACCAAAAGAATTAAAGGTCCGACCAGAAAGTAGAAAAATATGAAGAATACAACTCGCCCGATAGTCCATTGACCGCGACCAAACAAGCGACGCTTGGATTGTGGAAGCTGGGCATCTTGGCTTTGTCCTCGCTGAGGCCGGCCAAGAAGACTGTCATGTTCACCAGCCGAGTCAACACTGTTTCGTCGGCGCCCAACCAGAGATCGGTTCCGGCGGGGTCCAAAGAAGAGTCGCCCATTCTCTAGATCGCCATTCTGCCACTGTTCATATTCGCTGATGCTGCGGCCTTCGCCCTCATCTTCTTCCGCGTAGTGCTCATCTGACTCAAGAAGAACAAATGAGCCAAACGGGTACAGCAAGTAGCGTGAAAGTCCCGAGAACACCTTCCCGTAAGCTCTCGCACTTGATGAGTAGGCAAAGACGAAACATGCTAATGCACCTAAGAGGGCGGCAAGGGCCAGCCACCATCCGAAAAACACGGTCCACAGTAGGTTTGTCAGGAAGAGTATTGGGCTGACGCGACCTCCGGGCGACGAGTGGATATCACCCTCAGCGGTCTTCTCTACCGAGCGGCTCTTCTTATACAGTGCAGGTTTCCAGATCCTGATACCGAATGGATGAGTCTCGTTAATGGCTTGCTGTCGATCTTTGAGCGTGAAGCTTTCCGCATCACTGGCTTCGTCATCGTCTGAATCATGAGCGTCGTCGGCCGAGTCAATGTCACTCTCTCCATTCGACTGTCCCAGAGATGGGTCATCGGCCGTGTTGTCGAAGCCGGATTCTGGCAAATCAGGTTCATCGTCGTTGAAGTTGCCCGATTCAGCTCTCGTCAGCGGACTAGGTCTGGTACTAGGTCGTCGTCGCAAGGTGGAAGTTGGTGCGCGCGAAGGGCGAATTCTTGGCGAGGAGTGGACATTTGATGATGACTGCAAAGCGATGTCTTCTTCCACTTCTTTGAGATCATCGTCGGTCGAGAAGCCCTGCCCCTTGTGAGGTATCTGACGTTTGGAGGACATGCGACGAGTGACCGAGGGCTTCCGGGGCTTATCGGGGGTCGCAGAAGACGAGGCAAAAGCGCGGCTTGAATAGGCCTCTTGAGAATCGTCGCGCACATCCGACGCCGAAGCGATCGAATATGCATCTAGGGTTCCTGCCAGCTTCCGTCAGCTCAAGCTCATCCCACTGGGTTACACGGAGAGCCTCCGATCTTACCGTAGTTTCTCCGTGCCGAGGACGGGGATCTCAGCGAGGGTCCTGCTGATCCCGAAGCGAAGTCCCCTCCGGCGGTGGGCCGAGAAGACTCGGGAGTCTCGGAGTCTTCTCTATCGCCTGTCATATCGCACTATCGATCAGGTCGAAAAAGAAAAGAGAGGATAAAACAGGTGCAAGGGGTCTTTCGTAATAAAACGCTTTAACATGGCGGGGAAACCCGATACCAAGACTACACCAAGATTGAATCATTCGACTGGCATCAGCTGAGGAGTCGGTGATGCAGTCTTTGTTGCACGGACGTTTGGAGGAGCTTCCAAATGACTTGGAGTGAGGAACCAATCATCGTGGCCGATAAGTCAGTTGTGGGGGAAAGCAGTTGTTTGCACTGTTTGGACGACCCATTATTCGAGCCTGATATATCCGGCATCAAGGTCATGTGCTCCTCGCTGGATCAGCTTCAAGCTGGTGCAGCTCCCGGTTCCATCGTAACGTCGTCATCGCGCTCCATATCATTTCCTTCTCCCCCAAGGTTCTATACGCGCCTCGCAGGAATATCACAGGAGGATTTGAATTTGGATTGCGTCAATCTCTCGGATCACCTTTGACCTCCCTCTGGGTAGCGTCATCCCTCCATCCGCCATGGCACTGGATAACTACTACCGCAATAAGATCGAGGGCATGAAGCTCGAGATCATCCAGGGTCAGGCGGTTCTGCGACGACTAGAGGCACAACGCAATGACTACAACTCTCGAGTTCGTCTATTGCGAGAGGAGCTGGGTCTGTTGCAGCAACCTGGCTCTTACGTGGGTGAGGTGGTGAAGGTGATGAGTACAAAAAAGGTTCTCGTCAAGGTACACCCAGAAGGGAAATACGGTTTGTCTTTCCTTCCCTCCGTCTGAAGAATATCTCTAATAGGTTCTCGATCCATAGTGGTGGACATTGCAGATGGGGTGGACATTGGCAAGCTCACTGTGGGCAAGCGAGTTGCTCTACTCTCGGACTCGTACAAGCTGGAAAAGATGCTGCCTTCTTCCGTCGATCCTCTGGTGTCGCTCATGATGGTGGAGAAGGTTCCGGACAGTACATATGACATGATTGGTGGTCTGGACCAGCAGATCAAGGAAATCAAGGAGGTGATTGAGCTTGGTCTCAAGCATCCCGAGCTATTTGAGTCGTTGGGTATCGCACAGCCAAAGGGCGTTCTGCTTTATGGGCCGCCCGGTACTGGTAAAACGCTACTGGCGCGAGCCGTGGCCCACCACACCGACTGTCGCTTCATTCGTGTGAGTGGTTCGGAACTGGTGCAGAAATACATCGGCGAGGGAAGTCGCATGGTGCGCGAGCTGTTCGTGATGGCCCGAGAGCACGCGCCCAGTATCATCTTCATGGACGAGATTGATAGTATTGGTTCGAGCCGGATAGACTCGGCGGGCGGCGGAGACTCGGAAGTGCAACGAACGATGCTCGAGCTGCTTAACCAGTTGGATGGATTCGAGCCCACCAAGAACATCAAGATCATTATGGCTACCAATCGACTGGATATCCTTGATCCGGCCCTGCTACGACCTGGGCGAATTGACCGAAAGATTGAATTCCCCCCACCTTCGTTAGTTTCCCTTCCCCAGACTATCCCCATCTTCTTGCTGACATCATTTCTTCTTGCAGGGTCGAGGCTCGTGCCGACATTCTACGGATCCACTCTCGATCGATGAACTTGACTCGCGGCATCAACCTGACAAAGATCGCCGAGAAGATGAACGGATGTTCTGGTGCTGAACTGAAGGGTGTGTGTACTGAAGCCGGCATGTACGCGCTCCGTGAGCGGCGGGTGCACGTCACACAGGAGGACTTTGATCTGGCCACCGCCAAGATCCTCAACAAGCATGATGACAAGGAGGTTGCAGTCTCCAAATTGTGGAAGTAGAGGCATAAGGAGGATCCAATCGCATATGATGAACGGCCTGTATCACTAGATCTAATCCCACCTTGGCCCTTTCCCTCTTATACGCTTTCTTCCTTCTGCAGCCCGAATGCATCCGATGGTTTTGAGGCGATGACCCCAATTGCATATGGCCACGACCACCTACTTACTTAGGCAAGGAGTGGGACATTTTGGTAGGGCGGTTGTGATCATCCACTGGAGTCGTGACGGGACTGCAGGATCACCATGAGTCCCGGTCGACACAAAAATGAGCTGGTATCAAGGAGCAGGGGAGGGAAACATGCAGATCCTGGAGGCTTGGCTGTCATCCCTTTTTATCTTGGCCGATGTATAGTATGTGTTGTTGACGGAATGGTGCCGATGAGCACTGCCTCGGAAGACTTGGCAGCCCGATCACCCTCCAGGAATAGTGAAGATCAAAAGTACATTGTGTCGCAATCCTCCGTAAGCCGAAATGATGGACAAATGTGTTGAATCTATCGACTTGGCAGTTTGGCCAAGTCGATCCCTCCTTAGTGGAAGTTGCCACAACACTCCATTCGAGAAGAAAGTGGATCGACAGTCCCGTGTGACCGGCGGATCAGTGGATCCTCAATCGCCCCATTCAACACGACGCCAACTGGTCGGAAGTAGTAGTATGTATCATGCCCCTTGCGATATTGAGGCAGAATGCATGTTGTTGAGCTGTGTGTCTTTCTTCCCCAATTCCCAATTCCCCCGGTGCCCCTATTGTCTGCCCCGGATCCCTATATAAGTTCCCCGGACTTGCTTCATTTGGTCCTCCCGTGCTGACCGACTCTTATCATTACTCAATCAAATATTCCAATCCTTCGGTTTCTCTCCACCCCGGATCTCAGGTTCCGTCTCCACTATTGATTGACATTCTTTTTGTTGTACTCTTTTCAGACATGATTAGGGGCTATCAATTCTGATTCGCCTTTGATGATGATCTGATCAGAATTCGAGTCTCTGGTGATATTTATTCAGCCCTGAACCCCCACACTCGTTGCGTTCACCGGCTGTCTTTGTTTGGACGTTCCCACTCTCCAGACTCAACTATAAAACCCCCGGACTATGTCCGACGATATTTGGGTTTCCTTGGTCGCCGCGATTGCTCCTACCGTTGACACTATGCCTGCCGTCCTCCAATCGACCATTCATCTCTTGGAGACGGAGCTCGTCAAGGCGCGAGCTGCCCTACAAGAAATCCAACCGAATGCACCATATTTGCGTCTTGGCGATGGTGCCTCCGTCGGTGCCATGGCTGCATATCGCCAGAATCTCATCGGCCGAGCTCCTGACTTTTATGGTTCCCGCCGTTTGACTCCCAAGGAGCTCGGCCTCGAGCCGATTGTGCGCGAACTCCCGGCAGAGGAGGTCATCGCCGACCCCGTTCCTGTGACACCCCCTACTCCGGCAGTGTCGCCACGCGCGCCGATCGAAGATGCTCTATCCAACAGTTTAATTCTCGACAATATTGCCCCGTACCTTTCTGCCCCTTCGTTGATGGCTCTTGCCTCCACATCGCGCTTCCTCCATAATATGATCACTCAAACTCCATATGTCTTCAGACACCTCGATCTCACGCAATGTCGAGGGGCACAGCTCCCGCAATCTGTTTCGAATGAGGATAACAACTTGACCGAGGACGAAGTTTACTCTGCTCCACTTCGGCGCATTTTCTCAAGCCTCGAGAAGAGATCAATCTTGCAAGATGTGCGCACCTTGGTCCTCGATGGTCTGGCTGTACCTGCAGATCTGGTGGCCGACATCATCTTGGCAGATCGATTCAATGTCAACATTTTATCAATCCGCGAGTGCCATAATTTGAATGAGCGCAAGCTCATGCAAGTGATTCAGTATGCAGTTCGGCCAACCCGTCCCGAGGGCACGCCTCGAGTCAAGGGTATCTACCATTTTTCTTCTATGACGCCTCACCAACGTCGGGCACCAGTACGGCGTCGATACCGGGACTGGTGGGGCTCTCGAATGGGAAGTTCCCAAAGCTCTCGAAGTTCCAGTCGATCCCCGTCGGACGGCTCTTCTGATAGCGGAGTAGAAGAGGCATCTCTATCGCCAAATCCCCAGAATGAATGGTACAGCTCTTCTGGGAAACTTTTCAAGCATGGTTTAGAAGAGGGCTGGGCACAGACGCTTCAAAAATGCGAAGGGATTATCGCATTTGATGCCGTGCTGTGCCGGGGACCGCGTCACGATGTGGACCTCTACAAGTCAACAAGCGAAGAGGATTCTGCTTCGTCGACGTCTTTGCTCGCTCCTGCCATCGCTACTGTAGCCTTGGGACCTCGAGGCTGTGACGGATGCCACAGCTCTCCCGAAGGTCCCGCGATCTGGGGCCAGTCCCCAGACGCCCAATTTCCACTACTCAGCCCGGTGCCCTTGCACCTGTCAAGCGTGGGGGCCGCAAAGCGCCCCGAGGTGGTCCCAGGCGAGCACCCCTGCCTGATCGCCCGCTGCGCGGACTGCCTGACGGATCGCTGGTGTCAACGGTGCAACAAGTGGTTCTGCTCTAACTGTTTGCCGAATCCGCAGCACATTCGTGCCAACCTGACACCTCACCAAACTGCGGTTCGTTTTCAAGATCAGCTCAATGGAGCTCTTCGACAGTCAGATCGAGAGGTCTGTCATGGCTTTGGAGCCATCTTTGGATATTCGCTGACTTTTACTATAGGAACTGGAGCGTGGCGTGAGTAAAGATTGCTGGGAATGCGGTCCCACTGTAAGTTGCCTCATTTGATCTCAAGCTTCATCTTAGACTAACATCTTTGCCAGTGCGCATCCTGCAAGGTTGACTGTCAGTATACCTGCCAAAGCTGCCAGGGCGACTACTGCATCGATCATAATGAAGGCTGCTCGGCCACCATGGTAAGATTGCTGGCTTTCCCCGATGATGCCCACGTTAACATAGATGTAGTGTGATTGGTGCAACACCAGCGCTCGCCACCGAATGCGTAGTTTCCGATAAATTTGGTGTGATTTGATTTCTAAGCCGGGAGTTTCGGGGTTGATGATTCCTGTACAGTATATAGTCCCATAGCTCGGAGTTGTGGGGGCGCGGGGAGGCTTCCAGAACGTCCGAAGAGCTTCCCGCTCCACCTTAAATTCTCCCAATGCACCTCTCTTCTCTCCCATCATGGAGAATCCCATATCTTGGTCCGCTCAGTTGGCAGTTGCCGCTCCTCCACATGCGCCCCGGTTGCGCGGTGATAAGATCACTCTGCCACAGTCGGCATTAGAGCAGCTCCTCGCGGCCGCGCCCCTCCAAGCTGTGTCCGACCCTCGCGTGCATACCACGGCTTTTGATCCCTTCAACCCACACACTTTCGCTACGGAATCTCGTGCCCGCCACCAAATAGAACAACGCCAACAACAGCTCCCGCATCCCCTCACCTTCCGCATCGTGAATCCCCAGAATGGCCGCTTCGTGTACGCGGGCATCCGAGAGTTCTCCGCTGCGGAGAACGAGGTGGCGCTGAGCGCTCTCCTTCGCGAGTCACTGGGCATCCAAGATGATGAATTTTTAGCCCCCAGCGCAGATACATTGGCGAACGAAGGCGACGAGGCAGAGCAACCTGCACATGTAGGCCCCGCAGTCACGGTCCATGCGAAGCAATTACCAAAAGGCACGTATGTGCGTCTGCGTCCTCTCGAGGCGGGCTACGATCCCGAAGATTGGAAACCATTATTGGAGAGACACCTGCGGGATAATTTCACTACGTTGACGGTCGGTGAGCTTCTGACTGTCCCTGGGACACGCAATGAGTCATTTCGGTTTCTACTCGACAAGGTGTACCCGGAGGGCGAGGGGATTTGCGTGGTAGATACAGATCTGGAAGTGGACATTGTGGCCCTGTCGGAGGAGCAGGCTCGAGAGACGCTACAGCGACGATTGGAACGGGCAACGCGTGCGCCAGGTACTTCAAGCGGCAGCTCGGTCGGTGGCGTTCTTTCTCTTGGAGAAGACATCGGGGCCCAGGTGCTTCCGGGCGAGTATGTTGATTATGAGCTTCGTGAGTGGGATCGCGACGAGATGATCCAGGTGGAGCTCACGACAGAAGAGCCTTCCGTCTGTCTATTTGTGAGCCCACTCAGCGCTCGTCAAAGAGGTCGTCCTCGAGCGGATATGCATGTATGGGGTGACTTTTCGAACCAGTCATCCAAACGGGTAAAAATTCGGCCTACAAATGTGGCACTTGAGGGTGCAGAATCTCTCTACATTTCTGCCCATGTGCAGGCTTCGACCTCCGATTCTGAATCATCGCAACCACGGCCAGTGCCGTATCGATTACGAATCAGTGCAACTGATGATAATGCCGAGGACGAGCAGGAGACAGCGGGAGCTCACGACCCTGATGATGTCCAATGCCAGAATTGTCAGCAGTGGGTGCCCCAGCGCACACTGGTCCTGCACGAGAATTTCTGTCTACGCAACAATATCTTCTGCTCCCAGTGCCACGAGGTCTTTCAAAAACGATCACCCGAATGGCAAAATCACTGGCACTGCCCTCACGACTCTTCTCATGGCAACGATCCTTCTAGCAAAGCCGACCATGATTCTATATTCCACACATCCTTTAACTGCACTGACTGTGCAGCTCACTTCGAGGGACTGCCTGCTTTGGCACAACACCGAACCAACGAGTGTCCCGGGAAGCTGATCCTATGTCAATTCTGCCACCTCCTCGTACCACAACAAGGCGATTCAGATCCAGACCTGCATGACCCCGAGGTCATGCTTTCAGGCCTCACACCCCATGAACTAGTAGACGGTGGACGTACCACCGAATGCCATCTCTGCGGGAAGATCATTCGCCTACGAGACATGAACACCCACCTTCGCCATCATGAACTAGAACGCGTTTCCCGTCCACCGCCTCGCATCTGCTTAAACAAGACCTGCGGACGCACCCTCACAGGCGCAACCAAAGACTCCCTCGGACTATGCAACATCTGCTTTGGCCCACTATACGTCGACACCTACGATCCAGAGGGCAAAGCTCTCCGCCGACGCATCGAAAGACGATATTTAACGCAAATGATGACGGGCTGTGGCAAACCATGGTGTCAAAACGAATACTGCAAAACCGGCAAGGAAAAAGCACACCCCGGATCCCCAGTTCCACTCGGCGCAGCAGAGATCATGAAAGTGACACGGCCCCTCTCGGAAACCATCGAAGTCCACCCAGATCGATCCAACACAGCGCCATTCTATCTTTGCACAGACGAAACAGGCCAACACCGTCGTCACCTGGCAGAAATGATCTCGGCTAGTAGCGCGACGGAGGGCAAGACATATGATTTAGCATGGTGCATAGCAGGCGTCGAAGCGGCAGGCGGAGATCTGGAGAAAGCCAGGGAATGGCTCGCTAAATGGGCACCGGCGCAGGGAGAGACTGCTAGATGATTTTGAGCGATACATGATAATGCATTTATGATTTGCATGGGTTTTGTAAGGGTTTATAGACGATCCATATTATGACAGATTGTTAGAACAGCACTGTTGGTATGGGAATTATTTCCACTACAAACCTTATGTCTTAGTAGAGCACTGCTAGACTGAATTATCTGTTCGGAGTAAACGCGCATGATATACCACCACTTACTTCAGGCCAAAAGCTATATCAATCAAAGGACGAAATTATTCTTAGTTTAGTGAATAGCATATTATATGCGGAAATAGTGATGCTAAGATGCAGAATGATATTGAACAGGCTGGATCTCGTGATATTCATGATAAGATGCAAAGAACCAAGTGACAAGACGTCCCAAGACCCAGATGACCGCCATAAGATGTAGATAAGACGGAATAGTACAGGCACTTTTAAGAAAGTCTTTCAAGTCTAGGAATCAGAGGAAGTGAAGAACTCGGTGGTTGTTCAGGCTGCTCCCGTCTTTGCAGCGAGGGTCCCCGTGCCCCGTGAGGAGAAGATGCCCATGATCCCAAACACAACGTAGAACAAGGCCAGTGGGTATGCCACCAGACCTCTCATCCCGCTCATCCGTGCCACGGCACAGAACATCCCTGATGAGCTGTAGGTGCACCATCCGACGGCCGCAGTCGTTAAGAGATAGCCGAAAAGAGTATCCATTGGAATGAGAATGCCAATAAGACTAGTCAGGACTAGCGGGAGGAAGCAATAACCAAGGACACTGGCTGAGCGGGGGAAGGTCAGGGTGGCGGAGAAGTGGCCCACGGTTGAAGAGCCGGACATGGAAGGCTTGTGGTGCGGGTTGTAGTTGGTAGGGTCGGCGGCGTTGGGGGCGTCGAGAGCGGGTGACATGAGACTGAGGATCAGATGGAGGGCGATGGTACCGAACACAGCGACACCGTAGATGTAGCCATAGAAAACCTTGCCCGATAAGAGGAGGAAGGTGCCATATAGGACGATGTAGAGGATTGCGCCGTACAGGTCGCTGTCGTCCATTAAATGGTTGTCAATCGAAGCAAAGGGGTTCAACACGGTGAGTGTCTGTAAAAGATAATTGTTAGTTTAGAAGACAAATTGCAAAAGAGCTGATATAGCCCCTCAGGAAGGAGGTGTATGTCCCACCCAACCCTTCTCCGACCTAGGCTTAGGCTTCGCGTACTTTTGTTCGGATATGCTCAAAGTTGACCCCCAATTCTTCCAGCAACGGAGGCTCTCCGTCGTAGCCTTCTGTCCCAAACGCAGCTAACCAACCAGTCCGCAAACCACCCTGATCGCCCATCCGCCCACTCACCCCCGTGGCAGGAGATCCAAAGCCGCCATAGCCACCACCGACGGGATAGGCCTGCGCGGAGGGATTGGGCGCGCCGCCGAATCCAGCACCATAGGATGCCTGCGAGGGAGTTGTATGGCCGGACACGGAGGAGTAAGACGTGGGGAAGAACTGGAGATTCTGGGCGGAAGCTTGGTGCCCGTAGCCCTGTTGCTGTTGTTGGGGGTAGTATTGTGCCATTGCCGTGTGGCGCGCCGGCGACAGATCTCCACTTAATCTACTCGTTCTGGTGCACGAAGCTCGAGAAATGCGAGGTGTTCAAGCTGAAGCCTGGAGGTTGGGAAGGGTAAGGTGGTCTGAGCCGGGCGGATGACTGGAGAACACGTGATTGCATCTACAATAAAGTATTCCCCTTAGCATGATCACCAAATGACTGCGGAGAAAGACAAGTTGAATATTATACTTCAAAATTATATTAAATTGTTCAAGGCTTGGATATTTTGAGCAAGATAAAGGTTATCGAAATCTATGTATTATGGAGACTGCGCATTACTATTCTGCACATTTGGCTTACCAGGCCGGATTGCTCGATGGAAAGTCAATGCAAGATTGGAAGCCAAATAACAAAGAGAAGTGAGGTACAGTTTCGCTAAACTCTAGTCAGAAATATATCTCTACAGGAAGTTGATACCAATGCCCAATTGGAGCCCTTTACGGCCCTCCTCGCCCTTCCGGAGAACCAGTGGCAAGGAGAAGTTAAGCTCGAAGCGTGCCACTGGATGGGCATACACGATGCCAACACCAGCTGCAACACTCGGCAGCCCGTTTTGAAGCTCGTTGATGGTCGAAAAAACGGCATCTTGCACTTCACCGCTGTTTGTAGGGGCAGTCTTCTGCGATGTTCGCAGCGACAGCAACCGACCACCGTTCAAGAAGGCTTGCAACCGTAGGGGCTTCTCAGCGCCCAGTCTGGGGAGAGGGAAGAGCAAGTTCGCACTTCCAGCTGCGTAGACGTCGCCACCAAGGGCATCGGATCCCTCTCGCGGGCCCAGACCACACAGACGGAACCCGCGCACATCGGTAGGCCCTCCAAGGAGGAACCGGTCATTGATTCGGGACAATTGAGGTTGTGACTTCGAATCCAGTCCAAGAGGATACAAAAGGCCAGCGCGGAAGCCAGTGGTGAAGCTAACGCCACTATCGCCCTTGATCCCCGGGATAGGGATTGGAACGGCGCCCTGCGTTTCAATCTCCGACTTCCAGAACGAGACGTCGCCTTGCAACGGGCCTAGGCCAGCCACCTCATTGAAAATCTTGGCATAGTACCCACGGGAGGGTAGCATAGGATTATCCCGTTTCTCGTTGACCCAGCTGTGGAAAACGCTGCTCTTCACACTATCGCCGGCGTCCGCTCGGACATTCGGCGAAGCGTTTTCCGCGAGACCGGTGACCTGTCGCCAGAAACCGTTGTACCCCAGCTCGTGACGCTGACCGGATTGAGTCAGCCATCGAAGCTTGCTCCAACCTCCCTTGAGCACCTCTTCATGGCTTGCCCATGATTTCTGAGTGGCGCTTGCAATGCCACCAATCTCCAGGCGGAAGTCTGGGTTGTAGAAAAGGGGTGTCTCAAAAGCAGCTTGGTAAGCTGATCGTGTCCGGGTACCGAGCGAGGCGTTCAAATTCAGGGTTTCGGCACCGCCGAACACATTGCGCCACAAGAGGTTTCCATAAGCCGATCCTTCAGCATTTCCGAGATCAGTTCCGGTCTTCAGTAGCACTCGAGACTTCTCTCGGACGGCCAAAAGGACATCGATGTTGCGCAATCCGGTGAGGGTATCGTTTGTGGAGTCATCCAAGTGAACGGATACGGGTTGCTGGAAAAGGTCTAGAATGAGGTTAGAAAATACCATGCTTGATTTGTCGGCGTGGGCGCAACTTACCAAACCGTCCGAGCTTGTCCGCCGTTGCCGATACCTCCCGCAATGCCTCGGAAAGAGTGTAGGGTCGAGTTCGGTTCGCGCTCACAAGCGGGCTAACAACATGCTCGAGAAAGCTGCGACGAGTGTTGGGTGCATTCAAGACTTGAACCGAGGAAATGGTGCATGGCAGGGTCGAATTTTGGTCAAGCTAGTAGGGCGTTATCAGTTAGTCGGAATCCATAAACCTATTGTACGGATAGCAATTGTGCTCAAAATCGTGGCGCATCATACCAATTCCGATAGACGAGTTTGGGCCTTCTGCAGGATTGCTTGCATTCGTTCATTCACGGCCTGTTGTTGCTCCTCGAGGACCTGCGGGTCCTTGCGCTGCTGAAGACGCTCGAAGATCTGCCAATGGTTAGAAAGACGATAAATACAGGCAGCGCAAAGGCCTCATCTTGACAAACATACGTCTTCATCTCCAGCGGAGAGAGGAGAGGACATTGTGGCGGCTGCAACGGACCAAAAGAACCTGCGGTCCTTCGGAAGCACTTGCTCGCGTGGGAAATCGGAGTCGGAGCATCCACGTGACCTTGGGGCGAATAAGCCGCGGCGTCATTCAATTTTGTCTTTCTTACATCGCCCCTCTTGCTATTGCAATTTGCAGTGTTCGGTCCCTCTGTTCCCGCCGTCTTGCTGCTCTCTTCGCTCTTACAATCCTTCTGAGAAGATGGCGACCAAGGCGGCTTTCAAACGGGTTCGTGATCCTCGAGGATAATGTCATGCAAATGGCGACATCTAACGATCTCCCATAGCTCACTCGCGAGTACCAAAACATTCAAAAGAACCCGCCACCCTTCATTATTGCTCATCCGTCTGAGACCAACATCCTCGAGTGGGTTTTTTTTTCCGTTTGCGCTATCTATACGTCTAAGCTGATCATAGACCAGATGGCATTATCTCCTGACTGGGCCTCCTGCAACCCCATATGAGAATGGACAATATTGGGGCACCCTTGTATTTCCTCCGGAATACCCCTTTGCTCCTCCCGCCATCCGCATGCATACTCCCAGTGGTCGATTCCAACCCTCCACGCGCCTTTGCCTCAGCATCAGTGACTTCCATCCCAAGTCGTTCAATCCAGCCTGGGAAGTATCAACGATTCTCATTGGGTTGTTGTCATTCATGACTAGCGAGGAAATGACTACAGGTAGCGTCAGTGCATCAGAAGGGGAGCGCCGAGTACTCGCCGCTCGGTCACGATGGTGGAACTCCACCGGTGGAGGCTCCCACGTTAGCGCCACACCAGGCGTTACCCGGACTGCCAAGGGGATCAACAATGTTAAGGCGGGCGATGGAGGATTGAAATTCCGCACTGAATGGCCCGAGGTTGATCAAGAGAACTGGAACTGGATGAAAGAACACCGAATCGACACGAATACTGGCCAAATCCTTCCTGACCCCAACGCGCCGACCAAGTGTTCCCCCGAGACTAGTGCTTTGCGTCGACGTCCAAATGGCAGTGCGCCTCGATTTGGGGCTGTCGTCGAGGGAGGGAATGTGGCTCGAGAAGCTGGACAGAGCTGGGCTCGACGCAATCGAGTCTGGATTGGATTGGCCGTCCTCTTTGGATATGCGCTCTTATCACGACTGGTCAGTGATGTTCGGGGATAAACCGAGTCGGCCATGGCAAAGTTATGGAGTCTGTTTTCATCTCTTCTCCCGGTTTTCTAGAGGACGGTTTCTGTTGTTAGCGGTTCTTTTTCTAATTCCCTGGCAGCATTTTTGGGCGTATTTCACCTTTCGTTTGTCCTTGACCATCCCCCAGTCTTCCACTGCAGATTGTCTCTCATAGATGCCTCCTCTTCTAGAATATAGAAGATCGTTACACCATCACCCGATCCTCACCGCACTCTTTCTCCGTGGATTCGACCCGCTCAATCGGGCCTGTGCTCGCCCCCCCGCATTGACAACGTAACTACTCCTTTTTCTCTTCTAAATCCGCCCTCCTCCACTATCGATTTACTAATTGGTTTGCTCGCTTGTTTCTGGCCTTCGGGCCCACGATGGATCATCTGCAGCCCTTTGTCTCTGGGACTCGGCCTTCCCATTCAGGTTTGTGCTCCTTGTGTACTGGTGCAGGAGACCCACAAGCGTGCCGATCGGTACAATTCTTGATGTCTGCATAGACTACTGGTGACCCATCTGCGTGGGGTAACGGTTGGAGTGCCTGGGTTCCCATTTGTCTGAAGCGTCCAATCCTCCGCTCTCTGGTCATACCTCTCTCAACGTGCAGGATCGGCGAGGAAAATCTCATATGGCTAATTTGGAGCCTCAGAATCCAATTCGATGGCGGCTGCCGCGCCAGATCGGCCCTCTTTTACATTCATCGATCATGACGATGATTTGACCTCCAAAAGAATCAAAGATGTCAACGCTCGCAAGGCTATACGCTCACATGTCATGCGGGATGTCCGTCGACGTGAACGTCTCGCGGGCCTAAAACGAACCTCAAGGCGGGACACCCGTGGTCCCGTAACCGCCAAATCCCAGTGCAAACCGGATGGTGAAGTGGAAGAAAAGACACTAGTTCTGAGAGGCTCACCTAGCTCCATAAGCTCTTCTGCAGAGAGTGAAAATCAAATGTCGGGGGCATCGAAAAGTCGAAGGCGCCCGGCGAAATGGAGTGCTGGATATCCATTGTCCTTCCATCTTAATCCTAACCTGCGGTCTTTGCCGACCTCGTGGTTCTTCGACCCCTTCTGTTCGTTGCCGGGAGCTAGTGAGCTGCCTGCCATGGTCAATCATTTGGTGTTCTACTGTAAGTCCGATGTGAGATCCGATATACACAATGTCATTGTCATTCATCTGTTTATCTTTGACTACCGCGATTTCAATTCGGCCCGATCTTAACACGAAGCTTAAGGGAAAACCGTTTTCATACCCACGACTTTTCCAAGCGGTCTGAAAGACTCGGAAATTCCCGAAGTGCAATTGATGGTCCGATCGTCTTTCTCGGATCCTGGGAGCTTCTTTGGTCTTATGACAATGTGCGCTGCACATCGAGCTTCATTGTCGATCAATCGTGTTGATGTCATCAAATCTCCAAGCCGTGCGGATCAAGTGGTAAACGACCCGGATTATTGCATGATGAAGGCAAAATCCATCCGAGAAATGAACGCCAAAATGCAAGACCCGAAGCGAGCATTGAGCAATGAGGCTTTTGACACGATCGTCAACCTCCTTACTGGTTCGGTACGCTCAACCCTCGAAGTGACTGTGAATTGCTTTGTCTGATATTGTATTTGCAGTTGATCGCGGGTCAATTTGATGAAGCTCGAATTCATCTGACCGGGCTGAAGCGCATGGTTGAGCTCCGAGGTGGAATCACGGGGGAGAGTATGAGCTCTTCTTCCATGCTCTCCGCAATCCTCACGTACGTCGAACGAGACCTTTTTATGCAAGCTAAAGCACTGATTCTAGTTTCTCAGTACTGATGTGAAAGCCGGCTCGGGCCTCATGGCCCCGCCCGTCTTCCCATTGACGTGGGACGCACAGCCTGTGCCTCTGGCTATCCAGCAGAGAATTCGACCCCCTGTTTCATCACCCATTCGAAAGCTCGGGTCTGGGTACTGGGCTAACACCCTTCTCAGTCCACCATTATTACGGATTTTAAATGTGTTGAGAGACATGATATTTTACAGCATCACTGTTCAGACAGCGCCAGACAACATTCACCCTGGTGACCATGACTTCCTTCGTGTACTGAATTGTGAAGTTGAACATCAATTGCTGAGCTATGTCTATACAGGAGCAACAGGCTCGTCAGACTCAACCAATACAATCCTAAACATTCACCCTATTGAAGCTGTCACCCGTGTGGCTGCTATCTGCTTCCTCAACCACTTTTTGATCGTCTCACCTCCTTCATCAGGCCTTGGCCGAGCCCTCACAAAACATCTCGTCGAGGCAATCAACAACTGCAAATTATCTCTTTTGCTTCGCATGCCAAAAGAAAATTTTGGTCTCTTTGCCTGGGCATTGTTCCTTGGTGCGCAAGGGTCAGAGGGCCAGGATGAGAGACCATGGTTTGTGGAGCGGCTAGCCCGCGTGTCAATGATTTGTGAATGGCAAAACTGGGAGCAGGTCTCCAGGATCTTGTCAGACTACTTTTTCATTCCCTTTGCCCAGGGTGTCGCCTGGCAGCTTATCTGGGACGAGGCAATGGCGGGCTTTGTGATCTCCGCGGATGATGGATAAATCTCAATACCCCACTATAAGACATTTGCCCGATCTTGTATACTGGCCAAGTAAAGCTAATTCATAATGTTGGCTTTGAACCAATGATGTATGTTTATTAGTTTGAGATTGATTGACCTCGAGGTAGATCTGTTTGGAAAAAAAAAAAAAAAAAAAAAAAAAAAAAATTGTTCGTTTGTACTTGGAGTTTTCAAAAGTATAGATTTTCACCGATCAATGAGCCGATATTATTGGCATCACTTCAATACGTAGATACCTGCTAGAAGCAGACGCAGCATTATAATCTGTCAAGCCTAGTGATAGTACGAGATGAACTCTATATTCCAACCAATCACGATCGTCGTAATGTTATCAGTCACGTGCATCGGAGCCGCGACAAATCGCGCGCCGTCTCAACTTTTCTTCCCATTGATTGTACCATCACCTCCGATTCAAGATGGGTTGGTTCTGGGCAGATTCGCAGCCGAAAACCCCTGCGATGCCAGTAGTGGCACCGCATCCCACATCTTCAAATGCCTCTCCGCCGGTATGCACCTTGAAGCTCACTATATCTGATCGCGCTGACCCTTATCGCAGCCCGGATGTCCGATGCACGAATCGGGCTCTGCGCGCACGCCGGCCGCTGCACCAGAGAGCACTTCACCGCCCAGTGGCTGTCCGATGAAGTCGACCGATTCGCCTTTTAACATGCCTCCCAAATCCTCACCCGCAGGATCTTCCGAGGCGGCTACCACGCCGGCTCAACCCTCCTCCACCTTGTCCAAATTGAACCCTCTTAACTACATGTTCGCCTCGATCTCGCAGGAGCGTGCACCGGATCAGACCGTCGATCTGCCTGTAGATCGTGAACGCTCGTCTATCCCCCGTGGCGATAACGGGGGCAACTGGGAATACCCGTCTCCTCAGCAGATGTACAATGCGATGCTGCGCAAAGGACATACGGATACACCGCAAGACGCAGTGGAGTCTATGGTGGCAGTGCACAATTTTCTGAACGAAGGCGCCTGGGCCGAAATCACCGGATGGGAGCGCACCTTTGCCAAGGGCTTGAGCGCGGGATGGGAAAAGTGCCGCCGCGGCGAGGGCAACCTGGGTCTTCTACTAGCGAAGGAAGAGCTCACTGGGAATGTGGATCAATCCTGCGAACCCAGTCTGATCAGGTTCCAAGGACGTCCCAAGGAACTGAGCCCGAAGGCCCGAATGTTCCAGGCACTGGGATATGTGTACCCGTCCATGTTTGAGTACGCAAAGTCCCATACAATTCTTTTGAAGATAGCTTGCTAACAGTCGCATCAGGAGCGATCCACCCTTCGACCGACACGACTGGTTCGTTCAGCGTCAAACTCCTTCTGGTCCGAAAGAAGTCCGATACGTGATTGATTATTACTCCGCCCCTCCGGAGCCAACGGGCGAACCGGTCTTCTACCTCGACATCCGTCCTGCTCTCGACTCGCCTACCGCCGCCGTTGAGCGATTAATGAGATGGGGCGGCGACGTCTGGTGGAGAGCCAGTGGTGCCGCTGTACGCGAGCAGAGCCACTGATGATTCAAAAACAAAGCGGAAGTTTGACGCTTCTCCACTCCACTCTGTACAACTAGACATGGCATCGGCGTTTTGTGATTTGTGCTTCAAATGTCTTGCATCTTTACTAACTTGCGTGCGCCTGCAACGATAATGGAAACTCGGGACGGTGTCAGATTTGACGATCCCAGCTGGTTTTGTATTAGTTTTAGCTACCGATTCACATGCACATATTCAATGAGAAATAACCGGTATCTACCTATTCTTTTCCCCTTGGGATGTGATGGGGCATGGTGTGTAGTATGGGTCTGTGTGTTTGTTTTCCAGGGGCAGAGGATGAAGTACCTAGGTACCTATCTACCCGGGTCATCTTATGCTATCATTTTATGCCGTGATGCCTTAACCTTAACTCTAAAGGCCATTATTTATGTAGTTAGTTAACTAGTTAGTTAGTTGACTAGTTTATATGCTGATTCAGCGGGATTCCTCCTGAGCAATCAGGCGTGTTCGGACTGGTGGACGAGCTGATATTCCGTGTACATGAAGTGCCTAATAATAATCTGACACCAAGACTTGGTTGTCATTTGCTGACTACCTACGGATCCCGGTCTTTCGTTTGGTCATGACGGAAAAAGTATATTCCTGCAGCGTTAACCCCCTATACAATCCAAGCCCCTTTTCTGCATTCAACTGCCCAGGTTTCAAGGAATATGGCCGAATCTCAAGACGGCTCACTCGTTACACCGAGGACTCTTCGCCTTCTTAATGATGAAATCACGTACTCCGCTGCGAAAGAGCGCGAAACAAACATTCTCCACGAACTGAAGTACTGGTCCCAGGAACACGAGTTTATGTCCTATTTGTACCGAAATCGGGACACTATCAGCTCTATCGTTGCTCATCATTTTGGCTCAACGCCAGACAATTGCCACGTAGTGGATCCGAAAGACTGGATGTGTGGAAGCTTCAACATTTGCATTCGAGTCGATGTCAACCCTGACGAAGGACATGGACGACAAGTACTTATGCGATTCCCTTTACCATATCGGGTCGGAGAGACAGTCTCTCCGGGGAACGCCGATGAAAAGATACTTTGTGAAGCAGGGACATACGCGTGGCTCCAGTCGAATTGCCCCGACATCCCGATTCCACAGTTATATGGGTTTGGATTGACCACCGGCCGAACTGTACGTATACCCTACACAGGTTAGATCTTCCCACTAATGAACAATCACAGTTTACTTGTCTGAGTAATTTGCCGTTCATACATCGATTTGTTGAGCACGTCCGCCGATGGGCTCTAGGATGCCTTGGCTACTCGATCCCCTCTCAATATGTTCCGAACTCTTTGAGAGTCCCTGCTCTGAGTATGGGCTATATCTTGATTGAGTACATCCAGCCATCTCAGGGTAGGATGCTTTCCGAATCGTGGGAAGACGGCCGCCACAACGCCCAGCTCCGAATGAATCTTTTCCATGGCCTTTCTCGTACGTTAGTCCAACTAGCGCAAACCCCAGTACCGAAGATTGGATCATTTATCTTGGACGAGAGAGGGTACTTAAAGCTCGCAAACAGACCACTTACCCTTCCGATGCATCAATTGGAAAACGAACAGGTGCCCGTTGATATCCCACGGCATGTTACCTACAATTCCGTTGATTCATACATCTATGATATCCTCTCATTTCATGAAAGCCGTTTACGCAATCAGCCGAATGCTGTAGGCCATCTCGAGGATGGAGCCTATCAGACATCAGCATTAATGGTAATGAGAAGTGTCTGGCCTTGCTTCTTCCGTCGGGAGTTTCTTCGTGGCCCGTTCTTCATGACCCTCACCGATATCCACCAAAGCAACATTTTCGTTGATGATGAATGGAATATAAAATACTTCATCGACCTGGAATGGGCATGTTCTCGCCCCGTGGAGATGATACATCCCCCATACTGGTTAACAAACCAAGCCATCGACTTGGTCACTAAACCAGAGTACGAGGTACTCCATGCAGAATTTATGCAGGCATTGGCAGAGGAGGAGTCAACACCGCCGGTACTGTATCCCACACTACGACAAGGCTGGGAAAGCGGAACATTCTGGTGCTCTCTCGCGCTAGAAAGTCCTACGGCACTATTCAAGATCTTCTATGACTATATTCAACCAAGGTTTTCAAAGAAGAATGATGAGTCTTTTTGGCTCGTCACCATGCCTTATTGGACTGTTGACGCATTCCGGTTTATTGAACAAAAAGTGGAAGACAAGAGGCAGTATGATATCGCCTTGCAGGAAGCATTCATATCTTAAACTACCCGACCCGATTTAAGTCTTATCGTTCTTCTTCTGGCTATCACCCTTATCATTTGTACCACTCTCTTTTTCCTGCCCATCCTTGAAAACCTGCATGGCATGCCCTAGATTCATGATCGCGCTTTTGCCTCGTTCTGCCTGGGCAGCCCTGCCAGACGACGTGAGTTGCTCGCGGGTTTTAGAGCTCATTCTTATCGAAACTTGTGCGTTATGAACCACACCGTCGTAGCTCGAATCAGATCGTCGATCGCCCATCGTGACGAGCAAGAACCTCACTCTGAGAAAGCCATGTAAGTCATCTTGCTCATAACAACACCACTAAGTAGGGATAATACTCAGTTCAGTACAAAGTGGAGTATAGATAAGCTTTCTAATCAAGGCGTTGTGCCGAAGGTCAATTCGCAGTACTTGGTAGGGGCCGGCGAAAAGGGTAATGAAGAAGCTGTTGGTGATGAGAAGGAAGCAAAGGGAAGGCAAGGCAGAAAAGGAAAATGTCAAGAGGTAGAATCCCTGTCCCTTCTTGCTGCACGAGATATCACGGCGCTTAATGAATTATTTCTGGTACCTTGGCCGGACTCCAAAGAATGAAGGTTTTTTTCATTATGTACCGCTCTAAACCAACCCTGAGGCGTTTGGGGTTTTCTCGTGCTAAACTCCCTTTCCTGGCCAGAGAATACTCTTTTCCTTGACGAGTATTCCAGCGCTACATCTGGGTCTAATGTGTAATATGTACTGTGCCCGCGAAAAGGAGATTCTAGCTGACCTAAAAAGGTATGGTCTGGGGGGAATCAAACATGCAGCTCGGAGCATAAGGAGGAAATCTGATTTGATCTCCAAGTTTGTAATATGACCTAGATGCAGATCGCAAATAATTTCAACGAGCGAATTGATGATGAAAGAAACTAAATGCGAGGGGTCAAACAGGGACTCAACCTCGGTTCTTGCCCGCTAGCTGTATTCTTATCTCCATGGAGGAAACAACAGATCGAAAATGATTGCATCCCAGCACCACAGACTCATTGCCGTCAAAGGGCTGGTTCTTACTACCAATTTGCCAAGGACACCATGCTAGGGTCCTGGTCGGTAGGCAAAAGTAAAGAGATTACCATTGCTGATGCTGACACGAGGACTGAGAGGAAAAAGCGCAGTGGAGAAAAGCCCCGCTCTTTCCCAAACTAAAGTCGTGTGTGCTACCTAGGTAGGGAGTCCAAATCACAGATATGTATAATAGTTCTATTTCTCCATTTGTAGCAAAGCCAGAGTAAGGTCTGCGCGGGTAAAATATCAATTTCTAGAATAGATATACGAAAGACGGATACCTATATTTAGACGTGTTGACAATGTGGAACATTGTAATTATCAAGCGTGTAACTACTGGGTCAATTATGTCATTTAACATATCGAATGAAAATAGTCTATGGTACAAGAATCTACTCAAATATTCGGTGACAATAGGTCATACTTGACGCACGTTTCGACACTCCCGATGCTGGCCTGCAGCAATCCGCGAGCTTCTAAGCCAACCCAGACCCGAAGCATCGAAGTATCGCCCGATCGCACGGTTTGCAAGAAAGTAGAGCCGGAACCTAATTGTCGCAGAATTGGGAGGGAACTAGAGCAGTGGGTTAGATTTGGAAAGTAGAGATAAGCAAAATGGGAACAAACTAACCTCTTGAATAGGTCTAGATTGGGATTGAGACTCCGTCCAATGCCTTCAAGAAGGAGACAGGAAATGACCACGTTGACAAAGTCTCCTTCGAAGCGGACATGGTGACCGCGAACCATCGTTAGGACTTCGCTCAAGACATCGCCAATTTTGATATTGCCAAGGGCAAAGGTACGTGATTTGATGCTCAGCACTAAGTGTTGCATCTTCAGGGCAAATATTTCTGGATCAAGAACCTGTTCCGGGGTTCGGCATCGCTCAACCATTAATTGACCTGCCCGGTAGCCATCGAACTCGGCAATGGCTCGGAATAAATCCAAGAAATTACGTCGATTGTGATCATTCAACTGGGTGACAAGCCCCGTGTCTATGAAGATCAGCTGTGGACGATAGCCCTCACTGTTGAGCTGAGCGAGGGCAGATTTCCAGTTTTCAATGTTACCGATGTGTGGACGTAGTCGCGCAAGCACCGCTTCAGTCACGTCGGTTTCCGCCGGGGTTGGTGCATCAGTAGCGCGGGAGTGCTTGCGGAGTGACAGATCCAGCTCGCTGGGCTGGTAGAAGCGGACCATGATGTTGCCTGGGTGCAGATCCGCATGAATAAAGTTGTCAATCAGAAGCATACGCAGAAAGGCATCGAGTCCTTCATTGGCGATCTCATGCTGGTAGACGCCGCCACCAATGTCGAGGAACGTGGCCAGTGGAATGCCCTGAGCAAACTCTTCAACGAGTACTTCACGCGTCGTATAGTCCATGTAAGGGTATGGGAACCACGCTGTGGTGCGATTTCTGAATTTCTGACGGAATATCACGAGATTTGTTGCTTCAATTCGTAGATCCAGCTGGAGTTTCATCATCTCTCCAAATTGCTGGACTTCATCCGGAAATGACAGCCAATGCATGCTGGGTATGGCATTGATGAGCGATGCGAAGAATGACATGATTCGCAAGTCTCGGTGGATCATCTTCTCGACTCTAGGATGCAAAACCTTGATCGCCACATATGCAGACGGCACCCGCTGTGGTGAGCTCTTCACTAGAACATCCATATTCTTGCGGACCTTCTCTCCCAGCGTGGCAGGTTCAAGTCGCATTTCCAGGTCGCTGTTAGCTAAGCTTGGTTTGAGCTTAGCTTTATACACCTGGGCGATTGCGCCGACTCCCAGGGGTTCTTCATGAAATTCCTCAAAAATGTCCTCAAATGGCAGGTCATTAAATGCTTTGCGAATGGTTCTTTTGGTGTCGTCGATTGAATGGGCGGGAGCATTCGAGTGCAGCGAGGACATGATGCTACACATTTCAGGAGGGAAGATATCTGTGCGCGATGCAGCCCATTGGCCAAGCTAATTGCAGTCATCTGGTGAGATATTAGGACCAAAATTTGGATATAGTGCAACGAACCTTGATGAACGCCGGACCGGCGCGTTCCATTGCCTTCACCAAGAACCGATACCACCATAATGTCCCCGTGCGCGCCTCATTGTGAGTCCCAACACTTCGTCCAATCCAGATTGCAGGCACAGTAATAATGACTGGCATGAAAATGACAAACAGATGTAAGAACCGAAAGCCAGTCGCTATCGGGTCGTAGATATAGTAGTACCAGAAGACCGAGACTGATTGGTGGAGCCTACAGAGCCCTCGCGCGTCCGGTGAAACAGTCTTCTGAATTTCTTCGCGTGAAGCCTCGAGCATCTGCATCTCGCCGGTTTTTTCGGACCCATCCGCTGTCTCCGCCAGTTTGAGAAATGCAGTCGGCGTCAGAGTGGCCATCACCACCCCGCCGATCACGGGCCCCCGTCTCGGGGCCTGCTTGAAGCGTGGACGCCATGAGGTAAAGTGCTGTCGCGGAAGGCGCGGGACTCCGCGCCCAAAACAAAAACGGCCGAAGAGGGCCGACCTCATGGTCTGCAGTCCAAGTTCATTGGGAAAGAAGATGAAGTTCGACCTCGGCGATAAACCCGATAACCGGCACGTGCTACGTCATCATCAACAGATCCTTGATTGTGATATGATGTATTTTACATCAAGCACAGAATAATTTGCGGCAATCTAAGCAATCTAAGCTTTGAAAAGGAAGATAAAATTCAGCTTGAATGCTTCAGAATACGTTACAAGCCACACAACTAGGTCCTGCTTGCAGAGTACTGGGGGAAACAACTCACGGAGATAGATCAATATTTGCAAGAGTTTGCTTTGTTTTGTTTGTTTGCTTGCTTTACTGTTCTAAGCTTCACTCCTCAAGCTGTGAGTTGACATATATCTTCTTACAAATATAGCATTCAGGGGATAACTAGTAGCAATTCAGACCTGTTGTTACTTTACTCGATCTCTAATCGCTACTGCATTTGCTCAGATCAACCTGATCCGAGAGAGATGCTCTCGCCACATTTAACCAGATCAATACTTGAACAATAGCTTTCGCCTAGGAAGCACATCAAATGTTTACCGCCCCAAGTTTCTTTCGAAATGCCCTTGTGTCCTCTGCACCTAAGTAATTTCTCGAAGATTAAAGTGGGGCTGCTTCTAATCCCTTTGATTGGTTAGAACTTAGCGGTCCTTCACAGCCTCGAGGTATATATAGTTCTATTAGTTCACCCAAACATTATTCTTAGGTCAGAGTTGAAGATGTTTGGATATTTACTTTGATTGAGAACACCAGATGGGTCTTTGTATATTGCTAGGTGGACAATTGGTAGAATACTCGACAAATTATTAGGGGTGTTTCTCAAGAGACTATTCAGAAGTTTTTTCCAGAAATTATCAATTACATCTTTCGAATATTGATTTAATATTCAGAAGCTAACTGAAAATGGTTCCAATATTGGTGCAAGAATAAATTGTACTCCCTACTCCCAACAGTCTGTGATCATCTCGGATGATTGCTTAATGGCCGAGAGCCCACATTCCACCGCGCATTCCACGATCATCCCTTTTTCCGTTTTCCTCACTCACTGACTGCCAATTCCGGTGACTCGGCCCGAAAACTTGCAGAACTGTCGATCATGGTGTTTTGCAGTGTTTTACACAGGGTTCAATGAGCATGATATACCGAAAACGGGCCAGGACACCCTCACGATCATCGGAGAAGGATGCTTTGCTCTGCAATAAAGACCCCGAAGCTCCCTGAGAGTTCACGATGACGTGGGACCTCTCGACACCTTTGACGACCCCTACATCACCCCGATCGGCTCCCTCACTATGGGTCGTCTACTGAACATCCAGGATGTCGAGTCCAACCGAACGAAGGAGCCCTCTACCTGGCGCGACTGGGGGACGGTATTCACTGGGAGTGCACTGGGCTTCCTGTGTCTAGTGCTCACCATCATTACTTTCTTCAACCCGGCATTGTTGCCCTTCAATCCCGTGTCGCTGTTGTTCAACAAGGACATCTCCCCGTTCTTTGCATTCTCGCATGGATCGGAAAACTTCCCCAAACCCGACGGTTTCAGGATCGTCGCTTTGGTGCCCTTTAACGATCACGAGCGCACATCGATTCTGGATTGCTATTTGCAGGTGAGACGACTTTTATTCCTTCGTCACTTCAAGACTGACCAATTTCTAGAAAAATCTGGTCCATAATCGCGGTTTCCTTGACCAAGTGGTTTTCATTCCGCAGACAGACAATAGAATAAGCCGAGAATGGCTGGATTCTACTGTCCAAAGTACTCCCGAGTATACCACAGCTCCATCAATGCACGGCATGGAGTGGGAATTCACCGAGGACAACGTCATGTACATCCGCATCGATGGGGATGTCGTCTTCCTAGAAGACCACACCATCCCCACGATGGTGAAAACAAAGCTGGACAATCCAAAAACACTGATGGTATCGGCCAATGTTGTCAATGAAGCTGCTCTTGCTTCGCTGCACAGTCACCCAGGCATTGCTCTTCCATATCTTCCAGAGTTGTACTCCGCCGAGCAGTCATCCCGATCTAAGTCGCAGCCGAGTCAAGACTGGCGCGCTTCGAAACTTCCGGAATGGCAAGGACCTGAGGATTTCAAGATTCAAAAGGGTTACTCACCACCATTCGAAGGCCATCGGTGGTTGCTGCCGGCTGAAACAAGCTCAGATCGGGACCCCATTGCCGCGTCAATCTATGATGAAAATGGACCGAGCGCCCAGGACTGGACGATCGCTGCTCAACAGCACTATTCTTTCCTCCATCATTTGGAGTCTGGAGACCTTAGCCGATACAAATTTCCAATCTGGGTCGATCCGACGGAGCCGATCAGTGAGAACTTTGGATGTTTTTGGGGAAAGGATGCCAGGGCCCTGGGCGAATTGTTTGGGAACAGTTCAAGCTACGAAAGCCTCCATAAGTCGTGGATGAAACTCGATGGTACCCGTCCACATGTTACCATCGATGGAAAAGGGCTGGTCTCCCATTACTCAAATCTTCGAGGTGCTCAAGGGTTAGACTCGACCGATCTTCTCGATCGGTATCGAGCATATGCAGACGAGAAGATCTGCCAATGAGTGCCATGAGAAATAGATAGATGCATTTATAGACTGTACATAACCAGAATGGGATCTTTTTCTCTGAAAAATGATTCAAACAGTTTTTAATTCACCAGACCATGAAGCCACGGACTGGAATTTAATACAAGTTTCTCATCAACTTATTCATCATCCAACTTCACCATTGTCTACTCAGGGCTAACAAGTAATACCCGGAGACAAATTAATATTTCCATCTACGTTATTGGGACATCAATGTGCAACGCACTCAATGCAAGCTAAAGAGTAAGTCAAAGTCCATACCGGATAAACTCGCGCCAAATTCTGTTTGTCATGATCAACGACCAAATCCTTTCGACTTCTCCCGCAATGAACCGTCCTCATTTCCCACGGAAAAGTAAAATTCCTTATTACCCAGGATGAGCATATGTGGAAACTCTCTACCGTGAGATTTCTGCTCACGAGCGGCCAGCCAAAACAAGTGTCTAAACAGAGACTAAATACTGTGAGCACAATTCGACTGATGTCAAGAGACCAGATCCATCCAGTTACCTCCTTTTCCCAACCCTTGTAAGTCTTATGGCTGACCTTGTCGAGTTCAAGAATAGGGAAATTCAACAAGGAAACAGGCTCGGACGATTTCGCTTGATCGAAGATCAAATCCACATCATGAGAGTTTGTCATGTCCCATTTCTTCCGCCAGTCCCATCTATGCTGAGCATTGGCTGATTCATTGATGATATCCGTCGGCGTGATACCCATGAAAAGAGGCTGATTCTTCTCGTCAACAAAGTCCTTACTTTAGGTGCGTAACGCCCAGGGAGAAAATACTTAGAAATGAGGAGTGTTCCTTGACATTCAAGGTTGATAGTAAATGCAGGATATGCACTCAATGCTACTCTGTATCATTATTAAATCAAGAGACATTCGGCCAGGAAGACAAACATGTAATCCTTGTCGAATGTAATGTCAAAGCTAAATACCATAGGACATGAATGATATCCTCTAAGTTTCACCCACGAACCTACAAATCCTTCCCCACGGGATTCGCCCCAGATTGCCCCATTTATCCCATGCAGTCCTCCTGCTGGCCCCGGGTTTTGGTGGTACTCAAGCTCTGCTCATACACCCTGAGCCAGAAGGAATGTCCCTGTTTGCAAGAACTACCTACCCAAGTATCAACCTTAAATCTGTGGCAAACACATTCAAGGCTCTGTGTAACGTTGCACGCCCCGGCGCCACAAGATTCGAAAAGCCTTCGTCATAGATGTTTGGAGCTAACTGTATGAAGTAGTTGATTCAAAGGTGAGAAAACAAAACAAGAAGCACAGGGCATGTCTGAGGTAGGATTTGCTATGCACCAAGGAGCAGGATCCCCGAGCCATCAATATTTCAGACTTTGTATCAATTCGGGAAGTAAATATTCGATGTGTACATCCGGGGACCCCATATGGCCCCAGACTATGTGACTCTGTTGCGGATGTGCAAGAGACATATAAAAGGCTTCAGGTCGGGTGTCGCGATATTGAGCATCCACTCAGACTCTGACAATCATCTCAAGGCTCATATCTCTGCTTTTTGTCTTCATATTTCAATCAACATTACAAGGCCTGTCGACCATGAAGATTTATTCAAAATCTCGACTTTCTACCACCTGGGCACTACCTAGGTATCCTGTTGGCTCTGGCTCTTTTGCATGCTTGCATTGCTGCTCCCATCAGCAGGGATATCAACAGAAGTGACATCGATATTTCTACCGACACAACCCCATCAAATCATGGTACTGAAGAGCTCGACCGCCGGCTCTACAATGGGGACTATCACGAGTTCCCCGACTTCTGGAAGGCTTTCAAATCCAGCTCAAAATCTTCATAAGCTTGCGTGCTTTCGACCCTACCGAGAACTTCCATTCTTCTTCACTGCAACATGAGCGAGTCTTATATGGTCTGACTGGGATGCTTTGGAGTGAGCGGTGTTTTGTCCTTGGCTTTCGTTTCTCTTCTGCTTGTGGGTCTTTGGACCTGTACCCCTTATAGCTTATATGATGTTCAAGGAGTATGAAATCTGTAGACTTGGTATTAGCATAAAGATTTGCACGAATGCGACATGGCGGATTTCGCAGTCAGTCAAGTATATCACATTGAGACCACTCCTTGTTCTTGCGAGGTGAAGAGTGCATCAAAGACAAGCTTTCCATCCTTGAGCATGTAGGCAGCCTGTTACCCGTATTCATGTGGATAGAAAGCCGTACACCATGTTCATAAGTAGAACACAAACAAACGCGGAGATGAAAAAGAAGTGACCGAGTGAATGCAAGGAAGAATCGGAAAGTGGAGATAAGCCACCCCGCGCTCGATAACGAGATGCCGATCCGAATTTTTCTTTTTTTTCCCTCTGAATTTTCCTGTGAAAAAACACCGTTCGCTCTCTTATTTCTCCATTCGACGTCTATTCCACTTTTCAGTCGATATTCCAATCGTCAAGATGCCGCAAAAAGTCTATGTCACCTATAACCAGGTACGCGATCCTCTGTGCGCCCATCTACATGGATGGCGGGACCGAAATTCCCCAGGATCAATGAGTTACTGACCAGGAACAGGTGCACAAACTGTGCCAGAAATCGGCAGACACTATCCTGAAGGAATTCCACCCCAATCTCATGATCGCCATTGGCGGTGGTGGTTATGTCCCTGCCCGTATCCTTCGGTAGGTCAATTGCGACTCACATGCGACATGGCCAAGAGAGTGAAACTGATTATATGGCGCAGGTCTTTTCTGAAGCGCCCCGGTGACCCCAACATTCCTATTCAGGCGATCGGTCTGTCCCTCTACGAAGATCTTGGCCGCGGGGACCCCGAGGAGGTCCCTGGCACCAAGGTCACCCGCACACAATGGCTTGACCTGAGCTCGTTGGAGATGGCCAATTTGATCGGCAAGAACATCCTGATTGTGGACGAGGTGGATGATACACGAACCACGCTGGAGTATGCCGTGCGCGAGTTGGAGAAGGATGTGGAACAGGCGCAAAAGCAACTTGGTCGTGAGGGCGAGAAGACCAACTTTTTCGTGTTTGTGCTGCACGTAAGTGGTTGCAGATATCTAACTGCTTAGGATCAATTACTGACGTGTTAAACAGAACAAGGACAAGTCGAAGAAGGGCGTGCTGCCCACTGATATGATGGACAGCGGCCGATACCACGCCTCGGTCACCACTGAGGACGTGTGGATCTGCTATCCTTGGGAGGCCAAGTACGTCGTTACCATTCCTTGCATCCAGATGTGGAGACTAATAGCTTTTAGGGATATTGACGAGCACGACGCCCTGGCGAAAGAGAACCCGCTCATCTAAGTAGACCCGGGGTACATTGCATGCCAATGATATCTCCATTGGCGGTCCTAAAATCGGAGGGCGGTTATTCCCAGCGTTGACTTAGAACCAGGCGTGTTAATATTACGAATCCTTGACGAATCTAAAAGACAATCTCTCAGAGAATCTTCAACCCACGTATCGCCCGAGATTGGGATCGTGGGAATGTGCATATGGAAGGGTATCAAACGGGTGTTGATTATGACGACAAAATAGCAATTCAAGAGCCCATTTCTATAATACCGCTGCTGCGTCCCACGTGTAGTCCAGGCCTTGCATTATGACCCACCAAATATGGAAAACAGGCGAACTGCGACCTCAAGCGAATTCTCTTTGGTGTTACAATCTAATCAATGTCGACTTTGCCCTGACGCAGTTCAATCTTGGCCTGCTCGATTTCCTTCTGCAATTCCTCGTGCGCCTCGGGGACGTCGTTAAAGGTCAAGATGGCCACACCGAGTCGACCAAGAAGATAACACCCGAAACAAATGACCGCGTAAAAGGGAAGCTAAGGAAATGAACAGCGATTAGCACTTGGTCATGGGGGACACGCCTGGCGCGCGCGAGGAATTGCGACGTACCACGGGGATGACTTCGTGCTGAACAGTCTCGTTCATGGGAACAAGACCAAGGTAGAGAACGAGGTAGATCTAAGCCATTGGATGTGTTAGCTTGGAGCTGGTGGAGCTGATGGCACCGCGAGCTTTGCGACGTACGGAGGAGACGAGGAGGAGAACGGAGACGGTCTGCTGAGCGCGCGTCATGATGAAAGTTGATGAAAAAGTATCGCGGCAACAAATGAAAAAGAAAGGACAGGTGAGGTTGGTCCAGATGGATCCTCAATGGGCATCAAGGAGCGACGGAGATTGGAGTTGACAAGATGCCAACTTGGGTTTGGCCCGAAGGCGGAATCTCCTGATCTTCAACTCGGCGCAACGAAGGATATTCTTGAATTATTTTTTCTTATTTTCTGGGTTTGTTTTCTCTGTTTCTGGTCTCTGCATTCGCACTAATAATTACAACGCATTTTATTTATTGCAGATTTGAATTCACTTGCTGTTGATTCAAACCTAAAAGGGGTTGATGCCTGAGTCCACAGGCAGGACCCAGAATTCCGACTCCGCATGGACAAAGTGAAGCCCACTTCAACGATTCCCTCGTTCTAGGGTGCTCGCGCTACCTTGAGTTGCAAATATCCCAATTGGGACGACATCTGTCTAAGGATTGTCTGAACTACGCCATCCAAGACAGCTGTCGCCAGCCTTGGCTGCACCTGCTCCAAAATGGCTTCCCAGAGTGGCATATCTACTGTCCCCGATGGACCGGCCAGTGTCTCCAGCCTGGAATTGCCATCTGTAAAGGAAGTTCTTTCGGAATTGCCTGAGAACTCTTCATCATTGACCACTCGAGGCACAGAGACGCTTAACCCGGAAGAACAGGACAAAATGTTCCGCACTTTGAAAAATGTCATTGAAAATTCTATGGCAACAACGGGTGGTGGTAACAACTTTGATCTCAAGGAGCTTCACGCCTCTCTGGAGCAGGCTGATGCCGATGCGCGGAATGGTCGACAAAAGACCGAGTCTCTAGACTCGGTTAAGACTATTCTGAATCAGTTGTGGAGCTGCAACTCTGGACTACTGGTCCAAGCGGCGGAGATCCTGGCCAATGCGAGCCGAGACCGTGAGACTTGGAATTTGTGATGTTGTCTTCTCATGCTGATGGCCCTTAGCATCATGGCGCAGTCTCTTTGGACAGTCCGGGATCCTCAGTTTTTTCTTGGGGGTCATTTCTGCCAAGGTCGATGCTGAGGTGAAACTACTGCTCCATTCCTTACGACTGGTAGGCAATTCGTGTGCGGATACGGGTAAGTCATTTGAATGTCTAGAATTTGCAGGCGCTGAAAGATACACGTCTAGATGAGAACAGGCAAGTCGTTGTGGATGGGAACTATACTCTTGCCATTGTTCGCCATTTTATCAACCCAGGTTTGGTCCATGTGGCAATTCCAGTGGTCTATAATATTTGCATGGATTTTGGTAGGGTGTTTGTCTCCATCAATTGAACGCTTGCTAATTGACCGTAAGAACCCGCACATGCCCAGGTGGCGGCCAATAAAGCGGCCTATATACTCCTGCGCCTCCTCAAGGATGGGGCCATGCAGGATAACAGTGCTTCACTCGGCTTTGCATATGATCTTATAGAGCTGGCTTCGGAGCAAGGTATGTTGTGAGTGTATCAGCGTTGCGAAGCTAACATGGACTCTAGCCCAAGAAATTGAGAATGCCCCCGATGGGACGATTTCATTATTGATAGAGCTTGCCTTGGATGAGAAGACGGCTTTTGAACACTTCACGACCTTGGTCAATTGCCTTGCCACGTACCTTGAAAAGGAACGATTCCAGGATGCTTGCATCTCGAACGGCATGGTAGAGCAGGTGCTTTCTATCCTGCAACGGTCTTATTCTATCGAACACGACTCCTCCGCCAAAGAAGACATCCAGGCTCTAGCCCAATCACGTCTTAAAATCAACCAGGCTCTGGGTGAGGTATCAGCGTCAACACTGTTCGCTGGCCGCTATCCCCTCAATTCTCCATTGATGCAGAGCTTGAAAGCCTGGATCACTGCAAGTGAAGACCAGCTTCAGATTTGCGCGTGTATCATGCTTGGAAACCTCGCTCGCTCGGACGAGGTCTGCCAAGTTATGGTACGGGATCTGAAGATCCATGAAGAACTGATTGCTGTTCTCAATAGTGATGCCCGCGGTGCTGTGTTGCATGCGGCTCTCGGGTTTTTGAAGAATCTGGCCATCGCCGGCGACAACAGAATCAGCCTTGCCGAAGCCGGAATCATCCCGGCCGTGTCGCGTCTGTGGGCGTTTGAATCCGTTCCACAGGTCCAGTTCTCCGCCGCAACAATCGCCCGCCAGGTTATCATCTCGTCCATGGACAACATTTCTCGTCTTCTGGCGCCTCTTTCCGAGGCCGCGGATTCCTCTGATCATCAGCGGACATATCTATCTCTACTTCTCTCTCTTTTCGAAAAGACTGATTCTTCGCCCATCAAGACGGAGATCGGTCGAAGTATTGCATCTATATGCCGAACTGTCAGTCCCAAAGCACGAGATGGCGATGAAGCAGCCAAGTCGCTGTTAGACAAACTCTATACTCAACATGAAGGCGTTGCCCGACCGCTCGGCGCGATGGTCACGCAGACTCAATGGCCTGTCGTTCGGAGCGAAGGCTGGTTTGCCCTGGCTTTGATGGCAACCACCACTGCGGGGTGTGCTGCCGTGGCCGATTCCCTACGAAACGAGGAAGTGACTGAACTCCTCAAGAAAACCCTGGCTTCCGATACAGTGGATACCGAAGAAGCCGACACAACACAAGTGACGAAGGATCGTGATAATGTGTTTGTCTTGGTGCAAGAGTTACTGAAAAATGAGGTAGGTATTCTCGGGCCATGGTGGTGATGACGGAGTATGCTAACCAATACAGGCGGGAGGACTGCCAGAGGGATATAGAGGTACATTGGAGGAACTGATGACTGAAAATGCGTCACGACATTTGCAAGATAAAAAAAAGATTGATGATAATTAGAGTTAGATGGGTTATGAACAATGTTTTGAATTGCCTCCATTCGGCTTGAGATGGCTGCAAATAGAATCAAATCGATGATCCATCTTAGCGTCGATACTGCATAACTGAATCGCTCGCCAGCCTCAGGCGACCAGCTCGTTCAGTAGAGTAGTTCCTCGCAAATCCCAATCATCCAGGACTACCGCACAATCAAGCACAAAAATTATACACTCGGAGTCCCTGCGGCCAAAAGGCTCAATCAAACTTTGTGGCTTCCAACACTCGTTCCTTTTAATTCCCAATCAGAAGTCTAGTTTTGAGTCAATTCACGTTGACGTTGGCCCCACACGCCAGGAATTGGTCTATTTTTACAGCCCTGTACAAGCCAAGATTCGACAAGCTTCGGGAACATCAAACACGTGCGAGCGTTCAGCCCATCGACTAGTCTGACAGCTGTTTCGGGAGCTTTATGACACCTTCCGTATCCCGGGTCATATTGCCGAATTGGACTAACCGGCGGGGCTTCATTCTCCTAAATAGATTTTGGCCCCTGTTGGCATCTATATGAATAGAGGCTTGTGTCACACGTGGATATCAAGGGAGGTTTTACTGGCTTCAAGTAGATACTACATGGATTGTGCAGTGTAGGGTGTTGTTGGGGGCTATATCAATTATATTGAACGAATTCAGAAGTATAAAACCTCGTAGTCTTGTCGTGAGAGCGGTGTTTACAGCAAAAGCACAATCCTGCATCGGGCCTCCGGTTTTTTATCCTATTCAATATGGTGCGATTTAGCATTATCTGGATGACTGTGCTAGCGGGCACCAGCACCGCGAGTCCATTCCTCTTTCCACGAACTGATACACCTACGTCAAATTTCGTACCATCGCTTGTCTCCAGATCACCCAAGTCAAGTCCATCATGTTCTGCAGATACCTCTTCTCCAAAAGCAGTGGAAAAGATCCTTGATTCCACCGGAGTCAACGAATGGCTGGACAAGAAACTCGAAACACTAGGTGGTGAAGAGGACTGGGTGAACAAGTTGTGGGTGGAAACATTTCCCAATGAAGGACGATCCCCTCTTGGTGGTTGCTTCCGAGTGGGAAGTGACTGTTCGCCCAACAATATGTGTTCTGATTATCCCTCGGAGCAATCATACTGGGCGTTCTCGGCGGTTGGGGTTCTTCATAGCAAGATTGACGCTATTCATGAAAAGTTAGCATGGAAGGGCTGGCTCGATGGTCTCTCGATTGATCAGATTGGAAAAGACTTTTCCATCCCTGCTCCGGACTTTACTTGGTTCAAGTGGGTTTCGGCTGCTTTCACGATGATCACTGGTGGTGCCACTGCTGTTGGTGTGGATCAGACAATGCGTGGAATGACTGGCATGGCCGCTGGTGGTAAGTGACTAGTCTTCTTTCTTATATGCAACATTAGTTCCCATCCTGACACTATCCAGCTTTTGCTGCAGCAAGTACCGTCAAGGGATCCGGAAACGCCATCGACACTGCGTCAGTCAAGAATACACTGAGGGATATCGTCGGTGTTGCCGGTGATTATCTCTCTGCGGTTCTCGCCAACGCCACTGGAAACGGAGACGCTGATGCTCTACCACTTCACAATCAAAACACCATGTTCACTCATGCAACTGCCATATTCTTCGAAGACAGCACGATTCTGGTTGACGAGAACAAAGATAAGGAGTCGTTCATTGCCGCTTTTGATGGATTCACCAAGTACATTGTAAGGTCCATTCCTCTCTTTTTCTTTACCTTGAAAGATACTCATATTTGATGTAGAGAAAGAAGCTGGTCGATGTATCCTTGAAGGATTCCTACTACATGCTTCTTGCCGATCACAGTCTCACGAAAGGCGAGTGCAAGGACACGAGGGGTGCCTACTGGCTCGAAGCAAAACCCGATCAGTTCCGTTGCTTCTATTTGACAGCCCCATCGACCAAGTCTGGATGCTCAGATAACAACCCTGAGAATGTAAGTATCCAAACAGCTTTGACAAGATCAAAACTAAATCAGCCTTCTATAGTGTGAAGATGATCTCTGGATGCCACCAGGCATGGGTGATCACCAAATGGGCGATGAAATCTATGACAAGTTGATTCATGAATATAACTTTGACCTGAAGGTAAGTTAATGCGATCATAAACTATGAGACCAGACTGACAATGACAGGGATACTACGAGTCTTTAATTGACTGTCACTTCCATGGAAACGGCGAGGTGGACATGTCGGGATTTAAGACGGGAATCCCTCGTTGCTTCTACAATGTCTATGTCCGACAAGGGACTTTCCACTACAATGGTGCTGGCTGGGATCACCTGGCTTTTTTCGACTTTTAGATGTTCTGGGATCTCGCGTGGGATTAGAGGGTGGCTGAATAGACGAAGAGACGTGATAGAATCTGATGTTGATGCTAGACTTATTATGACAATAGAGATGATCAAACAGTGCCTTGATTTACCTCATTTCGATCGTATCTGCAGTCAGTGGCAATCAATGGAGTGGAACCAATGTAAAGGCAGGTAGCGCACTTGATCTAGAAGAGTAGTGAAGCTGGAATCATAGAAGTGTCTACATTCTATTGGAACAGCACCATTCCAGCACCCATCCCCTTCTAATTAGGATGATATAGAACGTCTTAAACTCAGAATACAGTGACAAAAGAAAAGGTAAATGACACAGGAACAGATCGCAGTCTCACAGGCACTCTAAATTGTCGGTGGAAACCACGTCCTCATGCATGCCTCCAAGCTGATCCAACATTTAAATGCCCAGAGTGAACTCGACGCCAACGTCAATGTCACGGGCCATCTTGACGACCTTGGAGAACTGGACCGACTTCTCGGCGGCGTTCTGGAGGTCCTCAATGGAGAAGATCTTGAGACCGGACTCGTTGATCTGGTTCGAGTTAGTGGAGATCAAAGAATGATTGGGTGAATCAACATACCAGCTTGTTAGCCTGCTCCATGTTGGTACCCTGCAGACGGGCAATGATGGGGGTGCGCAGACCCATCTCTTGCACAACGTTGATCAGACCCTGAGCGATGGCGTCACAGCGGACGATACCACCGAAGATGTTAACGAAGATAGCCGACACCTTGGGGTCGCTGGTGATGAGGTCGAAAGCGCTCTTGATGGCGGCCGGGGTGGCACCACCACCAACGTCAAGGAAGTTAGCGGGGCTGCCGCCGTTCAGCTTGATGATGTCCATGGTGGCCATGGCAAGACCGGCACCGTTGACCAGGCAGCCAATGTCACCATCCAGCTTGATGAAGTTCAGACCGTGCTCAGCAGCCTTGACCTCATCAGCATCCTCCTGGGAAACATCGCGCCACGAGAAGACCTCCTGCTGGCGGAACTCGGCGTTCTCGTCGAAACCGAGCTTGGCATCCATGGCGAGAACCTGGTGGTCCGAGGTCTCAGACAGAGGGTTGATCTCAATCTGAGTAGCATCCTTCTCCATGAAGACCTTGTAGAGGTTCTGGATGGTGGTCTTGGCCTCGTCAATGCACTGCTCGGAGAAGCCGAGCTCGGTCGCGATGTTGCGAGCGATCTCGTCGGTCACACCGGTGTTGATATCAATGGGAGTGGTGATGATAGCCTCGGGGTTCTCCTTGGCGACAGCCTCGATATCCATACCACCCTGCGACGAAGCGACGATAACGGGACCCTGGGTAGCGCGGTCCATGAGGACAGCAAGGTAGAACTCACGGCGAGCGAACTTGCGCTCACAGATGTAGACGGAGTTGCAAGCACGGCCAGCGGCGCCGGTCTGCTTGGTGATGAGCTTCTGGCCGATCATCTGGCCGGCGAACATCTTGGCCTCGGTAGGACTAGAAAGGCGGGTTAACGACGCCTCGAGGGTTCAACGTTATCAATTCGACTCACGAGTAGATCACCCGGACACCACCCTTCAGGCCATTGTCAAAGTGACCTTTACCACGGCCACCAGCCAGAACCTGAGCCTTGATCACCATGTCATCGTTACCTAGCGGCGGACGTTAGAGCGGGAAGAAGGGGGAGACGGCGACGAGAGCATACCGATCGACTTAGCAATGGACTCGGCCTCCTCAGCGGAGCGAGCAACCTCGCCCTTGGGGACACCAATGCCATACTATCTCCTATATCAGCAACCGGGATTCTCGTCGGAAAACAGCGGCGCGACCGAGCGTCAACACGGTGTTTACATACCGATTTCAAGAGACGACAGGACAAGTATTCGTGAATAGACAGGTTCCGCTTCTGCTGCTGAGCCAACCGAGACTGGACAGACGACTCCTGAATGGTAACAAGCAAGTCAGTCACCATCGATGAGAAACCGAGCACGGCCCGATAGCACGGCATTGATGACATACTGTGGCAGCGCGGAAAGCCGCGGCAATTGGGCGACCACGGGCGAGCTTGAACATGATGAATTGAGGACGGAGGGGAGATGGGAGTCAACAGGGCACAGGAATGAGGAGAAGGCCCTTGGGGAAGAGATGGTAGTCAGGATCGGGAGGAACAGCTTTCCTTTTCGCTCGGGATAAGGACGACCTGCAGTCGCGGTAATACATAAAACCGGGTCTCGCAGCCAACCACAAGCCGAGCTGAGCTGAGTCAGCGTTTCTCGGGCGCAGGCGCGAATACTTAACGGAACTCGCGGTTGAATTTACGTTTGGATGGTTGACAGGCGATATCATTGTGATTTGTTTCATTCATGATGCTCATTTTAGGCCAATCTTGCGTCCACTCATTTCCGACTGCCCTGCAGTGTGGATAATTTGAACATTCGGGTCAAAATCCGTCCAAACAATCCATTCCACGCCCATCCGCCCACCAGGAACCAAATCAGCCAGCTGCGATTGCCTTCCCAGATCCACGTCTTATGTCCTCGGGCCCAGGGCCACAGCCAGCGCCAGGGAGCCGATCCATACAAGACCTGGGTGACAACGCTGCGTGCATAGGCAGCATGTGGCATGGCATTGTCCTGACTATGGGTGACGCGACGAGTGTATTCATTTTCGATGGGCGTGTACAAAGAGCCTGGGAGTAGAGTGCGCTTGGTGCGTGCAATGCGTGATTCGACTCCTCCGGTGACAATGGTGGTGACATGCACCCTATAGATATCAGCTGTGATCGGGAAGAATGGTTTAACTCGTTGGCATACCCAAATGGAGCCAACTCGACTCGGAGGGTATCACTAAATGAGTGCAATGCAGCTTTGGACGCATTATACACAGAGCCAAATACGTAGGGGATGACCTATATATATATCAGTCGATGCCGCCGAGGGGATCAAGAGAGGGTGAACCGACTCCGGCTACCGATCCAATCTGGACAATCGTGCCTTTGGCCTTGATGAGGAGCGGCAAAAAGGTCTGACACATTGTGATCACAGCGAAAAAGTTAGTCTCAAAGGTCTGGCGTGCCTCTGACAGCTCGGCCTCTATGGCCGGAACGGTATAGTCTGTACAGATTAGCATCCGACATGCATCGCCGTAGTAGACATACTCCGGCCACTATATTCTTTGATTAGAGCCAATCGTATCGACATAAACATTGAAACAGCGGACACTCACGCATTATTCACCAAATAGTCGAGACCCTTATCCCCCAGTCGCGTTTCCACATCTGTGAAGCAAGCTTGGACATTTGCTGGATCATCCACGACGAGGCTCAGAGTCTCGATGCCGAGATCGGCCAAGTCGGCAATGTTAGCTGCATCTCGGGCCGTGGCCAACACACGCAATCCATTCCGATGAAACTCGCGCGCAAGGGAGTTGCCAATGCCGCCAGGGGAACATCTATCGGGATCAACGACAAACCTTGCACGATAATCGTGACATCACTCACCCTGTGATCAACACGGATTTACGAAGATCTGTCACGCCTGGCATGACTGAAACCGATCGATAATGGATGGAAGAACTGTGTTATGAAGTATGGCGACTATCTATAGTCCGTAGAAGCGTCATCCGAAATGCCTCGGTCTGTCACGAGCCTAGCCCTAAACCCTATCTCTCTTTTGGGACAGTTACGTTGACGACGCAACGCAGATCAGAAAGCAGAGAATCACTGCGACCGAGGAAAGAACGCGCTGATCATTATCATTATTATCGTCCGGGTCTTGTCAATCGAGAACTTGCCAAGATGCGGGAGAAGGATAGACTCCGCTCATCCATTCCCGACTCCACTCGGGACCTGCAGTGTCTTTGGCTGATTTCCCAGATGGAGATATTCATAGTGACGATCATCCAATACATAACCCTGCAGCATGGGCTGTCAATCATCCTTGGTCATACTTGCCATAGACGCCATGCATTCTCGCTGATAGTGGAAGATGTTAACTCGACGATGTCGTCACCACTTTTGATATCAGAAGTCCAATGGCAGGCTATCATTAATGAATCAAATCAAAGGAAGTAATACAAGCAATCAACTTACACTGATAGATTCCCGGATTTCATTCAGCTTTTCCTGAACTAAAAACTTTATAGTTCAACTCCGTACCATGTGCCGATTCCCGAGGGCCCAACTAAACACAGCGAATCGCAGGGCAAATTCTATAGGATCCGGCAAAGGAGCGACATACCCGCCCCATCCCAGTGGCGATCCCTTTCCCGTCTACGAGGACGTTTTATTTTGCTCGACCGATTCCCAGACTTTCCACTCTCTGAACTCGGATGAGTATCATTGGTTGCGGTTCACAATTCGCAGGGCTGAAGCAGCCAAGACTCTTGTGACAAGCCCAGCTCTCTCCACCTCCAATGATTATTGCCAATCCCCGCATCAATTTACACTGCGGTGCTCATTGCGGAGTACATTAGATATTGCATTGGAGTTGACATCGCATGCGACTCGAATTCGCCTGCGTCCAGCCTTTGAATCAAGTCAACGCCTGACAAAATTCAAATTTTTCTCCCCACTCCAAATGTTATTTTCAGCCAACGGGTGATATAGAAAAATTGTCTAGACACGGGGAGGAGACTGTCCGGCGCAATTTTTGCATTTCCCGGCGATGGCGTCTGGGTCTCCGATTCCCAGACATCTCAGGAGTCCCGGTGATGATGGCTATCGTACACCCACGATCGAAGATGCCGAGCGAACCCTAGAGATCCTCGGCGTCACAGATAGTCCCGGTTGTGCAAGCGAAACCCACACGACAGCCCTGGAGGCTGCGCTACGACGAGCGTCATCGCGGGCGACCGACAACACTGCCATCGTTGGCTCCAACAAGGAATACAAACATTGTGCGGAGAACGGTAGTAGTCGCCTGCATCGTACATTTACCGAGTCTTCCGCTTCGACGCTAAGTTGGAAGAAACGCATTCGACATGTTACGTGGGCGTATTTTACGCTGACTATGGCTACGGGTGGTTTAGCCAATGTTCTCTACGAAGGTAAGTGCACTAACTATGAATGAGTGTCTCTTGACTTACGTCTTCTAGTTCCTTATCGCTTCCGTGGGCTAGACACCATTGGAATCGTCGTCTTTTTAATCAACATTGCGCTCTACCTCTTAATCTGGGGTCTTCTACTCGCTCGATTCTATTATTATCCCTATACATTCAGGGCTTCCTTTCTCCACCCAACCGAGTCCCTATTCGTTCCCGCATCGTTGGTCTCATTCGGGACCATCTTGATCAATGTGTCGCAATATGGGCCCCAAAATGCAGGTCCGTGGCTGGCTCAAGCCGTCGGTATTCTATTCTGGATCGATGCCGCGCTGGCCGTGATATTCTCGGCTGGAATCTATCTTGTCTTGTAAGCGTAGTCCTTGTTCTTTTGGACTGTCAACTGACATGGCCAAGGTGGTCCACTCAAACATTCACCATCGCGCAAATGACGCCGATCTGGATCTTTCCCGCCTACCCAATGCTTATCATTGGGCCTCATGCCGGAATTCTGAGCGCCAAGTTGGACCCTTCGCGTTCCCTGCGCATCATCATCGGAGGAGTAACCATCCAAGGAGTTGGCTTCTTGGTATCATTAATGGTATATTCAGCCTTCATCTATAGACTCATGAGCCAGAAACTCCCGAAGGAGAACATGCGCCCGGGCATGTTCGTATCCGTGGGACCCAGCGGGTTCACGGTAGCAGGACTCGTGAACATGGCATCTCAGGCGAAACGATCATTCCCCGCCGATTTCATGGGCAACGGGGCCTTGGCCGCGGATATCCTCAAGGTCACGACCAATTTTTCCTGTCTATGGCTATGGGGGTACGACTCGACTCTTACACACTTGCGCAAAGCTCTGCTAACGTATTTCTCAGACTGGCAATCTTTTTCTTCATCATTGCAAGCTCCGCTCACTGGTCGGCCATCAGTAAAGGTCGAATGGTCTTCTCGATGGCCTGGTTCTCGTTTGTATTTCCCAACACAGCGCTCGTGACTGCAACATTTACCATTGGCAAGGCGTTTTCCTGCAAGGCTATCAATATTATCGGGATCGTGGCTGTATTCCCGCTGATTCTGATGTATTTCTTCGTCTGTTACATGATGATTCGAGCTATAATCACCCACCAGATTTTGTGGCCGCAGAAAGGCGAGGACAGAGATGAGGGTGGATTTGAGATTCAAACCATCAAGCCAGATACGGGATCTTCGGAGGGCGAGGAAAATGTGTAAATGCACAAATTTTGGGTCAAGGTGTCAGGTCGAACATTTGCATTGCTTAGTATATACCCATTTTATTAATGTCTTTTAATAATAATCACGGAAGTCGAATCTACCACTGTGTGATGAAATACCAGTATGCTGTTTCAGGTATCTATGATGCAAACCGATGGACATCCCAGGTCTCGCAAAACCCCCAGATCTCAACTTGGTGAATGTTGATCAGCACGATAAAGTCGCTGTCCCCGAACATCCAGTGGCATCTCATGCATGGTATCTGCCGTTGGACTGTGTTTTCAGACCACCTCATGTGAGGTTGCCGTTGGGCAGGCGGTCCATTCCTTTCCTGGGATGTCAGAATCCCTAGGGAATCCTCGGAGACCGCGATAGAGTATAGTAGTCCCTTTTCTGGGAAGACAAAACTGGTTAATTTGAACAGATGTGATGGTATCGAGTGGACCATAACATCTCCCCTTGGGTCTAGTGTCAGGAACAGAGCAGGTGTTGTTTCAGTTCCTAAGGTCGCTTCAGAATCCATGACAAGAATGGTGCTCTGACCAGGGCACATTTCCTGGGGATGAGAGCCCTTGGCGACCCACTCATAATTGGGGGGTAAGTTTTGTAGACGAGAGCCAGTTGATCGGAATTCTTTCAAGGAATCGAGGGCGAACGTTTCAGTATGCATTTGGAATATCTTTCCAACTTGGTCGTGATGATCGTTTGCCTTCTCATAGAGACAAATAATGGTGAACTGGTCTTCAGCGGGGTGCAGCGCCAACGTCACAGGATCACGCTCGATCTGGATGGTGCGAGCTATCCCTGCCTCGAAACTCCAATGAACGACATAGTCATGATAGCCTAGTGCGACTTTGGTTCCATGAACGAGAAAGTGGCAGAACCTCAAAGACGACAGTCGGAAATCTTGATGTTCCTGGGTAACAATATCCCAAACGTGACAGTAACCGCGAGTCGATACTGCTGCGATCAGATTTTTCGACAAACGGAGATCGACCAGCTGTTCTCGATTGTCCGAAGTCAGCCGCACGAGCTGGCCCGTCCATAGATTCAACAATGCAACCGATGATCGACCGTCCGACCCATCGACCCACGCATAAATACCATTCAAGTAGCGGACACCCCGATTACTGCCAAGAGGATCATGCACAGAGGCCAGTGGGGATGAAACTCGAATCTTTTGTAATGGAAGCCCCCGCTCCATTCGAAGTCTTTTTCTAATACGTTGGAAGGGATCTGATATGATCCCATTCTCACCGACAGTAGCCCGAACGGCAGCCGAGCAGATGGACGGCGAGGACCATACTTGATGCCATCGACGGGAGACTCGACGCAGCAAGATGATATCAGCGAGATGCATATACTCCGCAATGAGCGCCACGATCTCCGCGGGTAATCGCCCGATCAGATCGCAGTCGAAGGTAATGTTGGCCGCACGGCCCTTCACCTCCCGCCATTCGTTCCGGTGCAGGCGGTCCAAGATCCCGAGGTATCTGCGGGAGATCAGCAGTCATCCACTGGATCCTGTCGACGGGCAGAATACATGTCTCGACGAGTATCCGTCGACAATGTCCCAAACCGGGCTAGAAGGGTCTGAGCTTCGGGATCCATGAGGGGCGATGGGAAGGTTGCAGTAGATTCCCAATAGCCCCCACTCCACACCTCAGCTTTCCCCTATTTGATCATTCACGAGACGAGGGATTGGCTTTAGCATATGAGATCATTTGAGAGGGAGGAAGTGGTGAAGAGTAGGAATCAGCTGAAGTGTGCGACATCATTTGTTGCAGACCACGTGATGTTCAATGAAAGTAGAGAATCGGGAAGGTGTAAAAGATAGAGGAAGAGTATTCTAGAATCTATTAATCAAGATAGATTCTAGACCCAATACTGTAGAAACCGAACAATCCGTGGTTAATCCGTATACTTTCGCTCTATTGGAAACGCGGTGGATATGGAATCCGAGTGGAGGTGGCTGGTGCTTATACTTCGTGCACTTTATGCACGATTCCATCGCTGCACCAGGAAAATCGGAAAAAGAAAAAAGTGTTCGAGACGATCATGATATAAACTACGGGATCCCGCGAAACGTCGGCTCAGCGGATCCTAGACTTTCTGACTTTCTGTATATCGAGTGGAGCAGAAAGAGAGAAAAAAAAAAGTCTCATCCGTTTCCAAATTCCCCCTTTTCATTCTCCACCGCATCGCAGTCTGCGATTCAGGGCAATTCTCACCTCAACCTTCTCAGTCGTTGAGCTTTCCAGAGCCGCGGATCCGATCGTGCGCCTTTCCCGTTTTCCCCCCTTCCCCGCAGCCTCAACTTCCCTTCTACATTCATCCGGCCATCCCTGGTCTTTCTCCTCCAATTCGGTGGCGCGATGACCGCCCTAGTGTGAATGCTTGGTTGATCTGCGCCTTGCTTGGCTTCGCGAACTATCTTCCCACGTTCTCCCGCCACGAGCGTCTCCAACGGTCATCGCGTCCGGGCGACATTCTCTCCCCCTCTCTAGCCCCCGGAACGTCGACCACACATTGGCGCGGATCGCAGGCTCGCTCCGTGTCGCCCATCCTCGCTTCTACTCCTCGCTTTGTCGCGCGAGATGAGTGGTCTCGCTGACCCTCCTTCCTCCAATAACACCTTTGCCGGGGCGCCAGATGCCCCGGGTAAGACACGCAATCTCCCGCTTCTTTCATCCTCTGCGCATCACTCCGCTGGGGCGATGGAAATGACCCCTCCATCGTCAGGAACTACAGGTGGAATGGCCGTTCACAGTAGCCCCGACGGCGACCGAGTCGCCATGAATACCAATGGTTCGGAAGCTAGCAATGCGATCAGTGCCCCCAACCCCGGCGTCATTGGAGCTGCAGCCGCAGCTCAGCAACCCAAAGTCGTACAAACGGCGTTCATTCACAAGCTATATAAGTAAGAATTCGGCTTCTGCGGCCTCGCCTACGATGGCTGCTAATGTGTTCATACAGCATGCTCGAGGATTCATCCATCCAACACTTAATCTCTTGGTCGAATACCAACGATAGCTTCGTTATGTCCCCCACCTCAGAGTTCTCGAAAGTCTTAGCGTCAGTGTTCATTTCTCTATACCCGAGCTCGCCTCAGTCGCTGACACCACAAAAGCCAATACTTTAAACACACCAATATCTCTTCCTTCGTTCGGCAACTCAACATGTATGGGTTTCATAAAGGTACGCCGCGCTTCCAAAGGGCAATTGATGCATTGGTTGACGATGATAGTGAGTGATGTTTTTCACACTGGTTCTCCGGACTCGGCACTTTGGGAATTCAAACATGGAAATGGCAATTTCAAGCGGGGTGACCTAGTCGGTCTTCGTGAGATAAAGCGCCGGGCATCCCGCCATGCCTTGATCCACCGCGATTCGTTCCCGGGTCATCCCAAGTCGGCTGCGTCGCAACCGAGCACCCCCGCGGACCCGGTACCCGATGCGACGGAGTCTCGACTGCTGAGTCTCGAACATTCTCTATTTGATATGCATAATCGCCTGTCTCGAGCGGAGGAGGGAAATGTGGCGCTTAGTTCTCGATGCCAGAACATGGCCGAAGGCCTCACCAAGTGCTATCAGGTGTGTTCCACCTCCCTGCGAGAATTGTTATATCGGCTTGCTAATCGACATGCTCAGTGGACACATTCCATTTCGCGGGCTCTTGCGGCTGTTGTGCCGGAGAGAGAGAGCCCCATCTATCGAGACGGTATGTGATATACAATGAGCCTCCTGGAAACATCTTGACTAATAGCGTTTCAGTCTCCAACCTACAAAAAGAAGTGGAAAAGCACATCGAAATGGTCCGCGCGGTGGAGACCTCTAGTGAGCATCTAATGCCACCGCGCCAGCCATACTTTGGCAACATGCCTGAACCTGGCCCACCTCTATCACCTCGTCAATTGCCCCAAGATGACAGCCGACGTCCGTCTATGATCCGCCCCCCTGTCCCACAACATCTTGCTTCCCCTCGCCGGTACGGCTCTATCGGAGGGCCAAATGCACCTCCAAATTACAATCGGCCACCACCACCTCCTACTGCATCGCAACAGCCGACCAACCCCCATCCTTTATCGATCTCAACTCCTCCGGGACCTAATCTCAATCGGCGTCACACATTCGCGGACATCAGGCAACATGAGTGGCCACCTTCTGGCAGTTCTCCGTTCCCTCCCGCCAACCCTTCGAGCGGGCCGTGGCCCTCGTCCCCGCATCGGCCTCCGGCTTCAAGTGATCAACAAGTCCGAGAAGTTCTTGCCCAGTACGAGATGGGTGCGCCCCGTCGCCTTCAAGAGTCCCGGCACGCAACCCCTCCTGGGAATGCCGAACCTTCCCCGTCCATGTTGAGCGTCGATAATGGCTGGACTCTGGGGGGCTCCCGGTACCCTCGACAAGATTCTTCCTTACCAGCCACACGCCGCTCCAGCATGGCAAGCAATGTCCATTCGCTGCTGAACCCCGCTGATACCGCTGAAAGACCTGACGAGGATCAGCAGATGAGCGATGATCGCAAGCGAAAGCGATTAGAATGAAAGGATATTATATCCCAGGGTCGGACGATCGACTGAACTTTCCATCAACACATGATTGAACTAATTTACTCCGCCATATATCCCGTTCGCGCCTTTTGGACATCATGTATACTGAAACAGTGTCGTTTTTTCAACTTACCTATTGGAGAAACCGAGCGCATCCCTGCAAATTCCGAACCCGTTCTCTTCCATGTCTTCTGTTCAAAGCACCAGCGAGGGCAATTCGTCCCGAGGATCAAGCCGCTCTGCATTATACTTCATCTCACCGCATTATATACCCTTGGGTTAAGCAGAGCAACAAAACAATCTTGTCACATCTAGAAGAAACTGGAATGGAATTTGTATTCTAACCTGGGCATGCCAAATCAGGATCTCTGAGTTTGATATCAATTCTGAAGTTGGAGAGAACCTGGTCAGTAGTCCGATTCACCTGGTCCAGTTTCCTGGTCAGAAGCCGAGGTTGATTGCATGAACGCACATCGGTCCTGGACTGAGGAAGGGCAGGATGATGCCGGCCGAGTAGATGATCCGCGCAGATCGTAGTGATGTCGGCCGTAGCCAGTGAGAGGTCGAGTAGAGAAGAAAACCACCAGAGTCCTTCACTTGTTCTTCCTCTTCTTGGACCGCTGCCCAAGAATCTCATCCAAGTAACTCGTCGCCTTCTTCCGGCCCTTGGAAGGAACTTGCTTCGGGGTCTCCGTAACCACCGACTCGGAATCTTCACCCTTCTGATCCGGTAAATTCTCTTTCTTCCCTCGCGCCGGATCAACCTTCCTCTTCTTACCAACCATAGCCGCCCGTCCTTCATCGTCATCGTCCTCTTCGTCCTCTACACCATTACCAGCCGTATTTGTCTTCGCCGGCGCAGTAGTATCCGCACCACCCTTAGCAGACAGCTTCTGCGCCTTCATAACCCGGTCATAATTCTTGCCCAGCAACTGCTTCCGCAACTTATCATTCGAGCCCAGCTCAGTCCGATTCCAACTTCCATCAGCAGCTTTCTCCGGTAGGGGAGCACCAACGCCGAGACTGTACTATATCAGTACCTGCAAACAGCATCGCACATAATAAAAAGACAGTAAATACGTACGTCTCCGGCACAGCGGTGAAAATCTCATCTTCCTCGCGCTGCAGCTCTTCCTCCGATTTGGCATTTGCTAGTTCGTCGTCTGATTGTTGCGGGAGCCATGATGAGACGAGGCGCTGGCTGCGTGCTAATGCGACGTTGGCACGGTTGAGGATAATGTCAGACTCGGGTTTTGAGAGGGACATGCTTGTCTTTGGTGTTTGAGAGATGCTGGTGACTTTTTGCGATAAGGGTATCGGAGGCGGTGAGGGTTGTTTTTAACTATTGCTTCTATGTTTAAGCTTATTGGATTTTCTTTGGACAATGGATGGATGAATATATTATAGTTTTATGAGATATGTACATGGCTGGCTATGCATGGATCCCTTCGTAGGGCTGATTGAACGGTATTGCATCCTGCAGGTCAAGGCTAGATTGACTGGCTGGTTTGGCGGGTGAATCACGCATCAGAATATCCCTGATCGAGCTTTGCAGAATCTCGAAAAACTTTTCTCGAGTTTCGATAAACTTATCTCGTTCGCCGGTGCGCGCAAACTTTTCATGTGTCTCACGGGGCAAGTACGTGGATGACAGTCCTAGAGACTCGTATGCGGTCTCGAGTGTCTGGTACGAGTTAATTATGCAGCACTGACAAAACGACGAGGAACACTTACTGCATCAATTCTTCGAGATAGTCTGTGCAAGCTGTTCTTGACCTGATGGCGTGTTCCTGCTGTATGTTCAAGGTCGATTCCTATCTTGATCCAGGAATCCACAATCATCCCACTAGAGTCCTTGGCCAGTTCGCTTCCGAACATGCACGCCATCAACGGGCTGATACAGGTTATGTCTGTCAGCATCGCATCTGCACTTTTGCCATCCAGGAGGAGCTTCCTATTGTACATGGCCAGGTCCTGCCTTGTTGCGATGTGTTTGTACGGACTATGGGCGTCAGCGAACACCAAGCTTTCCGTTCTAGTGAGCAAATAAGGACGTGTTGTAGCGATCTTCGGCGCGGCGAGTCGTGGAGACAGACAATGAAGCAACAAGGCTTTGACGAGCTGAATATCCTGAGAATTGATATTGAGCTCAGCGCCACCGAGTTGACCGCTTTGGTCCATGATTGGAGTAGATCGATTCACAAGGCCTTTATCACTTAGCAATCGGATGAGCTGCTTGGCGCCGGAAAACGCATCTCTGAATATTGGGAAATATATGGCTTCAGAAGAGGCGAACTCGCGCGCTTGCCGGGCGCCACGCTCTAGCCAGACGTTTTTGACAGCTCTGAAGGCGTTCAAGGCGGTGATATGATCACTTTTCGAATTTCCAAGGAATTTCGCACGTTGCGCACGGAATTCGCGCACTTCGTCTTTATTGACCGGGTTTTGGAAGATTTGCGCATCCCCAAGTAAAGCCAGGGTCATCAATGGCTCCAAACATCGGAAAATGACCCCCAAGACGATCAATTTTGCAAAGGCAGGATCCAGAGGCAACTGGATAAGGATGGAGCCGAGCTTTGTAAGTTTCTCATCTTCGTCCAAGGCCCTAATGCTCTTCAACGCATCGATGCTCGCTTCCACATTTTTCGTCGCGGGCGGTTCAATGGCGCGATTGAAAAGATCCAATAGTGGACTATCAGGAGCGGCTTGTTTTAATCGCAAACAGGCTGCTTGCAAGTCGACCCGCAGAATCTCTGGGGCTTTGGTGATTCGAAGGGTATCAAACCGGCGTTTTGTTCCAAGGAAGAAATATTCTCCATCTTGGACTCGCCCTGCTCGTCCTGCTCGTTGAAGCGCGCTCGATTGGCTTACCCAATGAGGCATGAGTGTGTGGCCAAATGAACTGGATTCGAAACTGGCCTGCTTCACCCTTCCTGTGTCGATGACATACTTCAGGTCCGGGATTGTGACTGAGGCCTCGGCCACGTCAGTCGAGAGAAAAATCCGCCGACAATCAGTTGGAAGTTCGACTGATAATTTTGCCATTTCATCAGGGAGTTGTGAGTGTAACTTCAAAACTCTAAATCGGTCCTCATCGGAAATGTCGATATCCACATGGCTCGCCAGCTCCCTCAGTTGTTTTTCCATGGCCCTCTGCTCAGAAAGCCCAGGAAGGAACACAAGTATGGAGCCAGTCTCGGTTGCGCTTAACAGGTGCAGAATTTGAGCGCACGCTAGTCCGTACGGAATCAGCGGATCTTCCTCAGTCCCAGTCATCTGGGCTAGATCAGACGGGGAAGTCTCCGGAATCTCGTCGTCTGTTCCCTCCTGGATCTCGTCTTTGGTCGATGTGGCGTCATCAAACTTGGCATAGTGCTCTTGAAGAAACCTACTCGTTTCAGTTTCCTGCAGTAACGAACCAAGCGTTTCGGCTGGGAAAAAATTGACGAGGCCCTCCAGTACATTATCGAGGTAATGTTTTTTGACTTCATATTGGCGCCCTGGAATCGAGAGGCATGGTGCGTGGGATAAACTTCCATCTTCTTCCCTGTTACAGAAATAGGAAGAGAGAAGACCGACGTCCACCGTGGCACTCGATACGATGATCTTGGGAACAGATTCTCCTTTGCTTTGCATTCCATCGATGTGATACTTCAAAAGAAGCATTGCACAATCGATGGATATGTCTCGTTCGTGGACTTCGTCCAGCATGATGTGGGTGTAGTCGTTGAGTAACCGAGATGGGTTTCGCAACATGTTCAGAAAGATGCCAGTGGTGCAGTAGGTGATTGTACCACCTTTCATGGAGGCGCGGTGGTCGAAGCGAACAATATATCCAACTGTTTCCCCAACCTTTTCCAATCGTTCTTCGGCAACTCGCTGTGCGAGCATCTGTGCGGCTATACGCCTTGGCTGAACGCAGAGAACTCGACATTTTGGTCCCTCGTGCCGCTCCATCGCATCATTGAGAAGAATCTGAGGGATCTGACTTGACTTTCCGGATCCTGTCTCGGCCACAACAATGCTGTACGTATTTTGGTTTAAGACGTCTAGGATCGATTGTTTCAGCTCGTTCACGCGTAATTGGGCCCTTCGCAATTGAAGGGCGAGCACATGCGGGTCTTGCGATTCATTGATGTTAACCAAAGCTTGCTGCATCTGCGCTGATCTTTCTTCGTATTGCTTGTCGTCCAGCTCTACCACGTAGGGTTTGGGATGAGATGCTTGCTGGGGATGGCGATCGCATGCCATCTTGGCTAAGCTTCCAGCTTCGATCAAAGCTTCCCCGGCTCGGTCTATCGTACCGAGAAGATCATCATTCATGGCTAATTGCACATGACCTACCACTTCTTCCAAGGAGCGGGTTTCCGCCAACTCCGCCATAAGGAACTTGATTGCTCTATATTGAGCGCCTCGCTTCACACACAAGAATCAGAATTGCATATCGTAAATGTGGAGAAAAGAAACTTACCGCACTCATCCCAGATGCAGTAACACTGGTCATCCCTGAGTCTAAGTCGGAGAAGACGAGGTTGCAAATGAAGCCCTCGGCATCAGACTGTGTATGGTAAATGTCAATCGTGCATCGACCATCTACGTCTGCCTGTCTCAACATTGCCAGGAAACCGTTCAACTTTGAAGGATCCAGCTTCCAAATTTGAGTAATCGGTAAATCAAGCATGTCACCCGGAGCAACTTGAAGAGGGGTTTTCAAAATATCGACCAGATTGGTCTCCGTCGAGAAGCTCTCATTCCATTTGTCCCAGACGCCAATTTTCTGCAACTTGGAAATCAAAAGCAGGGAAGCCTTTATGTCTAGGTTACTCTGAAGCACAAAGTGAGCCCTTTGGACATGGCGAAAGGAAATCATGTATAACTTACTCGATGCCGAGCCCACAGAGAAATCTGCACTGGATCTTTTCTTCCTGGGATATAGCAGAGCACACGGCATGTGTAGCCAGTGGTTTTGACTCCTGTCCTCGCTATGTCAAGGTTAAAATATCCCTGCTTCCGCAATGACTGAAAGCGAAGGTAATGGTTTTCATTGCCGTCATGCAACACAGAACCACGCTTCGCAATACCCAACTGAAGCTGTTCCCAAGTGCCAAGTTTCTTCAGTTGGGTTACCAAGAGCAAACGAGCCTGTTTTGACGCTTCTGTCTGTATGTCCCAGAGTCAGAACATAATATCAGCCCATACATAGAGAAATCAACGTACTCTAGATGAGCTCTTCCCCTCTATATCTATCCGTTCTCCCGTCTCTCGTACTGAACAGCTTAATTGACAGGAAATGGTTGGATCAAGAGCCCCAGGCACGTAATCGTACTTCAGGTCCAGACATCCTCTATCTACCAGATCCTTCAGATTCCACATATCTTCGCTGAGTGGCCTATATCGTCGGTCTTCGCCATCGTGAGCGTCTGATAAGCTTTTGGATTCGAATGTGTCTGGGGCTTGTTGACCAGACCCATTAAGGGCAGATGAATGCGGCGCAAGTGAATTGATACGTCGACGTCCACCAGCGAGTTTCGTAGATGAGCAAAGTTCAATTGATGAGATGCGCCCTCTCGCCCAAGTATTCCTCTGCCTCGTACGGACTGCAGCCAACGTCAATGGATCGCGGGGTTTCGATAGTATGGAGAAGCTTCGACGAATCATTGCCGTGTGTTCTTTTCGCCGTAAACATGGTCGAGGGTCATTCCGACTAGTTTCGCGGTTGGAAAGACGGAAAGAAGCATTTGGCGAAGACAAGCGCGCTCGTTGGAAGTTGCGAACGCAGCATGCACTGGTTCCTGTCGCCATCGCGTCGAGGGGTTCGGCAAAGACTAAACGCGACCGGCGCGCGAAATCCAAGCCCTTGGGGCTCTTGTGGGGTCAAATGGACATAAATGACAGCGTGGCGAAGGTAAAGACACTCATCCTGGGATGAGGTTGTCGGAGGAAGAAGTCACTCAGTTGCTCTCGCCAACAAAGGCTGTTGCGGCGAAATGTCTTGGCAATCCGGGATAATCTTCCATCGACGGAGTTTATTTTTTCACAATTGCTGGCTACCAAGCTGACATGAAACATTGTATCGTAGGAATTTCTATGTACAGTCTATCGAACATCTATTGCGTCTCCTCTTCTTCAATAGCTGCAACCGATCACGTAGGGTATATGAATCAACCAACCAACCGATCTATACAGACTTTTATCGTGCCACACCCTGATGCTTCACACGCAGCTTTTTCTCCGTCTTCATAAACTCTCGAATGCCGACGGGAATATCAGCGAACAGGTCATCGCCCTGACTCGGCACTGGCCAATTGGTTTCACTTCCACCACCGTCATCATCCATGCTCTGACTGGCCGAATTGACTTCGGCTCTCGGCGCAGTGCGCATATCCTTCGTGCCCTTTTCGGGTCCGCCCTTCGCTTTGGCTGTCTCGACGCGGCCAGCCCACTCTTCCATTTCGTCGCGGAAAGCGTCCCAAACACAGTTCACACAACCACTCATGCAGCAGTTGTCCGGCTCGTCGGGGCGGGGTGGAATGGGGACTCCATTGATTGTCTTCCAGGTGGATATAGGGGGTGCTTCGCCGGGTTTATAGCGCGAGTTACGACCAGGACCAGCAAGTCGAGTACCAAATACAATGGCCATTCTCTCCTGGGGAGTTGGTTCCCTGGTCGGTGACGTAGATGGGTCTTCAGATTGAGTAGTTTGTCGTTCAGTTGTCGCGCGGCCGCTGTAAGGAGACGGGGATTTCAATATCAAAGAGTAGTATCCGCTCAGAGGATATGCCTGGGAGTTTTTGGGGTTCGTTTGGGAGGAACCATGGGCGTCATGAGCATCGGACCGGTCGTGGTCGGCCGTGGGCCGGGATGTCGAAGTGGAGGCATAATGTCGACGCGGAATTGACGGTTTAATAGATCGGTGCAACAATAACCTCGGACAGACTTTCGCGCTCCGTAGCGAGTGCCTGCCCGCCGAAAGACACTCCATCGTGTGTGATCGGACAAGAAGAGAACCTCGGCGGCGATCGACAATTCGGTCATTGAAGCAAACACTGCAAACACCGTTGTTTATGCGCCCGCCGCGGGTCAACGTGAGGCTTTCGAGAGTACATGTGAATGTCTCGCATCCACCATGGATTCCCCTCCAAAACGCCGGAAGACGAGCGAAACTTCTGGTGTCGCTGTCGGCACATCTCCATCACTCGCACCTCGTGACAGGACGCGTCCAAGTCAGCCTTCCTTCCAATCACCCACGAGATCGAGCCTCGCCAAATCGCACCCAAAGATTCTCGAGCGCGCGTTAAGCCGATCCCCTACCCGCAGGTCGACAAGTCGCGGAGATCAAAATGACCGATCAGAAACATCCGACTCGCGGACAATGGGGCTGCGCGACCGCAAGGCCTTTCGGCCTTCGCTGGGTGGTACTTCGAGCCCATTGAAACCACCACGAAAGTCCGTTGACGCTCTGCCTCTGTCTCCAAGCAGACGGGCCAGTGGAATTCAAGCCTTCTCAAAACCACCACGGCGGCTGTCGAAGAGAATTGTTCCCGCCGACTTCACATTCGGCTCGCCGATTGGAAAACAGAAACAACCAGCATCGACCGACCTGTCAAACACACCTGACAATCAATTGGCCTCGGAGCTTGGTAGCGCCACAAAAAGTGCGCCAATGGAGATTGTCATGGACACTGGCTTGGATGGATCTGCCGATCAAGACTCTCTAGAACCAGATCTTCCACCAACTCCAACCCAACTAGGATTGGAAAAGGCCCCTGATCGACCTAGAGACATAATGAGCAGTAGTCCGACTATAAGGCATGAAAAGCACATGAAAAGACGAGCAACCGATATGCTGCAAAGCAGTCCTTTAAAAATGATGAAATATCAAATGCTAGCTGCAGAAGACTCAGATGTCTCTGAACCGTCTGAACCAGCAGACGATGCCTCTGTTGCAGTTTTGACAAAGCGAAAGTCTCGAAGGAACTTGAGAGCCGAACTTCAAAGTTTGCAAACCGAGGTTGCTGAGCTCACGGAATGGACAGGCAAGATTGAGTCTGGTGCAAACCTGGAGGCTGACTCGAAAGAGCTTCAGAAATTCTTGTGAGTCTTCTTTATCGAGCTAAATCGAACATTCATTAATTGAAGTATAGGAACGTTCTTACCGGAGAATCTTCATATTTGAATCGCCCAGTCCCACGACAAGCTCCAGTCCCAATATCATCACTTCTTACTTCTCTACTGCCATTCTCAAGCAAAACCTCTCGTCCCGCACGACAAATGTCACCTCTCCCGACAAATCCATTCGCACTCAAAGATTCCTCGCAGTCGCTGCCTTACCTCACTGTCTTCGCTCCGTTAGCACTTCGTACGCATACCAGCCGTACATCAATCCCCCAGAATCGAACCTTCCTAGAAACGCACACACTTACCTTCATTGCACCTTCACCATTCCCACCGAATCTATACAATGTGTCTGTCGTTTACGAAACGGACCCCGAGACTCAAACCTTGACTTCCTTGTCTGTGCCCAGCAGTAGCGACAGCAAGAAACGAAAGGTCCCTGAAACACTCCGTCGATGGATTGACTCCCGGCTGGCCAACCCACTCTTAAAACTTGACGTTGCGAGCTTGTGCTGGGGTATCAATCGATATTGGGAGACATGTGTAACTCGAGCTCAACTTTGGGCACAAATTGAGCATCAACATGGAGATGGTGCTCCTGCACGAACTGGCAATGATACCCAGCCTGAACTCCATGCCGGAACCATCTCTGAGTCTGACTTGCGTCGTTTGATCCCTCACCTGGAACGCAGCACAATGGTAGTTAAATCCTCGAGCACCAGCCCCCGAGTGCTCTTGTCAAATGTGTTGGTAATGGACGAATGGACTGGGGAACCACAGCTGCGTCCTGAAGTCAGTGTGTCCACATCGAACAAAGGTGACTCGAAGAAAATTGATCATGAGGCAAAGAAGTTATTTTACGCTTTACTACATGATGCCGGGGCCGAGACTACACCTGTGGTAGAGGGGGTACACGCTGGTGCGATTCTACGAGCCACTGAAGGCATGTTGGGTGCTCTTTTCAGCCATGAATGAAACTTGATTTCTATTTGAGAACGGCGTCGGCGCATTGGGTCCAGCATGAGATTTTAGATACCATGGCAGTTTTTTACTTTTAGAGTATATGAAAATTCTATGAAACTCGGATTCCTTCCAAGATATAAATATATTGATGTGATTGTGTATGACGAGTTTCAGTACTGCCCAGGTGGTGGCCTTATGATCTACTGACTGCGAAGCCTGGATCCATGTCAATATATATATCCGGATGCACGATTTCTGCACAAAATGAATTGATGGGTACCCGTTTAGGTACCAGCAAGCTCGTTTAGCCCTCGGTAGCTTTGGTAAAAGTCAATATAGTTGGCATCAATACATCCTTTCATTTCCTTTTATACCAAGTCGACGTTCCAAGGTTACAGCGCTTGCAGGTAAAGCACGAGATCGCTATCCATGGATGCTCTTCGAGTAGTGATATATTCATCTTCAAGCCAATAAAATCCCGAGTAGATTGTGATAGGAAGCTTTAGATATAGATGCTGTACAAAGAAGTCCTTATGAACAAGGTTACTAAAACCCAAAGATATAGAACGGCGCCCCATGATAAATATGGATAGATGATATTGAACATCAAGTTGACACCTACAAGAACAATTCCTACCTACTAGACCAAAACTCATGATCTTGCAACTAAGGGATTCATTGAATATATGGCATGGCTCTCTACCAATTCTCTTTTTCACTCCATCGACTCGCTCAGAGCGTTTTCAACTCGAGACATTGCGTTACTTTTCCATCTGCAGAAAGCAGAGGTATGGCCCTCCGATGAACCAAGCAGAACCAGACACCAAAACCAATACAGACACGCGGATTGAGAAAATTGGGCGGTTTTGCATTTCGAGGATCTTCCGAGTTCTTTCTTTTTAGAGACAGGGTAAAAAAAGGTATGGGAGGAGGGATTCAGTTTGAAAGGAGGAAAGGAAGAGGCGCCACGCCATGCCACAGTACACTCATCCCCGATCCGTAAACCGACCCGATCATCATCATCAGCGCGAGCAGAAAATTAACACATTTATTTCTTGGCAGCTGCGGCCTCCTCGGCCTTAGCCTTGGCGCGCTTCTCGCGGATACCGCGGTGGCGAGCATCGGAGCGGGCCTCACGCAGACGGCGGTAGGCAGCCTCCTCACCCTTGGGCATAGCGTCACGCTTGATCTCAGTGACGGCGTTCTCCTCAGCAGGGTTGGTGATGGGGAGGGAAGCACCGACGCGGGTGGCGATACCCTCACGCTTGCCGTCGGCAAGAGCAGCCTTGACAGCGTTGACCTCCTCGGCGGAAGAGTCGAGCTTCTTGAACTGACCGCTCTTGCGGGGGAAGAGGATCAGGCGGGCCTTGTAGTCCTTCAGGCGGGCGACATTGTCGACCAGCGACTCCTTCGAGTAGTTGGTGCGGCGGTGGTCAACGGAGATACCGACGGTGGGAGCGAGCTTCTTGGGGATGCCAGCCTCCTAAAATCACGAGCAAGATTATGTGAGTCTGGGTTCGCAACATTGAAGTGCTGTTTCGAGGATCGATTTACCTTCAACTCAGCCAGGGTGAAACCACGACCGGCACGGACACGACGGTTGTACTTGACAGTCGGGCAACGCACAACGGGACGCAGCTTGTCCACCGGGCGGGGAGCAACAGCAGCAGCCTTGGCGATACGGTTCTCACGTCTGCGGTGCTTGCGGCCGGGCTATACCACCAATCCATGTTAGTCCAAGACGATCCTCAAATTAAGAATTTTGCCCTCAATCCCAGTCGGCGCTGATTATCGCTCGGAATGACGAGATCGGGCGTGAAGGGAAGATATTTCGGAATCGTACCTGGTCGAAGTGCACACGGACGCGCTTCTGCCAGTCCTTGCGGAAGTCTATTGAAAACCCGTTAGCATATTGAAACTGCGTGAAAACGCTTTCGCAAGCCGCGACAACAGCCAGCGGAGAGGAGCGCTGCCAGTCATGGAGTAGAGAGATACTCACGCTCTTTCTGGATCTGGTTGTTGTGCTTGATCGCCTATAATCCGACAATGGTCCATCAGCCCTCAAATTCTTCGTCGTTTGATATCCACCATGATTGAGATTCTCTCTCCATTCTTGTTCCATTCATATTCGCAATTCAGGATTCGGGAGTACGCACCATGGTGACGGATGGGGATCGAGCCGGGTGGTGGTCGTCGAAAGTTGCTGGTCGGATCTCCCTTCACGGCGGAAACTGAACTTCCCATTTTTCGTGGGCCGCCGCACTCCACTCACCGCCTCGCTTAGCGAGCCCTAACTAATCCCGATCGGGAAATCTGCCAATCCTGACTCAGCATCATTTGACTGGTGGATCATTGACTTATACTCCACGTGTGGTTTGGACTATGTCGTTTGATTCGAATTCAATCCAGACAATTCATTCTATTCCTATAGTACATCCATGCGAGGTGATGCATTCTGAAGTAAATCTATCTCCAACATGATGCGTAGTGAATGCGCAACCCAGTATCCAATGCCAATTTTCAACGCCATATCCGGTGGAAGGAAGCCGTGGACAAAGTCACCCAGACCCCGCAAAAGACAAACAACATAGCCGGAAAGAAATCACAAAAACAAGGCCCAATCGCTATTTCAAGTACCGCTTGGCATAATGTTCATCATTCGTATTGGTCCCCAAGGGGCAAGTCGTAAGAAGGGAAAGCAAAGAACAGCGCTCGGTCATGAATCATATCCAGAGTTTGGTCTGCATCGAAAGTGCAGACCGCAGAGAAGGGGACTAGGCATCAATGCCCAAACCCACCCTGCCATTGGCCCTGGATCTCTTCGTGGCCGCGCTGGTCTCATCGGAGCTGGCCTTGCGCTTGTGGGGGCGCGAGCGGTCTACGCCCGGCTTCTTCACTTGTCCAAATAGCTTCGTCTGGAGCAAAGAGCTAGATTTCGGGGCCGTCGCTCGCATGTGCGGGTGAACTGCCTGGGAGCCTTCGTCCTCGGACTCGGGCGCCGACAAGGAGACGGTGCTGTCACTGTCATATTGGTCACGCGAGACCCGGCCCGGAGTCAGGTACTGTGCCTCTTGACGAGCTGAGCGGGGGTGGTTTGGAGTCATGGGGACCGACGAAGGAGGTGCGTAGGAGGTCGGGGCATCATGAATGCGGTTGGTAAATTTATCAGCAAACAGAAGCGCCGCAAGACCGTCGGTCTGTTCACCGCGGCAGATGGTATGGAACTCGTTTTGCATGCCCGGAGATAAACAGCCATAGTTGTAGATCTGGGAAAAGTGGCGGCGGTTGTCCTCAATGCGGCGCTTCAGCATGCCATTCTGCTCGGCCAGCTCTACAGACTTGGCTGTCGCCTCATCAATAGCTCGCTTAGCGCGACGAAGGCGCCGATCAAGCATCGAATTCACACCCTCAAGCTCCTTTGACCGGTGTACAGCCGTCAGGTAGTCCTCCGTGGGTACGGACTGCGATTGCTTGGGGGTAATGGGCTCAGCTGGACGCGAGCGACTGCGGTACTCAGCGCTTTGCAAGATTTCCACCTCCCGCTTGGCCAGCTGGTGCTCAACCTCGGCGCGCTTGACGGCTTCATTGCTGGCGAATGAAACCAGACTATTTTGCAATTTAAAGTGCAGTGCAGACATGCGAGCCTCTTGGGCAACGGCGAGAAGATCTTTTGCGATCGAGCGCAGTTGTGTCTCATTGGCCTTGTCGATGTCTTCGCTGGTGGGAAGATTTTCAGATGCGCCATAGGCATCGCAGAGGGACTTGTCGAGATCAGCTGGAGTGACAAGGGAAGGGCTGATGGAGCGCGAGCGTAGTGGCGCGCCAGGGATCTGGGTTGATGGTGGTGGGGTCATGTCGGAGGATGAGAGGGTTGGTGGAGACATGAATCTCCGGTCTGACTGGGACGAGCGCTCTTTGGCGGCAGCAGTCAGGTCTGGTGAGGGTGACAAAGTAGCTCGACGAGCTGGCGTTTCCGGAGCGAGTATCTCAGCCGGTGCAGCGAGAGGACTTTGAGTCGAGCGAAACTTTTGAGACATGATTGATGTTGTCGATCAGATTGACTAAGGAAAAAGAGGGGTGTCTGGAATGAGGGTCAGCTATCATGATCATTATCGATATCGATATCGATAATCACTATCACCACCCGAAAGGCGGTCGGGTCGACGTACCGGATAACGAGGGGTGCCGAGTCAGCACCAGGAAGGGGGCAGATTCTCAGGAAATACGGAGTAGTGGCAAGACACAAGGGCAAGGGAGTGAAGGAGGAAGAAGTAGTGGGACGAAAGCAAGTGATATCGTGGAGATGAGGGGGCTGGGAGGCTGGGAACGGCAAGTGCGAAATGCGGCTGGTGCAGTTCCCCAGCCTCAACCAACCATTCGCTGATCTCGGATCCACTTCCAGTTTCATGTTGGGCTGGCAACGGATAAGCTAAGGCTCGTGCACGTCGAAATCAGGTTCGAATGCGATCATAATGTTCTTTGATGATCAATGAAGATTTTTCTTTGTTCTAGTACACTTATCCGAAGATTGTACATGTTCGGTATATAGAAGAACATACTTGATCCACATGGTATGGTGTACTCCGTGCATTCCAGCCCCTCCCAGCTTCATCGAAGAATCCGGTTGCAGATTATTCCGCCAGGGGGCCATGCGATCGACCATCGGTACCTGATCACGTAACACTCCTACACTCGTACTTTGAGATCATACTTCGAACAGGCTAAGTAGAGTCAATTGATCTTCTCATAGAGACGACAAAACAGCAATTGCCATAAATATGCAGTACAAATTGTCAATAGATGATCTTTATATTCTATTACACGGAAGATTCAACAACGTTCCAAGGAAGCTGCAGTCTCACACATGAAGCCCCTTTGGGTCCAAAGCAACCAGTACCCGATGCGATTATGGGATGTCTGCCACATTTAAGCAAGTATAAAGGATCATACTAATTTTGACTAAAAGTCAATGGTGCATTATTCAATTCAGAATTATCCGAGTCAAGTCTAAACAATTCGGAAAGTGGACCTGGGAAGATGACGTCTGGCCAAAGACCTCAGAACAGAATGGGCAGGAGAGTCTTTGAGTAACGATCGGCATGTGCCATCTAGAGTGCATATATGTTTATCCTTTTTATTCCCCCATATCTTAAGACAAAATAACATAGGATCGAATTTAATAAACACCAATTACTTGAAGATATTGCGTGGCGATCAATTGACATCGGAATTCTTGCATAATCTCTGATTCACATACAACGTCCAGCTGGCATAGTCTTTCAGTAATCTTAATCACATCACTTGCCCAGTAAATGTCTATTTCACCAGAATACAACAAAGAATCACTTAATAGTTCTCTCTGACTGGTTATCCCACTTCTTTGCTGATTGTTGTTTATACGAGTTTCTGCCTTAGGCCACGAACCTATGTAAACAAGCGTCTTGGATTTTAACCCAGGATCCTCATTTGCCGTCCCGGACTCTAAAGTGGTCGGCTAGGCCATCCCCATTCTTCCTCCTATCTCTCTTCTAATTCATCTTGTTGGGTGCGCTTGCCAGCGCTCATACCTCCCCTCCCGCCTGAAACCACGGAACGGCGAGACGCCATGGACGGGCGACCCAAATCAAACGCTCGCCCTCCAAGTGGCATCCCACGACTAGCTTCCCGATTACCCTTGCCCACTTCCAGCGCAGCAAAACCGATTCGTCCCTCTCCATCCCGGGAACGACTACAAGCCGATCCAGGATTGGACGATAGCCGGCTCCGGAGACCCTCATACGAGTCGCTGCTCAAGAAACCTACTCCGCACTACTTGTCGCCTACGAAACCTTTCGATCGTACAGTACCCGAAATCGACGAGCATTCCGGTGACACAAATGACGCATATACCCCGGAAAACGAAAGTTCGGTATTTGGGGAGGACGAAAGCTTATCATTCCATGAGACCCGTGGTCGGACGCGCCCGTCTCTGTCGGAACGAACCATTGAGACACTTGCGCATATTCCCCCATCCCCAGCATCTGTGAAGAGGCAGTCGAGTTTTTTCAATGGCGCTAGCCCGATACGGTCGCCATCGCGGACTCCATCCAATGTATCCGGCTATTCCAGATCGCCCTCGCGATCGTCAACAAACGGCAGCGAACTGTTGGCGCAACCAGTATCCAAACTTCGTCTTCCTTCACGCTCTCGTACGTCGATTGCATCAGGTACTGCCTTGCCCACAGGTGGTAGCCACGATGTCAGCGAAAGCCCTTCCAAAATAAAACGACCATCCGCCAGTTCAAGTATCGCCGGAGACACTTCGGCGATCACTGCATCACACAAGAAAGCCACGCCTGAGCAGTCCAACAAAGGAAAGACCACTGCTTCTTCCAAGCCGGCGCGCGTGCGTCCTGCCCCTAACACGTCTTCAAAGTCCTCCATCTCGGATATGGGCCCACCGGAGCGGCCACTCCAGGTTCGGAAGACAAGAAAACCTCAACCAGAGTCACCTTCAGCACTCAGATCTCCCTCTACCGCCTCACGATATGTCTCTGCCGCTTCAACCTTTCCGGATGAGCCTACTCCGGAGCAACAGGCGGAAAATGATTCACGAAAAGTATCAAAGTCATCGAATGCGCTCCGTGAGAGCATCGCCAAAGCCAAGGCGGCCCGAAAAGCAGCAGCAAATGACAAAAAGACTACAACACAAGATAGACCCACTGATTCCTGGGGCGACATACAAGCTGAAGACCCATTCAATCAATTGCCAAAAGGTTCTAATGCTGGTGTCCTGCGCAAGCGCGTTGAGACTGCTCGCGCGTTAGGCACGCTTAACATAGCGGCGATGTCCTTGAAAGAAATTCCCCAAGAGGTGATCAAGATGTACGAGTTTGACCCGGAAAGCACGTCTAATTGGTTTGAGAATGTGGATTTGGTCAAGTTCATTGCGGCCGATAACGAACTGGCTGAAGTGTCCGATGTCGTCTTTCCTGATGTCAGCATCGAGGACGTTGATCCGGATGAGGATGAGCGCGGACCTCAATTTGGCGGCGTAGAGTTTTTGGACCTTCACGGGAACATCCTCAACGCCCTTCCTCTTGGTCTTCGACGCTTGCAGAATTTACGGTTTTTGAATGTCTCCAACAACGCATTAACAATGGACAAGCTTGAAGTTGTCATGCAGATTCCGTCTCTAGTGGACTTGAGACTTGCAAACAATAAACTCGAGGGATCATTCCCATCCTCCGTGAGTCATCTCACAAAGCTGGAGGCTTTGGATCTGCGTACCAACGCTCTCACTTCCTTGCCTGAGGAGCTTGGCCAGCTGGCATGCCTGAAGTCATTAGACGTAGGCGAAAATCGGCTTACATCTCTGCCTTTTGAAGCACTGAGCAAGGTTCCATTGAGTACTCTGAATGCGCCTAAAAACAATCTCGGAGGCACTCTGATTCCCTCCTCCGTGGACCGTCTTGCGAATTTGCAGTCTTTGAACATCACCCAGAACGCTGTGGAGCTACTTGCAGCTAACGACATGCTTGCGCTGCCCAACTTGCACAGTCTATTGATTAGTGTCAACCGGATCAAACGTCTACCCAGCGTGTCATCCTGGCAGTCACTTTTGGTCTTGTCCGCCGAAGATAACAAGTTGTCAGAGTTGCCTACTGGGTTTGTGGAACTCAAAAGCATCAAGAGCGCCAATTTTACTGGGAACGACATATCCCGCCTGGAAGATAGGATTGGATTGATGGACAGCCTCACGTCATTCCTCGTGGCCAACAATCCTCTCCGCGAGCGGAAGTTGTTGACCATGAACACTGCCGAAATCAAGTTGGACATGAGAAACCGATGTGAGCCTGATCCCCAGGATACCGATGATGAGGGATCAGTGGCAACTCAGTTTACGCTGGCCCCAGAAGCTCCTTCTCAGGGCGAGGTCTGGAAAGTCAAACCGGGCGGTGTTCTTGATCGATCTTACTCGGAATTGAGAGCTCTTGAAGCAGAGAGCCTGGAACAAATCAACCCTGATGACGTCCGCTGCCTTTACCTACAATATAACGAACTGCCTTACTTTCCTGTTTCAGCCTTGAACATACTCGCACAGAGTTTGGCAGAGCTTGATCTATCGAATAACCCTCTGAGCAGCTCTGACTTTCTATCCTGCTCGCTGGAGCTGCCCAAGCTTCAAACCTTGAATCTGGCTGCTGCTGGTCTGACTTCTTTGGAACCTCTGCTCGCGCATCTGAAGGCTCCATCACTTCATTTTCTGGACACATCCAAGAATCGCCTGACGGGATCTCTTCCACATGTCCGCCAGAGCTTCCCGCAACTCAAAGCCTTTGTCGTATCTGATAATCAGATCTCCAGCTTGGAATTTGAAGCAGTCCAGGGCTTGCAGTCACTCGATGTCAGCAACAATGAGATTGACGTTTTGCCGCCGAAGATTGGCTTGCTGGCTGCGGAGCGCTCCCCGCAAAACTGGGGCACTGGCTCAGCTTTGCGCCGCTTCGAGGTGACCGGGAACCGATTCCGTGTTCCTCGATGGCAAATTGTCACGAAAGGGACGGACGCGGTCTTGGGATATCTGCGGGAGCATATTCCCAGTCGGGATTTGCCTGAGTGGGAGAAGGACGATCAGCCGAATGACGATGTGTTTTGATTTGCAGAGATGGAATATCTGAATGCACATTCGAAGCTATTCGATCTATTGTCGAATTTGGATCTTGTCAAGAACAATGTATATACATTTATCTTCATTCTTTTCTGTATAAATTCGTGCATATTATTTTACTTCCATTATTGATGTCTAAGTGATCTAGATTTATTTTGGTCTATTCATGCAGCTAGTTTTCGCTAAGTTTATGTACTCGCGTCGATCGACTTGGCAACTTCATCCACAACCTTGAACCAAGTCTTCGACCAGACAACAAACTTGTCTTCTGGTAGATTTTCGCCATTTGCGCCTTCTGGAACAGCCCAAGGTGTAGTCACCGATTCCACAGCCTTTGAAGCGCTTGATTGAATCTTCTTCAAGAACTTCACGCATTTATTCACGTTGTCCTCATACAAAGCACCAGCCGCTTCATCAACCTCTTCTGGAATATTTTGCAGATTGAGCAACAACGACTCCAGCCTTGCAATAGCAGTGGCCGAAGATAAGGGTGCCTCGCCAGCATTTTTCAGCCGATTGTTGGTGATGGCCGGGTAGACCTGAGCGATGGGCTTCAAGAAGCGAAGAGTAGCCTTTTTCTGCTCCTGCAAAGCAGCAGTATCTTCATCGGAATCCCCGTCTTCCCCAGTCTCCTTCTCAGCATCACTCTTTTCATCTCCCATGAGATCATCGAAGAAGTCATCGTCGTCTTCGTCGGGATCCCAGTCTTCGATCTCTGCCACGGCATCCCGGACCAGATCTCTCCACTGCTCGACGCGGCGTATTACGAATCCAACCACGCCTGTATTTGAAACATCCACAACGGCATCACATGCATCCCATACGCGGCCGGTCGTCTGCGTCACCGCATCCTTGTCGGCTTTTGACAGGTCACCATCTTTAATCTTAGGATCATCCTTCTTCGCCTGATCCTTTTTGTCTGCAATCGTTTGAACCGTCCTGACAAGAACAGATAGTTCCGCGAGAACAGTCCTACTAAGAAGAAGAACCTCCGAATGGAATGCCTTGGTGTATTCGGCCGGGGTAACGAGGAGAGCGGCCGTGACAAGCGACGGAAGAACAGAGTCATTACAGGCGCGAAGCACAGTCGCGACAGCAGAATGGGTAAAAGGCGGATTGGTCGCCAGGAGCGATAGCTTCGTGACTTGGGCTTTTAGGGCGACGGCCGAGGCCGAGAGGAGAGGTAATGCCTGGACATCTTTTGAGGGTGACTCGGGAGCGTTGACAGGTGTGGAGGGGCTGAGAGCGTCCTGGAATTGTGCTAAGAGTGCGGAGGTCGTCGCGATGACGGGCGATAATTGTTTAGACATTTTGAGTGGCGTGGTGTGCCACTGGTGGGAGTTGCAGCTGGGAGAAATTTTGGCGCGCGGCGGGGCGGATTTGATTAGGGTTCTGCGGGGCTCGCTGCCTGACATTCCGGAGACAGATAAATAGATGGCAACTATAGAGTGACAAAAAAAGAAAAGAAAAAAGTGTTACTTGTCTTTAATAATAACTACCTAACGCAATTCTAGTAATAAGTTGTTAGCTTGAGTAGTATCTTTTACAAATAGATACCTAGGTTATCTAAATTGGTACAGAAAGATTTATGAAATATACTTGAAGACATCAGCGTTAGTCTATTTGAGTGCCTGTCAAGATTACGAGTGGCCACTACAACATGCTCAAAAAAGTACGGACGAAGAGTAATTATTCTGAACACAGGAGCTTGACCTTCCGCGCGGAGCATGGCATGGGGGAGATAGTAGACCTTCTTCATCGAATATCACCATTTTCCTTAGCAGCATGATTTTTGCGTAGTTTCTCCTTCAGTGGTTGATCAATAATTGACACCGTTGTAGGCTCTTGGAATTCAATATGGGCAGACATTGTTGGCGAATGAAGGCGAAGCCCTTGGGTTGGCCAAGCCTTTGCCCCCATATATCTGAGGAACCGAGAGGACTTCTTGATTGGATAGTGAAACTGGATCAAAGATCAACCTATACATAAGTGGTACAAGTACTGTGAAGAAATTATGTCACGAGTTTAAATGACCACCTTCCGTGATCAAGCTAGGAGCTCTACTGACAAGGCATATGGCACAAAGCATCGTCGAAAAACTTCCAAGTAAATGAGAAATTAATAGTTATGGACGGGTGGTGTTGATGATTATAGTCCTTGTCTTTATACCATGTCCAATATGAGGGAAGTTCTTGGTGAGTGCGTACATTTTAAGGAAATCATATCATGAATGAATTGATACTAACCTAATGATATTCGCTCTATTATTATAGCTAGGCCATTGATCATTTGAAGAACGGCCGAAGACGGTCTTGCAAAGGGGAGGGTAAATTGTGCAAGGATTCGTAGCTCTTCCACTCCTCATCTTCCGTCATTAGGGTAACCTTGAATATCCAAGGTCTCCAAGTCGACCGTTTTGCTAGGAAGTTCACGCAGTTTGGCATAGCATTTGGCTTTGATGTCCAAGTTCCCGCCTGCCTGGTTCATCATGCTCGGCGTCAACAAGATCTGATCCACTTCCGACCCTCTCGACTTCACTGGCGAGTATCGCGCTGTATGCTTTGGGTCAAATGCCATGGATCTAATGTAATTATCAATCACCGGGTCGCCTTTGAACCACAGAGGGTTTCCACATAGGTCGGATTCTGGGATCCAAATTTTAGCAAGGGCATTGTATGCGCTGCGGCGTGCGTGGATGACACAGTGCCTGGAGATATCGCGTGTGAGCCGATTCGTTCGTATAATATGACAAATCTTGAGGACCATACCAGAGGTCATCATCCCACTGCCCCTTAGCTGGCGTGAGATATATTCCTTGGCCGAGTTGATGGTTCTTTCGGCCCTGTGCGGCCGCCGAATACACCAATGTTCCTGCTTCATTGTACACCTTGGCTATTTCCTGGAATTGTAGGTTGACGTTAACCAGCCCAAATCGATCACTCACAATGTTAGCAGGAAGATCACACTTACCTCTTCGACATCGCGGTAACCGATAATCATGTATTCCTTCGACCAAGGCCAGCCAATGCCCGGCGTGGGGGCTGCTACTGTAACTAGCACCAAGGATAGTAGCCAGAGAACGTTGAATATAAGCATTGTGATAGCGTAACTCTATCTTGCTCAAATATGGAGTAGGGGGCGGGGGCCGGGGGTGTGGAGGAAATGGACACCCCCTTTGATTCTGTTGTAGGAGAAACCCGGTACATGGGGGCCATTCTAACGACCAATGGGGGCGAAAGTGTCGTAAAATCTGGAGTAACTATATCGTGCGTCACCCAACACTTGTTGGTGTTGGTGCTTCCTGGCTCAGCAGAGAACCCCGGCTCCATAGCAATCTTTGCCTGCGCTGTTCTCTCAAAGGTACGTCAACATGGTCCATTATTGGCCCAGCTTGAGGTAAATCCAATAAGATGCCCACTGCCACTACATTAACTACTGCCAGCAGTGGTCAATTGGCATCTCATTGGTTTTTTATGATGATCTGCTCCAATTACCGAGATGCATGATGCACACTGCCCAGCTTCACACCAACAGACCTATGTAAGAAGGCGGAGAGATTGCTCATGGCTCGACTCTCTTCAAGACGAGCTCATGCTAATGACCGTGTGAAAATTGCCGGCTTCGAAATATGACCCTGCCGTTGCGCTCATGCTTCGATGCGGGAAATGTCCCCTCGCAATGATGGATTCAGACGGGGAACCGATCAATGGAGAACCTGTGGCTCTTAAGACAGACGATGCATTGCCGCTCACTGCTCACCGCTCACAATCACCTAGAAAGGAACTTGGGGTGGGAACCTCATATTGTGTTTGTTCATCTCCTTGTACTTCAAGATCAACCAATATGTCTTTGATTAACTTGCCCTAGCCGCACCTGAATGAATCGATACGAGAAGTTGATCAAAACTCTTGGCTGATCTCGAACACGCTTCTTCTTACTCGTTCGTCGTCGCCACCCCCTGACAAGGTTCCAACCGACTAGGCATACTGGAGCGATAGCAATAGGGGGTATTTCGCCCTTTCTACTGCACCTAAGCCTCTTCCGGATTCAAAACCCCTTATAGAAGGCTCCTCTACTATTTCAAGAGTTTATGTAGTCGACAATCAAGCGGCTGTTTGGCGGGCCGGCGAAGCCTTTATCAAAGCGCATCATATAGACTATCCCTATATGACTAGAGAGTATGTCACGCTCTAGTTTCTCAAAGACAAATAGCCCTAGGGTTTTAAGTACCCGGACGTATATTATTATTTTGAGACTGGCTCCCGATATTTTCTCGTTGTCTCGAGGGTTCCCGACTAGCTCCTTAAGGAGGCTTGGCCTAATATGAATGAGATACTACGCTAGTTTTATATCGAAAAGGTAGCAAATATTTGCAATTACTTGGCGATATAGAAGGGCGATATCATTGGTGGTGTGGACGGACACTAGCTACCTAGGTATTGGAGCGTTATCTCTTCAAAGGCAACAACAAGATAGCGGATGCCCTTTCTCTATAGTAGCTTCTATTGAATTGTACCGAGATGTCGATGGATGTCTCTACACTTGTCTTCTATCATTGCGATCTTGACCCAACGAATCTTCTTGTCGATACCTCCATAGGCTCACTGGGCATTATCGATTGGGAACTTGCTGGCTTTGTTCCTATCGAATGAGTTAGAACCAAATTTCGACTTTCGGCTGGAATGGATTTCAACTATGGGATGAGCACTCCAAAAAGGACTGGCGCCGCAGAGTGGCCCAGCATCTGGAAAAGATAGGCTACTGCGATGTTATGGATGCATGGTGGAAGTTTCAGGGTCGCTAGTACTCCGTAAGTCCATAAGTCATATCGGCCACCATTAAATGTTCGCATGTCTATTGTAATGAATAAATTACTCAATTCCAGTTTTCCGTAGTTGATAAATTGAATCTACTCCAGTATAAACTCAGCATCAAATCTTGGCACTCAAACACGTCAAACACCAACATTTGAGCTTCCTCCGCATCTTCTCCGACTCAATCTCATCACTGCAATCATGGGAACGACCAAGGCCCGGACTTCTACAAAGGCCGCAGTAGAATCGCCCGATGTGCTGACACGAAAAATTCCCAACAAGACCTTTATCATCGACAATGGCGCGTACGCCATGAAGGCAGGCTATGCCTCCGATCCATCCGCCGAAGATGCACTCTCCGCCTGCACCTCCATTCCAAATGCACTTGTCAAGACCCGCGATAACCGGATTGTGATCGGCGCACAACTTGCGACCAATGTGAGCGACTGGAACGAGGCAATGTTTCGTCGTCCAGTGGAGAAGGGATACCTGGTGAACTGGGAAGCCGAGAGGGAAATCTGGGAGCAGTCGTTCTTTGAGGATAAACCCACAGCATGGAACAAGAATACTCGAATTCCCGCGCCAGAGGATACCACGCTCGTGCTGACCGAGGCGCCTAATGCCATGCCGATGTTGCAGCGCAACACGGACGAAATGGTGATGGAAGAGTGGGGCTTTGGAGGGTATGCGAGATGCTTGGGTAAGGACGATAGCTAAGGGTGGTATTTACGAACGAAGCTGATGAGGGATTGATAGCACCGACTCTGAATGCTTGGAATGACATGCACTCTTTATTTGGCGACACCTTTTCCGGATCTTCTGAGATCCTTCCGAAAGATTGTCTCCTTGTCGTCGATTCTGGGTATTCACATACTACTGTCACTCCGGTATATCAAGGACAGGCCCTTCAGCGTGCGATCCGGCGTCTCGATATTGGTGGCAAGCACCTCACGAATTATCTCAAAGAAATCGTCTCGATGCGACAATACAACATGGTCGATGAAACCTACATCATGAATGAAGTGAAGGAGGCCGTCTGCTTTGTGAGCAATGATTTCACATCAGACATGGAGCGGACGTGGAAAGCCAATCGCAAGCGCCAGACGGAGCTGGAAGAAGGCGTGGTACTGGACTATGTGCTTCCTGATCCCAATGCAGGAAGGAAGGGGTTTACTAGACCTCATGACCCTCTCTTGCATGCCAAGAAGAAAAAAGGTGCTTCTTCTGGCCTGAGTGCCGAGATCCTCTCCGAGGACGTGCTGGTTCTAGGCAACGAGCGATTTACCGCCCCGGAGCTGTTGTTCACCCCAGGCGACATTGGCATGCAGTCGGCTGGGATTCCACATATGATTCTTGAAAGCTTATCGGTTTTACCCGCAGGCTTGCATGCTGCTCTTTTGGCCAACGTTCTAGTTGTTGGCGGGAACGCTTGCATCCCAGGGTTCATGGAAAGACTGTTGGCTACCTGAACCTGAACCATTCGTTAAACTCTGCTGACCATTCTCTAGAGAAACTGAACTACGCCAGATTGCTTCAGCAGATTGTGTTGTCAGAGTCCAACGAGCAAAAGAGTAAGCAGCCCCATCGTCTATGGAAGGTGTATGCTGACAAAATCAGCCCTATCCGTTCTACCTGGCTCGGAGGATCTCGTCTCGCCAACAATCGGGAAGAATTAAGCAGAGTGGCAATCAACCGCGAGGAGTATCAGGAATATGGATCTGCATGGGCCGCTCGACGGTTTGTCGGGACTGTGTGAACACAGTTTCGGAAGTAAAAGTTTAATTTTCGGTCATGTCTAGGAGTTGGCGAGCTGGTTTCTTGACTTGTGATACCCTTTTGATGTGTTGTTCTTAGGTAATAGAGAGCAGATTATCTTCCATGGTATATCTGATTGCATTCCCTGGTCATCACTAGACACCTTTAAAGTATAAGGAGAATTTCCGGGTGTATCTGCAGCGATGACAATCTTTGTATGACGCAGCCCTGACTCGTCCTTGAGTTGCACCGCCAGTGACTGGCCCGAATCTGAACCGTGGACTTGCCACCCAGGCAGACACCACGCTAGGCCCTTCTCCTCGGTTGAACAGCCAGAATAGGACTGAGATGGTCATTCTAGGGTAACTTCTTCAGCCATTGACTGAGGTTGCACCAATGAAGTCTGTAGAATACCGATTTGACAGCACGGGAGAGTAACCATGTATCCTTGGGTAGCACTTCCTGGCTCTTTGGTGACGTGAAGACAAAGTGATGGCGAGAATGAAAGTATGTAGTTGAGATATACAAAACAATGGAGGGGCCCGATATTTTCCAATGTCATCGTTAAGGGTTGCTACAGCCACATCAATGCAAACATGACGGAGCAATCAATGTCGGATATTCAGACTGCTTTGACTGATGACTTCACAGTAGCACATCCACAAAATCCACATCATGGCATCTCGCATTGGACAACAAGATCAACTTACTCTGATGCACCATCATCCACCGGATCATCGGAGGACGGAGAATTCTACAGTCTAATCGATGAGGAGATCATGGAGCAAAGACCTATCACCCAGTCTATCACAGAGAATGACCAAGGAGACATGGAGACACCCAAGATTACGATTCCTGGCCAGTGGCCTTCGTCCCCTTCATCTAGCAACGCAAGGTCATCTTTCTGCCTGGACAACCCAACACCAACGGAGACACAAAATGTTGGATGGAAAGAGCGGCTTAGATATCTGATCAAGAAAGCTCTCCCACAGAAAGAGTGAGCCATACTTCCCTACCAAGATCCAATAGAAACTGACTCGTTCACAGCAATTGCATAGGGTGTGACAAGGAGATCAAATCAGGAAAGCTCATATTTGCACCCTGCAAACACAAATACTGCCAAAATTGCGTTCGAAAAATGGCCCGGATAGCCCTGAAAGACAACAACAGATTCCCGGTTCGATGCTGTTCACTAGAACTACCAACAAGACAAGTAGCAGCCACGATGGGCAACGAGGATCGCGAAACGTATACGTCGCGAAGCGAAGAACAGACCATCCCCCCAGCCGAGCGATGGTACTGCCCACAAACCAAATGTGGCCGATGGATTCGACCAAGATACCTGAAAGAAGGATCGACCTTGGCAAGATGTCCTCATTGCAAGACGTCAATCTGCTCTCAATGTCGTGATATCGCGCACGAAGACCGAGACTGCAAAAGCGATCCGAATTTAACCGAAGTGCTGAACGTAGCGCGCCGCTATAATTGGCAGCGCTGCTATAACTGTCATGCTATGGTTGAGAAGACCAGTGGATGTAATCATATGACGTGTCGCTGTCAGGCGGAGTTCTGGTATGTATTCTTGCCATGCAACCATTGGCCAATACTGACTGAATTAGTTACCAATGTAGTCGTCGTTGGCCATGTCATTGCAGAGGAACCACCGAAGTCGTGGATGATGCTGCTCAACTGGAAGAGGATCTCGGCTACGAAGCAACAGTGGTGGTTGCTGCCATGGAACAGGCCGAACAGGAAGTAAATGAAGTGAATGTGACCCAGCAGGAGCTGAGGAGCATTCAAGAACGGCAAATTCGGATAACAGAAGAGGTGATACGGCTTCAAGCACAGGCGAGGCGGAATATGGAGGATTTAATGATGCAGAGAATCACGATTAGATCATAAAATGTGCAACCACTTCGCGAGATGTTGGCATAGAATATGAATGAAATTGAAGAGATGATAATCGTCTAAGCCTTCCACTTCACGGTAGTGTTGTAGTGTTCATTGAATGAGTTGATTGTAAATACAAGGACTCGATTTCCTATGGAAAACCGAGAGGACCCCACTTAATAGGATATGAGATCCTTCCAAGCAAGAATTGACTCGCTAATTTCGTAAAGATGCCAATCAATAATCGTAAAAGCCCTTGCCCGACTTCTTGCCCAACCAACCAGCATCCACCATGCGGCGCAGTAGGCCAGCAGGTCTATATTTGCTGTCACCAGTCTCCTGGTGCAGAACGTTCATGATGGCGAGGCAGGTATCCAGACCAATAAAGTCCGCCAGGGTCAACGGGCCCATGGGGACGTTGGTGCCGGTCTTCATGATATTGTCAATATCATCCCGTCCACCAACGCCAGTCTCCAGACAGATCACCGCCTCATTGAGATATGGCATCAGGATGCGATTAGCCAAGAAGCCGGGTGCGTCGGCCGAGACTGAAGCCACTTTACCCATGCGCTGCACGAACGCAATCGCCGTGTCCATGGTTTCTTGCGAGGTTTGCAGACCACGGATAATTTCCACGCCTTTTTGAATAGGAACAGGGTTCATGAAGTGAGTTGAAATCACTCGCGATGGAGCCTGCAAATCAGTCGGGTCTGTGGTTGTCGCGGCGGCGATTTTGGTAATAGAGATGGACGAGGTGTTGGTCGCCAAGATCGCATGCTTGGGAGCGATCTGAGCGAGATTCTTGAAAATTGATTGTTTGAGATCTGGGATCTCTGGAATAGCTTCAATGACAAAGTCGACAGAAGAAAGGTCGTCCAGCTTTTGACTTGGGGTGAGGAGACCACGGGCAGCATCGGCAGCTTCTCGGGTGATACGTTGTTTGGAAATGTCTTTCTCAAGCAACTTATCTGTGCGGACATAGTGTTAATAAATTATTCCTAGACTTTATGGCCCTTTACAATGAAATTTGGACCTAAAGAGGGACTGTGATTACCGGCAAACTTAAGGCCCTTATCCAACGAGGCCTGCGAGTTATCAATTAAAGTGACCGGGACCTGAGCCTTCTGAGCAGCAACGAGAGCAATACCCAGACCCTGCGATCGATTAGCGACTGAGGCTTCACACTCGGCGGAAGTCTAACCATTTGTCCGGCGCCGATCACTCCCAGCGATTTGACCTCGGCAGCGCTCGTAGCGGCGGTAGAGCTGAACCCGCGAGCTGCCACTGGGCCATTGCGGCAAACGGAGCGAAGATGAGCTGCGAACATGTCTGCAATGGATATATTGGACTGGATGGAGGGAAGGAGGAGAAAGAAATCCAAGCTATAGATCTTCACGTGTCGTCATTCGGTTAATCAGCGGGTATCCTCGGCCTTCCGTTTAGTTTCTCCGAATCGCCGAGCGACGCGTGCAGACGCGTTTTCCCGTTCGAGTTACATGTTATCTGTGCCCTATCCACCATCCCATTATGGAGCAGGAGGCCGTTGCCTTGGGTCATGATGTCCAGGTTGTCGATCCGGACGTGCGTGGCTATGTGTATAGTCTGGTCACTGCGGTGAGTGTCCTGTCGCGCCTATGCCTGGTCGCCCTCATTAACGCGTTTTCTAGCTCGGAGGTTTCAACGGCGAAGACGCCGATCGCTACGTGCTAGGAGACGATGCCCTGGCTTGTTTGCGCGATATTAAACGATGGCTCAAGCTGTATGACGAAAAGAACAACCGGATGGATGTGGCGCGATGTCTTGGAGAAGCGAATCTGGTGAATGGCGATCTTTTACCAATTCTCTCGGTTTGGTGGGCGAGCGGGCAGAAGAGCAAGCATATGACACGGGTTGCTTTGGCATGCTGTAGGTGATATCGGGTTGTAACAGTATAACAGAGAACTAAGACCAGCAGTGGAACTACTCGTGCCTTTGACTTGGCCGGTTGAGTTTCATAGTCAAATGACCGTCAATCACCACCGCCATACTCCATACATCCAGCAAGCGCAAGTCCAATACAAACGTGGTGCTCTCAAATATGGCGGCTCGAACCTTCTGCGTGCGATTATTCGAATCGCTCTTCCTAGCATGGCAATCCCCCGGTCCGACCGCGAAGCCCGTGACGAAGGAATCCTCAAGCTGATGCTCTACTTTCTCCGAAACATTGCTATTATTACCACCAATGCTCGACTCGCAGCCGAAGGCGAAGAGGAGGAAACATCTAGGTCAGCCACCATCGATGCGTTTCAGGAACAAGATGCTTTCGCCCTTCTCTTGACCATGTGCTCCAATGTCGCGGATGATTTCAACATGCAAGACGTCGTCTTGCTTGAAACCCTATTTCATATCGTCAAGGGAGTCAATGTGGAGAAACTTTTCCTTGATGAAACTCAAAGGAACGTCAAGAGTACCGATGAGCTTGGCGACCTTCTTCGCAAAGAGAACCAGGTTCGAAGAGAATACGCCAAGAATGCACCGACACGCCATGGACGATTCGGCACTATGATCTGGGTGAAGCGGGATGACGCTAAGGTGTCTACAGTATCAGGGCAAGATGTCTTGCGCGACGACCAAACTACCCTGCAGAAAATGGATCAAAGCAAGAAGTGGAATAAGCCGCGACCTCGTCGAAAACAGGAGAATGTCGCTCAGAACAACAACTTTAACATGCCAACCTCCCTATCCTCTTCCGCAACCAAGAATCTGCGCATGTTTGTGGAAGAGTTTCTGGATTCCGGCTTTAACCCTTTGTTCACTCACGTACGTAAAGCGATTGAGCGTGAAGCCGAGCGGGTATTGGAAATCAACACCCGTCAATTTTTCTATACAGTTGGCTGGTTCCTCGAGGCAGAGCGAGCCAGACGGGCTCAACAGACACGCAAGACTGCGGAGAAAGGCAAATCGGATAAGGGATCAGAGCCCGATAGCTACGGCCTTGTCGCAGGCGTTTTGAATCAGGAGACATTCATTTTGTTGAACCGAGCTATGCAGAACAGTTTTGATAATAAGGAATGGGAGGATCTCACAGCGCAAATGCGCTGTTTCACCCAGATCTTATTAACTGTTCAAGAAATGGCCGCATCTCCGATAGAAGAAGACCAAGAGATTGCGGAAAATATCCAAAATCGAATCTTCTACGAGGAGACAACTCATGACCGGATCATCGCTATTGTACGGGGCTACAAGGACCAGAATCTTGGCTACTTGGATGCTGCCACAGAGCTTTCCCATGTCTTCTTACGGATGCTTGAACGGTACTCAAAAGAAAACGCCGATATGCAGGTGCGATCTCGGCGAAAGGCACGGCGAAAGCAAAAGAAGGCAGATCAAGCTGCCGAGCAAGCCGAGGGAGATAACGAAGAGCAGAACTCCGAGGATGAAGATATGGCTGATGCTGCTCAAGTGAGTAAGGAGCGTGCATTTGACTTTAAGCGCTTCGCGGCCAAGTTTTGCAACCAAGCATGCGTGGATACCTTCGTCGCATTCACCCACTTCTACCGAGAATTGAACTCGGAGCAACTGAAGAGAGCGCACCGGTACTTCTACCGCATTGCTTTCAAGCAAGAAATGACTGTCTTGCTTTTCCGACTGGATATCATCAACTTGTTTCACCGTATGATCAAGGGGCCGGGTGCGCTGGACTCCAGCAGCCCGATGTTGAAGGAATGGGAGGAGCTGGTTCGACAAATCATTCGCCGTCTCACCAAGAGGATCGATCAGCGCCCTGCTCTGATCACCGAGTTGCTCTTCAGTAAGATCAACTCTACGGTGTTCTATCTTGAGTATGGACATGAAAAGCAGACTATTTCTACCTCCAAGCGAGCACCCGCAGAGCTAGAGTTTACCTCAAAAGATGCGACATCAGAGGCTAAGCTCGAGATCGTGGTCGGTGCACTTGTTCTCGATGGGCGGGCTGATCTTGTCAAATGGGTAGTCGACATTTTGAGCTCGGCTGCCTCAGAGCGGGAAGACTGGGAGGCACAAGATGCAGCTCGGCGTGCAGAAGACCCCGAAGCTGCCAGTGCCTCGAATCCTTTGATCCGTATGCTCCTTTTAACTTGATGACCAAGCAAACATTAACTGACCATTCATAGATGTGAAAGCTCGCGATGAGTTCTGTCAAAATGCCATGTTCTCGAATGCCAAACTCCGTCTGCTCATGAACCTTGTGGGGTTTGAAAGATTAGGTGTCGAAGACGTCCCCGGCGCCTCGTGGGTGGTTCCCTCGGCATTGTCAGCAACTAGTCTGCGAGAAACGATTGCGACAATTAACAGGTCGATTGTCAACCCGGTTCCCGAGGGTGGCATTGAAGACCCTCGACAGCTTCTCCGACGCAAAGATAAAAACGGGGCTCGAGAAACAACTGATGCATCGATGGGTCTCAATTTTGGATCGGACTCTGAAGGCGAGGACACTGTTCCAGATGGTCTTCTCTTCCCCCCTAATCCTCGGTCGAAGTCCAACGCACTGGATGATTTGAAGAAAAAACGCAAGAAGAAGAACAAGAGCACTTCCGAGAAAGAACCCTTAGATGACGAGACCATCGAGCAACGTCGCGAGTCCCGTCTCACAAACGCCTTGGCTCGCCAGGCAAAGATCAAGAGTGATCTGTTCATTCATGCGAGCGACGAGGAAAGCGACGAAGAAGCCAACAAAAAGTTCTTCGAACTCGAAGAGATTCGACGAAAGGAGCAAGCCGAAAACGTCAAGAAAGCCCTGCTCACCGGTAGACTGGAAAATGGCACTGGAAAGGGCAAAGGGAAGAAAACGAGCGTGCGCAAGCGCAAGAGCGACACGGGAAAATCCACCGCTGACGCAGAGCCCAAGCGACGACGTCAAGGGTCTGGCTCCGCGGGCAGTGCCGTGGAAAGCGATGGCGACGATGATATTCTCATGGGAGGCCTAGAAGCCCAATCGCCTCGTTCGCAGCAGGTTTCTACGAGTCATGGCGGCAGAGAAGATGAGGAAACACCACTCACATCCGAGGAGGATGATTTCAACTTTGATGATGATTTCGCCTTTAATCGGGATCGATCGAAGCCTTCAGCACCAGAGAATAAAGCAGATGGCGACGAGGAGGTTGCACCGATTGCTCCGTCTCGTCGACGCATGCGTGGCGGGTTTGTACTCGACAGCGACTCCGAGTAATGGAGATGTCATGTTTATGAATTGATGAGGCGTTGGTATGGAGGGGATTGTCACGTCAAGATACCTAGATCAGAGTATTGCATTGAGTTTATTGGGATGTTTACGTGGCTGAGCAAGTCATGAGTTGATGTAGCTTATTCTTTTATTCTTGATGGTTATTGTAGATTGGTCTTTTCGGATTCGTTGCACTGGAAAGTAGAGCCTGGCTGAAACCTTGTGGCGCATCCACTCAATCTGTGATGTATATTGACATCTACCTACATGAATTCCTAGGTACCTACCTGGATATCTACTACCTGGATGACTACTGAGTAGACTTAGCCGTGAAATCGATAGCATCTTCATCCCTGACTTAATGTAACGCAAAAATATAACTGATCTAGATTAAAGGACTGTCATAAAAAGCACAAACCAGCTCAAACCAAACAAGCTATAGGCCTTCATTCCTCATCAATAGCCAACCGAATGTCCTTCGCCTTGGTTCTATCCAAGATATCACAGCACAGATCGTCGAAGCGCGTAAAGAAAGAAATGGGATTGCCGATATATCCACCAATAAGCATTCCTATGACCGTGTTGGGAAGCTTGTAGACTAAAGAGCCCGAGTCTCCCGGGAGCGAGAACGGTCCTCCATCACCACCGTAGATACTATGCTCGATTTGTTTGTTGGCTCATCATCCTATTCTTTGCAATCTCAACCGCCACATCCTTCAGCTCATTTCGATCCAGAATCCCGATAATAGCTTCACGAGGCCGTTTCCAATCCTGAGCTTTTTCTGCTCTCACGAGAACGAGGACAGTCACGGCGCATTCCTTCCGATCGGCGCTTGTTCCCCGCCGACAACACGCGACAGCCTCCACGCCGGCGAGGGTGACTTCTCGCAAAATAGCGTTCAAAATGGAATCCCATTTCGAAAAGATCGCATCCTCCTTGAACACAGGCCACATGTTGGGAGCCTTGAATGCTTGTGGATCCGCGATTTCGACAGAAACGATGCCGAGACCGCGCTGAACCAGCAAGGCATGGATTTCTCTGGCGGCAGAAAGCCAGCTCCCATCGAGTTGGAAACGTGTTGCTTCGATCACGACAGTAGGAACAGGATTGGGTTCAGGGTCAATCTGAGAAACTCGGCCTAAATAAACGGCCATGCCCCCGTGAATCGAATGTTTGGTCATGATCTCGAAGATTTGAAGCATGACCGAGTCAACTCGGGAACTAAGGGGGTCATTGTCGGACATCCTGACAGACTGAACTGGCACCGAGCAGAGATGAGGGCCTCCAACTCGAAGATCCTCACTGTGGAATCCATCAGGAGTGGGAGCGCCTTCATCATCGCTTGAGCCGTGACTACGGCGGCTGCGTCCATCGGATGATATACTCCCTGACTCGTCATTCACTGCCCGGGACTGTCCTTTCTTACTATTGTAGCGTTTGAGGCTTTCGGTGGTAGCGTCATGCTGTTCAAGGATTATTGGTGATGCGTAAGCCAGTTCAAAATCTGATCCTCTGGATGGTTGCATAGTGAGATCCGCCAGTTTGAACTGTAGATGAGGGAAATGGTGTGTGGCTGGTGGGAGTTCATAAGTGCCGATGAGAATCAAGAAAGAGGTGCCCACCTAGAAGAGAGGTAGAGGGAAAGAGCGAGTGTACATATCAGGTCCAAAGCGATGACCTCGGGATCAAGTTAGGAAGGTACCCAGTCAATAATAGCGAGGTAGAAAGAGTAGCAGAGAAGAGGCCAAGGAACATTCCCGATCCTAAAAGTAGTTGACCACTAGCCTAGAGTTTCAGGTTTACCGGAGAGCAGCTAGGTACCTACCAAGGTACTAGTACATTCCTTTATGGTCAATAGTACTATGGTAGATACGCAGGAAGTTGAATAATTTTCTTTCTATCATATATATCATTTCAGTCCAAGCCTGATACTCTAGTTGACTATAGACATTACCAAGTGGAAAGCAGGAGACAGGCTGAAGCAGGTCGCCTTCCGGCCAACGTTGGCCTGAATCCTTCACTCTGACAACGATGAAAACAGTCATACCATAATAATGACATTTAAAGCTTCTTCTCCTCCGCCAACTGCCGCAACACTTTAATTGTCCCCTCAACTGCCATCTGGCTCATCCGCTTCTCCTTCTCCGCCAGCGCCGCCAATTCCTCCTTTGACGCCCCGGGATGTCTCCATTCAAAGATATAAGTCATGAAGAGCTCGCCATCCGCGCCATTGCTGACCACATTGCTCACTCGGCTTCCATCCGGTTGCTGGAATTCCACGCGACATTTCTCAAATGCCGTGACCGTCTCATGGACTTTCTTCTGTGTTTCGCGGAACAGAACCTCACGCACAGTGACCGCATTCCCAGTGGCTGGGTCGATCGATTCGCTTAATACGTCGGTAGATTGAATGGCAGCGGCGACGAAAGTCTCGGCGGAGCGAATCTTCAGCAATAGACCGGCCCAGATTTGGTCGAGGGTAAGCGGAGTCACGCCGGGAGGATTGATCGGAGCCGTGAAGGCGACATTGTTGGTGGTAGACATGATGGAAGTCAAGGTGAAGAATACTAAGAGGATTCAAGTGATTTATATTTATATTCAAGGTATCGGTATGACGCAGTTCGGGCTTACTCAGTCCGATCGTGATTACTCAACTTCGGCCCCGCGATACATCACATCCGTCCGAACCGTGTATTTCACCCCGCGAAAGACATCATCGCCCGAGTGCATTAGATCCCGTTGCTGAAACACCAAGACCGACCCCGTTTTCGGGAATACGCGCACTGCATCTTCAATCCCGAATCCGTCGGTGAACGAGGTCGCACCGCCTAACAATTTCTCCTTCTCTTTAGATGCGTCCAGACCAGGAGAATCATCATCACTGGAAAGTTCACTTTCATCCAATACATTCAGCATCTTTCCATCCTCTGAAAACAGACCATTCTTCGCAAACAGATCGTTCTCTTTCTCGGCTTTCTTAATCTTCGGTAACAGCTCCGCCATATCCTGTTCCCCGTCTCCATTCAAGTATAAATGAACGGTGAAGAGCGACCGTTCCGTTCCGTCAGGTGTGATATAGCAACCATCCCAATGAGGTCGGAAGTAATCGCCTCCTTCATAGCGAAGAAAGCGGATGCGCTCATTCAGTCGTGAGAGATGATACGTCTCACCGCGTCGTGCAGGTCCTAGCCCCGTCACCAAGGGCATATGATGAAGTTGATCGATTTGAAAGTCACGGAAAAAGGGCATCAATCGATCGAGCAGTCTCTGAGCAATCTCGGAAGAGTCGAGAATAATTCGTCCGCTCTTACGCGTATCCACAGACACGATTTGTCGTCCGCCGCCTGCATTGATCATCGCGCGTTCCCAGGTCGATGTGTGGCGTGATGGGTCTGCATCTGCATGAGCTGGAAGTGTAGATTCCTCTGCTAAGCGAAGCAGCTCTTTGCATTCTGCTTCGCTCAAGACATTGTCGATGACCGCCGCGAATCGATCTTTAAATCCAGGAATCGGCGGGTTGGTTTTGGTAAAGTCGATGCGGTGGACCGTAGCGTTTTCAGCTGGTCCCCGTAGAAAGGATTCTGGGATTTGGAGCGAGGCCATGATTATGGATTTGATTTTTCTTGGAAGAAGTGAAGCCTCCTAAATATCATCAATGACTCAAGGTGAGGCTGAGTTCCCCGCTTGAGGCTCAGCTGGTCTGTGGCCCGGGGGTTGGCCCGATGTGTACAAATCTAGAGCTAGGGAGGTACTTGAACCATAGAATGCACCATTTATGTAGTATATCTTTATTATCTCATCCCGCAATTAACATCATGCCCTGCTGCCGCGGTGTCGGGTTCCCTGTAGTCAAAGGCAATTTGTAGTTAGGGTTCTAGCGCTTTCACTCCTGATCTGACGAAACCCACCAAGGATTTCGCGAATAAGATAAAGGGAGCTAATATATTCAAGTAGACTCTGCCTTTCAAATTTGAATTGGAAGCACACAACTTGGAATTCCAGCGTGGTTTGTTATCATCGAGCCAACTTCCAAATCCACCAAAGCAGCGGTCAGGCACCACTTTGCCTTCCCAATACTTTCTAAGAATGATTATTCCCTATCGGCGAAGGAAATAATCACAGCACAATACTCCGTTAGAATAACAGTACAAAGTATATACCGAGTCACCAATCCCGCCGACGCTAAGCACAACGTAAACCGGGCCGGTCATGTCGGTGGAGTCAATAAACGAGAATCAACCATGCCACACAAAACAGACGCAATCCCAACTCAATTCCAGGAGCAGAAAGCGCACTTTTAAAAGTGGATAGTATTGTATAAGTTCTAACTGCGCTAGTCATGGATCGCGCCCATCCAACTGTTCATGTAGATATAACCGTCCTTCCGTATTGAGAAAGCCACCAATTCCAAAAGCAGGTATGACCCGACACATTCGTAAAAGAGATGCACCAATCCAGTCTCTGCTTATTCGCGAGATGCGTTCTTTCGTCGGCATGACTTGCGGTCTGTTATAGAGATCCAATCCGAAAAGGTGGATGGGCGTGCTGATAAATTGGATAGCCGTTGGAATGGCGAGTTGAGCGATGAGAATCTTCCCGTATTCCTGGGATGCAATGGAATCTGGTATTGTTGCTGATATTGTCGCTGGGAGACCGAAGGAGCCGAAGATTGTTAATGCATCTCGGAGGAGAAAAGCCGAGTAGGTGGCTAGAGGAATGCGCGTGCGGCCGATTGAGCGTGCAGTTCTGGATGGCTCAGGACTTGTTTCGGAGTATGTGTTTGGTGTAGATGCGAGGGTGTTATTGTGGCCGAAGAGTTGGGCAAATTTCACATCTTTCCAAATGCCCACGGAGGAATTCACTATAAATGTAGATGCGAATGTCGCCATGCCTGCAATGGCGTGGCCAAGCTTGGGATAGATTGTATTTAAGAGGGTGTTGGAGATATTGGCCGTTGCAAACGTTGCTGTATAGAGGGACCAAACAAGAAGACTAGGTCGGGAAGTTAAGAAAGTGGCTGGCTGTGTCAAGGAGAACCACAAGTGTCTGCGAAATGCAGGAAAGAGAGGCTGATTGTAGAAAGACTTCTCGACCACGAGTCTAGATATGATCAGTGTGGAATATTGCGGTGCATTTCCTCACTTACCTGTCGAAGATCATCACGGCCGGTGTTATCAGCGTTGCTGAACCCGCAGCAACGAGTGTGTCGGCGACCATGAGCTCTCCAAGTCAACTCCGAGATCTTTGCATACCCAATGGCAAGTGACTAGTCTGGAGATTCTGGGTCATGATGTATGGAATGTCAACCTGAACGCTACGACCGGGCAGTTCGTGGTCGCTGGTCGAGGAATAATACAAGCCGGTATGAGATTGAATATCGAGAACTCGAGCTGACCAGCTTTGAAGCCGCTATGATAATTGACAAATCAATTGAACGCGGGGCATGGATGATTTTCCACGGACAACACTGTGGACCGGGCCGGTCAAAGTGATCGGGCGCCGGTGAAGAGAGAAAAGTAACGAGCGAAAGCAATGGAACATATAAAAGATTACCATCCAATATATAGCCACTGTGCAGGTGGTCTATCAGGTCGATCTTTTCACCCAACGAAGATCATGAACAACACATACGGGTATAGATCAGTGTGCAAAACGGATATCGTGTCGGCTTTATTGCCCAATCATCTTCCACCCGGCCCGGTTGCCGGTCTTTCACTGGGATGCTTAATTGGTTGAGATACCGTCGATTATCGATTTGGATTCAGGAACGGATGTTTAAGACGGTGTGGTGAGTTGATTTGTTTCCGATGTTCGACGCGAGAAATTCCCCAATAGGAAGGATGTTGTGGGTGTCCGCATTAAGGGTTGAAAACCCCATCGACGTTGGGCAAGGGGTTCTTGGGAGTATAAATTCAATGCATCTTTAATTTGGAATGCTCAATGAAGACTTTTACTGTGGAAAGTCGGTTTAAATGACGGAGTCAATCTTCTTTATGCACCCATTACGCTTTACGGACGGATCTATGCTGGAGAATAGTCTAGTCTTGGGAAAACATCTTGACTGCCATGGACCTTTGCGGTCCTAAACACTACTCTATACCTAAATGTTATAAAGCAAACTGTCTTTCTATCAAGACTTTTGATATATTCCTGGTTCATGGTGGATGGAATAGTCTTATCGCATCCTTATCGATTCTTATCACTATCGATATCTTGTTATCAACAGCGGATGAGCTGCCAACTCTCCCGCTTTCACTCTTGAGCAGCACCGCAAGTCGTGCCCTGGTGACAAGGCCCACTCGAGGATCACGATTCGGATTCATGCCGACAGCAGCTGCTGCCACGACCCCTTTAAGAGTGTCGCAGCGTCGGCCTCTAGCGTGTCGCGGTACTTGGCATCCCCTCATGATGACAACCCCGCTAACAAGAGGTAGAATGTACAAAGCGAAAACGCAAATGTGACAAGACAGTTCCGTGCTCAAGATGTCGTCGATTAAATCTCCATTGCTCTGTGGAAATTGTTCAGCTACGACGGAACACCGTGCAGCATGCGTCTGAGATCCAATTTTTGGCCTCGATGCTAGGAGATCTTGAATCATTTCCCAGTGATGACATCTCTGGAATGACAGGAAAAATACGAGATCGAATAGCTCATCTACAGACAGGTCATGGTACTGGTACATCGAATCATGCTGATATCGATTTAGTCCGTGAGAACCGGAATTTGTCCCAGACTCGTGAACATGAAGGGCCACGCCCAGGGTTTATCGAAGCGCCTTTGGAGACTACAGATCCTCCCTTGCTAACAGCCATTGAGCATCTTGCTTGGGGCCGAAATTCAGCCGGGTGCTTTCCTCACAGACGATGTGGCTGTCAGTATCGCAGAGAATCTCCTTGTCTATTATCGATGAGCAGTAGCAACTTTCAATTGTCTGGCTCCACACTAGACTCCTTAGTTTCCCTTCCCAGGGTCGTCGATGCTCAAAAGCTCATCAGGTTTCACATCAATCATTTGACTTGGCATCATAACTGTTTCCATGGGGCGACCTTTCTCGAGCAATGTGAATTGTTTTGGACGACGGGGACTTGCGACCATCCACTTTGGATAGCCCTCTACCTCTCGGTTCTGAGCTGTACAGTGAACTCAGTTCAAAACAGTGCTAAATTACAAGCGTACATTGGTGTGGATTTTGCGGTTATGCAATCTGCGCAACAACTATTTTCGACTATGATGCAGACTCTCTACAGCTGTGACTTCTTGACGAACCTCTCTATCTACTCCGTTCAAGCAACCGTGATCTCTACCGAAGTTGCTCATAATCTTGGACTCAGTCAGCAGAATGCGACTCTATTTAATGCTGCTGTCCGCATAGCCGAGTGCTTGGGAATCCACAAAATCCATGATCACCCCCTCTCTCAAGCCCGAACCCAAGGAGAATGGGAAGAGAGAGTAGAACGAGAGGTTGGCCGGCGCATCTGGTGCCAGATGATCATTCAAGATCACTTTGCCATTCCTTTCACCGACACATATAGCATTTCGCCGATGCATTACTCCACCGGCCGTCCGATGAATGCAGACGACCATGAGCTTATTGATTTGCCAAAAGAAATCCCTACCGTCAGCACCTACATCCGAACATTGGTCGAGCTAGCTGCATTGATGCCGGGTCTCGTTGACAGCCTCGGTCCTATGAACAACCGGAGACCCCGACGAGAGCAATACGAAAGAATTCTCGAGATTGACCAGAAAATGCGCAAGATTGTACAGAATATACCATCCTTCCTCTTACGACCCGACCCAGTCAAAGAAGCCGAGATCCCCTGGCTTAGTATCGCGCGGAGAAGCCTGGCTATCACCGCTGCCGAGAAGATCATCATGATCCATCGTCTATTCCTCTTCCGCTCATTTCACGATTCGACCTATAGTCACTCAAGACGGACATGCGTTGCTGCTGCAATGACCATACTACGCGAACATGAGACCATCATCAGCGAAGACAACCTATCAATATGGACACATACCGCGTTCGCCATAACAGCTGCCGTCATTCTCTGCTTCGAAGTGAACACAACCACTGTAAATACAAACAACGATATAATAGAAGCATACAGAGAAGCCGTCATCGCAGCGCGGGAACGACTCGCCTCACGACGTTGCGATGTACTTGCTCAGCGTGGTGTCGCTCTCATCGACGCAATTTTTATCGCCGAACAATCAAACCCTGGCTGTACAGAGCGGAGCCAGCGCGCAAAGAAATATTTCGATCAGATCTCCGATAACTTCTCGACGCTGAGTAGGGTGGGTTTGAGTATTGATGCGGGCAATATGCCACTCGGGGATTTTTTCGGTAATAGCCCGGAGGACTCTATAGAGGCTGATGCTGAGGATATGCAAATGGTGATGGGCCAGGAAGAAGTCGTTGACTTTGATGCTTGGTTTAATGGTATTTTTAACGATTTCTCGAACACTTAGCCATAAAGATTACATCTATACGTGTGATTAAGATCATTGAGGGGTTCAGGCAGATGAGCAATTCTACTTTATTTTTCACAAAATGCTAGAGTCAATCCCAACTTGGACATCATGTAGACAGCTAACTTTTCATCCTCTACTCGCATCAATGAATCAGTGGCTCAAGACAGCCGGTCTACCCGGATACGAGTCCACGGAACCGCCGACAACATCTCTATCCGATTTGCGGTGGCGTCCGTCTTGGCACATTACAACGAAGAAACTCAGAAACTCATGATTGAAAGTAGAAGATCCAAATCCTCTGTTCATTCCCATAATCAGGGTGTATCTGTAACGTAATCCAATAGGTCATGTCCATGCAAAACAAACTTTCGATCGGGAATCAAAAATGAAAAAAAGCAACGGTCTATAGAAAATGCAAATCAATGAAAATGTGAATGATGACATCATAGCTCCAAATTTTGGTTGACGTGAATCAAACTTTTTTCGCGCCAGCGGAATTTACTCAATGGCCGAAGCACTGTTGTCGTCATGGGTCGTCGGGTTGGGAGGAGTCCACTTGAACTTGAAGTCATCGCCGAGTTCCTTGCGGATGGCGGACTTGACGGCTTCGAGGACGTTGGGGAACACGCCGAAGTTGGCGGGGTTTTGCTCGTCGTTCTCGCCGCCCTGGAACACACCGGTGCGGACCAGGCAGGTGTTCCAGCCGTACATGTTGCCACCGATGATGTCGGATTGCGGGTTGTCACCGATCATGTAGATGTTCTTGGGGAGGCGGGCCTCGCCGTGGATGTCGCCCATCCATGAGCTGAAGACCTCGTCGGCGTAGGTGTAGGTGGCGCGCTCGGGCTTGCCGTAGACGACACGCTCCAGCTCGATACCGGTGCAAGCCTTGAACTGCGCCTCCAGGGCGATACGGAAGGCACCGAGGTTGAGACGTGGGGGACCCTTGTGCTCGGTAGGGCAGAGAAGATCACCCTGGGAGAAGTAGATGGGGATGTGGTTGTGGAAGTCCTTGGCACGGGTCAAGAGCTTGCCGTTCTCGGAGAGCAGGAGATCAATGATGATCTGGTAGTCACTCATCTGGTCGCGGGACTCGGCGAAGACCAGGATAGCATCGAACTTCATGTTGGCGAAGTCACGGGGCTTAGCAAGGCGACGGTCCTCTTCGGTGAAGACACGGCAGGGAGAGATGGTAGGATCCCAGGCCAGGATATCCTTGGTGAGAACGACATTCTTGAAGCCATACTCCTCGGCGACTTCACGGACTTGGTAACCCTCACCACCGACGACAAGTACGGTGTCATAGTACTCTGACAAGGCCTGCATGGGAGTGTGTGATTGAACAAAGTTGTCGGTCTGAACAGGGTGGTCCAAGACCTCTGAGAGCTGCGCACAGCGAGCATCTTCGGTCTTACCACCACCGTTGGTAAGAAGAATGTAGGGGAAGGTAATGCCTAGTCAATGTTAGTGAGAAAGAAACTAAACACGTTTGGAATACGAAAGCTTACCGAGCTCGTTGTCACCGTTCAGAATCTTAAGAACGGTCTTACCCTCCTCAATGGGGTTGGTACCGTGGCAAAGCACACCATCAATGTCAAAAGCGAAACCCATGTTCTTGACAGCGTTCACCTTTTCCTTGGACATGTCCTGCACCTGCGAGGCAAGGATGTGTCGCGCAGCGACACTAGGGCGTGCTGTCGAAGACAGTCGCGACACACGGGGAGACCGTGGAATGGGCAGAGATGTGCCGAAGGAGTTCCGCGAACCGCGGCGGTCCTTCATGGAGGGGTTCAGACTCAAATGATGCATGAGGGCATTGGTGTCACTGATAGAAGGGCGGCTCGCCGGGATCTCAATGGCATGGCCCAGGTCCGAAGGAATCGGACGAGTGCCGTGCGACTGAGAGCCGCGAGCATCACGAGGATCAATACCGTCACTGGCCATGATGAATATGAAAGCTGAACAACTTGGAAGATCTCAAGATTGACCAGCCAAAGGAACCCCACTATTAAATGGAGGGGTAGAGGGGTAATGGAAGGAAGAAACGTAATTGATAAACCGTGGACGAGAACTGGGAAACCCTATATACTTAAGCACAAGTGCACATCTGCACCGGGAGAAGCAACTCCGGATTACAGGGCCCCGGACCCATAAAAATCCTTTTCAATGCATTATCTCACTGGCGTGAGGTTTTCTCCAGGTCCAACTGGAAATGACGTGGGCATCGGCCTGCCGAAGATCCTGAGTAGATCGCAGCATCGGGATTCGCTCGTACACCGGCCGCTTTCGGAACTTCTGGTGCTCGGTCCAGCCAATGACAGTCGTGGAAAGCCACTGCCCGCCGGAAATTGCCTGCCAGAACCATTGGACGGTGCATTGGTCGCGGAGTAATCTCGTTGGCTCAAATTGTGGCTGGTGATTTCCACGGGTAGAAAGCTTGGTGCTCTCGGGAGACCGGGATATCGCGACGCGACGCCTTCAGCACTCCAACGACTTCAATACTTCAAATCGAATTCAACATCACTATTCAACATCACTGGCACATATTCCATCCTGGGCTGAACTTTCCCGTCAAGGCGGATTTCCCCTTACGGGTTTCCGAATTGTGGACCGCGATCCACCCTGCGACCCGCAAGTGGATTATCTGTCGCAATAAGAAGTCACCGATTTGCCGAACCGGGCAGTTTAGGGAACTCTGCAACGAGCAGAATGCACCTAATCACTAATCGATGTGACCATGTGAAGATCTTGGGGGTAATCTCGGAATGCACCAGGTCCAACGGTTGCTCGAACCTTCGGTTCCTTTTGGTGCAGGATCAAAATTGATGTGCCCATGACGTCATACATCATGGAGGCAATTCAGCCACGTTCGGGTTGCCTTGAAGTTGCCATGAAGATTGCATTTTTGGAAGTTTCGTTGATATCTCTGCATTTCATGTCTGCTTTCATTCAGTAGTACTGTCTCCGTGCAGCAAGAATCTCCCGGTAAAACGATCGACCTGTCGAAATCAGACAAATCAGCCTGCAACTGCAATAGAAAAGAAAGATTGGAAAAGAAAAAGCCATAGACTTGGCACCAATAGACTTCACCCCCTCATATGAGCAAATCAAACTAAATGGACACTTACCCTTATTCAAACGTAACAACTTATTTTCCATAGGTCCTAAAGGCTCCTCCCACAGGATGCTTTCCGGTGGTGCGTCTTCGTCGGGTCCGGTGTATACCCAACCCCACTGGTAATCTTGGACAGTTTCATCCGTTTCTCCATATGGAATCTCCATAGAATGACGGGTCACCACGCGCATCCGTTTGAGCTCCCATGGACCTTTCTTTAGTAACGCCCGACACTTATACCGCCCGGCGTCATTGTAACCGAGACCCTCGAGGGCGAGTCTAATGCGAACGCTTCGATGGATGCTTTCATGCGTGTTCTGCATGAAATACGGGGTGTCTTGGCCAGTGTCAGGATCGACATGACAGTACATGCCAGGCGTGCGGGTCGTTCTCCCTGCAGCGCGGTAAAGTCCGACCTCCGGCTCGACGATTTCGCCCAAAGCCCATGGCCGCACAGGTTTATGCTCGTCGTAGATAAAATCTACCGCCCATTCCTCTTGTTGTTTTTGCTTGGAAGAATCAGAGCTTGCTTTTGAATCGCGAGCATGATCGTAATAGTAGCAGACGCTATCTTCAAAGATCTTCTCGATGACCCCAGGTTCAAAGGCGATTCCGATTGAAATTAACTGATCCATCATCCAAGCCATAGATAGATTAGCAATTTCTTGATCGGGAAGGCCACCGCCGACATTCGAATGAGCCCCCGGGAACCAAACTTGTCGTAAGTCGCTCCGGACCTGCCGAGGTCGATACCAAAGCGTCGGAGCAAAGGAAGTGCGATCTTCATCCAAGGCTAATGCTTGGAAAGCGTATTCGATGTCATTCGACAGAGATGTGTCGTGGAATTTGCATGTGAGGGGTTGTTAGTTGATTGTTTTGTGATGGGGTCAAGTACTTATTCTTTGGTAGAGCGAGGCAAATCGAGTTTGTTGGTCAAGTTGGTGTCCGGGATTCCTGCCAATGTCAACAAATGTTTTCGAACGAATCCACGAAATAAAAACCTAGACTGCCAACTGTGTCCCAGACTGCGACACAACGAACCTTGATGCGATAACCATCGGGATCATATATTCGCGTTAACCCCTCCTGGTATATATTAGTATCATTATATCTTACGGAATGAATGGTATGGCTACCTCTTCAAGACGAGTTTTGTATTCTCTTCCATCATGCGGGGTTGGCGGTTTGTTTGGAAAAGGAATCGTAGGAAACTTGTCTTTGTAGTGCGGATTTTCAAAGTTTTGAACATCCTTGAAGATCGGATAGAGAGCCTCCATTCCCTGTGAATTGAGAAGACCAATTTCATTGATCAATTTCTGCATCCATTAACCTCAGATTAAAGGTAAATAATGCAATGATGGATTGCTCACTGCCACACTACGCGCAGTAAATGCCCCGCGAGAGAATCCCACGAGAATGATCTCATCCCCAGGCTCATAGTTTGCCGCGATAAAGCTATATGCCTCGCGAATGTTCTATCATCACTGGTCAGAAACACATTCATCTCATCAGAATGTCGAGGAAACCCACTTCGGAAACTCCAGCACCGAAAACCCCGCCAGCGATGGTGTCCGTGATACTTCCAGTCGTCCCAACGCCTGGTTGGTAGTATAGGACCTGAACGGTGCCATTTTTATCTCTGTTTCTTAGAGCGCGATGCAGACGAGTCACATTGGACGGAACCTGGATTGTGGTATTTGGCTGGTTCAGTGAGGGCCGGTTGTAGCCTTTATCGCTATTGACCCAAGTGCCATCTAGACATACGATAATGCGCTTCGCTGGGACAGGCATTCTGTACAACAGGACAAGTCGACCACGAGCTCTGAAAAAGTGACACGATTAAAGCTGAGCAATTTCAGCCTCGGAGATGACCATCAAAGACGATTATGTAAGTCTCACAAGCGACGATCTTGAATGATTGCGTGGCTTGAGACGAGTCATGTGCTTGAAACACGCAGTATAGACTGGAGAATATTATTTAAAAGGTAAAGGGCTACTCTTTTAAGCGATAAGCTGTCAAGTATGAAAAGTGGATTTTCCCCACACTAGCTTTATGCGCCGGAGAGATGTTTGAATATGATGTTAAGATTTCCTGGACTGTCTACTCCTAAATTTTCTAAATCTTGATCTTTTCCCGCTGCACACACGAATTGAACGATAGATATGCTATTTGTTGCCAGTACTTTGCCCACTTTGCAGGTACCTGAGTTCTCGCATGAAGGTCCATATATATGATACTCGCTAAGGGAAAAATATTGGTTTCGTAACAATTCATTCTTCATTTGGGTGATGATTTAGGCACCAGGGGTTTTGGCTATGCGCACAATTTGTCACGTGGCTTCTTGATCATTCATAACAAGCCTAACCTGGTTAGTTCGGTGATTCAAACCTACATTTTTCAATAAGTCCACCTCGAATTTATAAAGAAAACTCTCTATTCTCGGCTATGCTTGCTTTACGCTCTCTTCTTCAGCCATTATTGTCTACACTCTTCCTTTTCCTGTCCTCTACTTTGAACAATGTTCTCACAACGCTTCATCTTCGTGCAAGTCCCCCCCGTCAGGGACTACAGGGGGAAGATATCGAAAATGTGGGCGACCTTGAGGCAGAATCAGAAAACGTAAGCCTGGCCTGACCCAGCCCCAATATGTGTCTCACCATTTATTTGGAGAATGCGAACGTTCAATCTACGGTGAAAGAGAGCCAAGCATCCAAGCCAAGTCCCCGTAATATCACATACATATGCATTTCCGAGAGAGACGATGACCACGCCGAAATTCCCCAACCAGGCCATGGCGAAGTCATATATGTCACCAAAGGCAAAATGTTGGCTTGGGGTGGAACTGCCGTCCTCGAACGATTACCATCTGGTGGTGTTATGAAGACACCTATTCCAAACCCATATTGGCGAGTTGAAGAGGAGGATCACCGTCGAAATATGCGTCTTGAGGCGCACATTTACTCGATCATTGGGGAGCATCCTCGCGTGCCCAAGTTAATCAACTGGGATAAAGAAACGTGCTGCCTCGAAATCGAATATCTAGAGAATGGAAATCTCAAGGAGTATATTCTACATAACCACCAGAATATAACTCCTCAACTTCGACTCCAATGGAGTAGGCAGGCTGCTGAAGCGTTAGCTTTCCTTCATAGCTTTGAAGTTATTCACTGCGATCTTTCGCCGAGGAACTTTCTGCTTGACTCAAATCTCAATGTGAAAATTGCTGATTTTGGCGGTGCGTCCTTGCGTGGTTCAGATCCACCAGCCACTCCAGCAACACGGTTTCGACATCCTGGCTACGGTTGGAATGCTCCGCCGAGATTTGGGGATGATATATTCAGTCTGGGGTCATTGATTTACTTTGTGATGACCGGTTCCTACCCATATGAAGAAGTTTCTAGTGATGAGGTTGAGAAACTTTATGATGTCCAACAATTTCCTGATCTGTCTTCTGTCTCCTGTGGAGCTATTGTTATGCAATGTTGGCATCGACAGGTAGACTCGGCCCAGGTGATACATGACTGTCTCATAGCTTTTGAGAGGGAGCAATCCAACCAGATCTGTTAACGTTGGGGAGTCTGAGGAATGGTACTGACTGAGCTAGATTGGCTGACGGAATTGAACTTGGGGAGATGGGGATTGTTGGATGTGCCTTATAGCTAATTGATTAGGCTAACAAAGAATTAGCGAGCGCAACAGTGCCCAAGGCAAGATCACATGTGGTCAGGTGTGTCGACAAATAATTTTCCGTAGTCCGACCTTATGCCCCAGATTTATTAGCCAGTCGACTCGGTATACACATATTATCTAGTGTCGTGCTCTGCAAAACCCTACGAGGGGACCATGCTTGGAGGGGTTCGCGGAGTTCGCGGAGAAGGGGCTTCGTGTTGATGAATGTGCTTTGTTCAAAGGCATCACTATAGCCATAGAGTTCAGCAACTTGCAATTCTCGGCCCGCCACCATAGTAGCAATATATACGCTATACTCCTTCGCTTCCTCTTACACTATGATAATCTTAATGTTGCATATAAGTTGGTCTTCACCTAAAGTGATATTAGGATTGAAGATATTATAGTAAAAAAGAATCCGGATATCAAAGGCTATTATTTTGTTACTAGGATTATTGATTGGGAGGATAGCGGCTTTTATCTAGTATACTATAAGTGTACTACCCTTACGCGTACCCTAAGCCTAGTGGATGAAGACGATTGGTATCTCTATTTACCGGGGAGCATCTCGCCTTCAAGTTTCCCTATACGTTAGCTTATCGATCGGCTTTGGGGAATTCACGTTCGGTCAACGCAGCTTTAGCTTTGAGCAGGGAAGAACCCGACTTCTATAGAGTACCCATTCACGCAATATTATGATATCCGGATGATCATGAAAAGTCAAGTTACAAATCGATCGACGATCGTTTTCTCCCCGGATCAATCCTTCGCCGGGTGTTATCATGTGATGCGGGATGACCGGCGTTGAGATTAACTTCGACTTCATCAACAATCTTCCCTGGTAATCATCAACAAAATTTCTTCTCAATATGGCGCCCCACGAAGGACTGGTGCATCCCAAAGAGTATGACATCAAAGACAGCAATGTCGAGCTGGTTGGTTCGGACATTGACCATCGTGTCAAGTACAACTCGGCCACTACGGAACCCGCATGGAACAATGGCAAGGTGGGGCAAGAGCCAGGTCTTCTTATCTGGCGAATCGAAAACTTCCAGGTTGTCCCTTGGCCCAAGGAAAATACAGGCCTGTTTTACGATGGCGACAGCTTCATCGTGTTGCATTCATACAAGCTTGGCGACAAGCTAGGCCACGATATCTTTTTCTGGCTGGGGAGCAAGACCACACAGGATGAAGCTGGCACTGCTGCCTACAAGACAGTTGAGCTGGACGAGTTTCTCCACGGTGCTGCAACTCAGCATCGCGAGACCCAACATGAACCTTCGGAGGACTTCCTCTCGCTTTTCCGCCACATCACGATTCGATCGGGAGGTGTACGGTCCGGATTCCGTCATGTGGAAAGAGAAGCTCCAGAGGAAATCCTCACTTTGCTTCGTATCTTCAAGCATCCCGCTGCTGGTCGCAATGCTATCATTGTGCACGAAGTGGAGCCGAGCTGGAAATCTCTCGACGATGGCGATGTCTTTATCTTGGACAAGGGTGACAAGATTTGGGTATGGCAGGGAAAAAACTGTAGCCCAATGGAAAAGGGCAAAGCGGCACAGGTCGTAAATGATTTGACTCTGGCGAAGCACATCGACGTTGAGGTTCTCTCTCAACTGGAGTCACGCTCGAAGCTTTTCGTTGACCTACTCGGCGGCAAAGACATCCAACAGCGCACGTTTGAAGCCCCGAGACCGGGAGTTTTTGGCAGGAAAGCCGGCGAAGACAGTGAAAAGTCACAATCACGCAAGCTCTTTAAACTCAGCGATGCATCGGGAACGCCGTCATTCGACCTCGTCAAGGATGGACAGCGCATCCAAGGATCTGACTTTGACGAAGATGATGTTTTTCTCTATGACACTGGAAACAGGCTTTGGGTATGGCAGGGCTCGGGCGCCAGCGAAGGGGAGAAGGCTCTGTGGCTCAAGGTCGCCCAATGGTACATTCGTCGGCTTCAAGAGAGCCAAGAATCTTCCAAGGCGCACCTCACTCCTATTTCGAAGGTTGTGCAGGGCCATGAATGTCCTGCTTTCCTTAAGGCCATCGAGGTCTAAGCAGTTGTTGAGCGTTCTTGCTTGTGATCGATGACCATAACCTCGTTCTATCATGTGTACCATGAGACATCGTCGAATGAATTTCAGACAAGACGACTCCTGCGACCTGCAATATATCCAGAAATGAGACCTTGCAATACCATGCACAGAAAATTCTAGCGTGGCTAAGTCCGATCTAACTAGGCAGTGGATCAGTCAGAGTTGTGACGCGGGACTGGTATGTAGGATGCGGTTCTAAGATCTATCACTCGCCTCGGCCCCAAATATTAAATCTGAGGAACAGGAGCCCATTTCACACTTTAATCAAACTCGATGGGTATGGCCTATCTCGACAAACAGTTGCTATTTCGCAACCGGATCTATTCTTTTATGCAATATTTGGAAACTTCAAACGAACCAGCGGAACATAGCTCACTTTGTCCAATCAATTTGACATTTTCAACCCATGACATAGTAACAATGAAGATGGTAGGATTTCAAGGTGTAGGTACCTAGGTAGTCAACACTTCGCGCCTTGTACGAAATGCTAAATACGGCTAGATCTCAGCCTCATCAGCGCTAGACTGCTGATTGGATGACATTCATAGGTCAGGTTGGACATATGTGTAACCGAATAAAGTTGGTGTGACACTGACTATCCCCATTCAGGATATTCTACTATTTAAGCCTCTGACTTGAAGCCACAATACTTAATGCAAGCCGTCGAGGCTTAAAATGTTAAATATTATAGTTGTTACTGCCTTCTTGAGCACTAGGTACCCGACCATTTTGGACCGTGCTTTGCACTTAATATGATGTCTATAGTATTACGTCAATAACCTTGGAATGTCATTCTTTCCTCGACGATTGTAACTTTTCTTCTCTGGCAAGACGTGTACCTACCTACCTAGGTAGGTAGGTGATTGGATCACCAGTCAATGACTTAAGTGCGATTGGTAGGGCTGATTTCATTACATATATCTCTTCTATTCACGATATATAATGACTGTCTAATTAGACCTCGGGAAGAACTTTCATCTTCTTTTTACTAGGTATTGCCAGTATAAGTCGGTCTCCCGTTTATCGCTTTATCTAAAGTTACTCTGGGGAAAAGTTAATTTTAAGTTTACGACTCCGTGTATAGATCACGAGTCGACTGACCTCACTGATTCTTAGACCTCACACCTGAGGTCAGGATATAGATCCTAACCGAGATAGCCCCTAATTATCAATATGACAAGTCAACCATAATTGCTTTTGAATGCAGCTCCATTCATCCCATCACCAACAATCACGCGACATAAACCAAGCGCCGCACCCGACGAAATGACGTCACCAGATCGTCGTCCATAGTTCTATTCGAGCAGAGCAGTGATAGACGTGCAAGCTGCTTATTGGCGCTATGCAAGCTGACGAGCTGAGCGATCGAGGCCTGGTCGGAATTGACTATTCTGTTCATTTGCATTTTCGGGTTCTCCGCGCAAGCAGGTGTGGCGAGGATCACTGCGTTTATCATTAGTGACGATGGCTGAGTTATTGCAGATGCCAAGGCTAAAAGATGATCTTTGCAGTGCGCGGCGGCTTAAGATACCCCTAGATTGGGATACCCGCAGGCGGGGACAGTCCGGGGTTGAAAGTGAGCCTTACGAGGCAACCGCTGAATATGCGCACAGAGGATATTCTCAGGATATTCTCAGGCTTTCATTAGTCCTTGGAATTAATTTATGCGAGTTGGTGAAACTGAAATTTAATCCCGCGTTAGAATCCCCACTTGAGTTGGCGCGGGAAGCGGGAAAGGAAGGTAAGGCGAATGAGGAACGTCCATCTTTGCAATGCGGTCATGACTTGAATTATAATAGCTGTAGAGGGTATATAGTATATTATGATCGTATTAAAGGAATGCAGGGAAAGCATCCCTCACCATGGCTGAATCCAGCTCCATGGTTCGCCGAGTCGGGCGTTCCAGCGCCGATCGCGAGGCCGCCTTGGCAAGGCTTCGGGTGGCCTTGCCCATTTTTGCGCCATTTCCGGAGTCCTCCGTACTCCATACGCGGTTACTCGCGGTTAGTCGGAGACTGTGCGAGGCGTGTGAAAATGTCCTTTCGTGAGGGCTATTCACGCTCCCGCTTTGCAGTGGGGGTACGAGGCACCGGGCGTTGAATCGAAGATGCAACAGTGGCACCGATTTCAAGACGCGGATCCATTAAAGGATGGAAAGGAATAATGGTGTGACCAAAGAGATTGGTCGCGATTGTTCGGATGGGCAGAGAATGATCCAAAACCGGTTGTGAAAACCTCATCGGATGTCATCGCAGCCGATAGATTCAAGGCCGGTGGTGTGAGTCTTGGAGCTTTGGCTAGTACCGCTGGTGCCACGGGATTCGGCATGGTTCAGGTCGTCGACGATCTGCGTGGGGTCCACGAAAGAGGGATATTGGGCACCGGTCATGTTGAAAGAGGAGCGCCAGACGTGTTGGTGGGCGATGTAGACCAGTTTGCCGAGCACGGCGATTTCCAGCTTCAGTTTGATGCTGTAGAGAGTGGCCTTGAGAGTCGTCTGGTAGATGTAGAAGTTCATGAATTGAATGATCATCAATGCGATATCCATCAGGATGCAAACCATGTTGACTGTGACCAGGTGAATCATAGTCTTACGACTGCTGCTGTCGCGATTCAGTTGGAGCATGCGGTGGGTTTCCCAGATGTAGAGGCCGGAGATGATGACTTCCTGCACGCAGAACCCAGTCAACTGCAGTTTTTCCATGATATCGTAACCGGTGCTCGAGGCTTGCGTGTGAGAGTAGTTGGAGGCGTAGGTGAGCACCGTGGTCGGAACGTGGAGGAAGAAGATGTTCAGGATAATCATGCCCTTGACCATATGCAAGAGACGGATGTTCTCCAGGACCAAGTGCAGTCGCGAGTAGAGCACAAAGGATTGGCCGGTGACCATAGTCCACCAACCGACGGTGATGAAAGTGATCGGAAGCCAAGTAGCCGTGGTCAAGCTGAAGAATTTGAGAAGGTATCCGACGGAGTAAGGAAAGATGCCAACGCTGGCGATGAGCATGCTCCAAAAGTACGAGCCATGATAGCGTTTGAAGGTGAGAAAAATGAGCACGACTAATTCGAGAGCGTTATACCAAGCGACGCCGGTGAAAGTCGCGATGGTGATGCGAACCCCCAGACTGTTCCCGGTGTAGCTGTCTGTGATCCAGTGGCCGGGACTGGCTTCGCTGGACGAGGACATGGCATGAGTGGCAGAGATGTGATCGAACCCAAAGAGAAGATAAAAAACCCACACCAGGGGTGATTGGACTTCCCGCGGGGTTAGAATGGATTCGTGGGGGCTGGGCGAGGGATGGATTGACCCACTGCAATCTGGAGTTGGGGTACGAGTACGAAGTACAGAGTACGAGGTACGAAACACGGAGTTGCAGGTTGATTCAGGAGGAAGCAGATGCGATCGCATCGGAGATTCCCAGATCAGATCTCAACGCATGTTTGCATTCCACAAATCCTCGGCATGGAGACTATTGCTTGGATCGGTAAGGAGTGGAGAAGAAGCAAAAATCAGTCAATCTCGGCTCAGCGCATTAAACTTGCATAATTTGAGTTCGCCGATATCCACGGTTGACATCTACATAGATCGAATCATATACTGTAGTGTACAATTCTAATGTTTGTGAAAAATATCGTATCTCGTAAAGCCTACCAAACACCAACGCCTCCCAAAATTGTGCACTGCTTTTTAGTCCCTGGAATTTGCCTTCCATTTCATCGGGTCTATTTTTTCGTCCGCAGAAACGCAGCAACCTGTTCATGTCGTGAAACAAAGAACATGCGTTTTCGATCCGATTTCCACACGAGCACCCCAATATCCGCAGCATATTGGCAAGGGGCTTGGTACTCTTGCATGCTGACAAAATCCTTAAACAGAAACCCTGGCGTCGCCCGTAGACGATCGCGTTCCAGTTGCCAAAGCCGTATTTGATCAGTGACAGTAGGTGGGAGAATCCCATGCACGCCACCACTGGCATTGGCGGTGGAATTCCCCATACTATGTTTGCGCAGCTGGGGATGCGCATGCGTTGCGAGATACGCAATGACCTGGTCCGCCGTGATGCCCATTTCTATAGCCCGTCGAATCGATTGTCGCGTGATCTTCCCCGTCACAAGGTTGGGGAAACGGTACTTCAAATTGGTGAAAAGAGAAAGAAGCGAAATCTGCAACGGCGAGGATGTATATGCGTAGAGACGGTAGTTGGTTTCGATAATGATAAACCCCGAACCAGAGCTCCCTGGTTCACCGGCCGGGCCGGTCAGGGACCCAGTCACTGGGTTATTCAGTGCACTCGAGTCCGAGGTCAAAGTGGTTGCAAGACGAGTGGGATAGAAATGCGTCGCGTCGGGATTTTCCTGGTAGACGATTCCAAAGTCGGCGAGATCAGCCAGCGTGCGGAGTTGGACCGATGTCAATTGTTTCTTCTCGTATGACAGTCCCAGTTCAAGACTACTAAGCAAGAACAGGAACGAGAGGACCTCGACACTGTCCATTCCGATGGCATTCGCACTCTCCACATAGAGGATGAGGATGTGCCACACCTGGGTGTTGACATCTTGCAGCACAAACCCGAATCCATCCTTGGTAATTTCCACTCGGCGATCGCGGATTTCCACCAGATGACCGGCCTGCAGCAACTGCTTCACGCCTTTGCTGAGGTTGACCATATCGCGCTGCCCGCCGAGCGCACTTGTTCCGACCATGTATCCCAGTACACCTTCCCACTGGCGTCGCGCATATTCATCGAGGCCGGATATTGAGACTGAGCCCTCTTCGGGAGCTTGTGAGAAGACACCAAAGGATTGGGACTCTTCCGAACCCATGAGAGCTTGGCGGAGCGAAGAGGCAAATGGATTGGTGACCATATACGCGCGAACATTATCTCCTGTCAAAGTCGACGACAAGATGTTCAGCCGTCCAAGGATCGATATCGCGTTGTCTCGTTGTCTTTGAGGTTGATTCCCGATAGTCAGATATTTTTCTTTCAGAACCCCCCAGGCCATGCATGCGCCCTTACCTCTTGCTCTCCGATTTAACCCATATCTCCAAGTCTGCTGTCGGTAGAGGATCTTTCAAATAGAGAAGCGCCATCACGAAACATTTTGCTAAGCTCATAGTTAGCCGCAGTGGTTGCGCTCAAGGTTCAAAGAGCTCCGGATACCCAGGTCAGGCAGCATGCGCCGGAAAATGGCGAGGGCGGTGGATGGCTGCTGGTACAACTTGAAGAAGGTTGTCCCGGGCAGGCCTTCCAGGTACTCGAGAGGTCGGGACTTGGATGCCGCCATGTTGAAGACCTGGGAGACCTGGTGCCGCGGTGTAAAGAAAGAGCAAGACAATGACGCGGTGGAGACACGATCGTCCGGTGGGCGCAGCGGCCACTAAGCGCAGCTTCCGGGATGAACGCGCTGATCGACTGCCGAGCAGCTCTCTTACCTTGTCACTATCCAATACAATTGACAAGATGACAGCACTGCGATTTGTGAGATCTGTATGTTGTCTCACTGTCGTCACTTACTTCTGTTTAGCCGTGGCAGGTGCTTACTTTTGCAGGTATGGGAGTCCTTTCGGGCTACTTCGGGTTTAGAACCTCGGTAAGCAAGACTGGCTATGAACTTGAGATTCAGCTGTTGATGATTACTGGGTGGTTCTATTTAGGCTCTTGAACAATGTAAGTTTCACAGATTGGGCTTTCATCGTTGCAATTATGGAGGCTGAACTATCTCTAATCTAGCTCCGTGTCACTGCTGCAAGACCGGGAACTGTCAACTTTGAATTGGATATTCAGAAAGAACATACAGTGAGTACTTGCAATAGAATTACAAACCCCCTGAATTTCGCCAGAACAGTGCTGAAACTGTTTAGAACCGCTTGAATATCCTCCACGGGGGCACCATTGCAAGCATGGGTATGTCCAGTCTCCCATATAATTTACTTCATCTTTCTGACCTTTTCAGTTGATCTTGGTGGCTCGCTGGCCGTGGCATCTCGTGGACTCTTTGCCACCGGCGTATCTACTGATCTGAATGGTGAGAGCTTAACCTTGTCGCCCCGATATACTCCATTGGCCACTCTAACTTTTCCTTGATACAGTCACCTATCTCAACTCCGGAGGCAAGATTGGCGATAGGATCATGGCTGTACGTGCTACTCTTTAATATTCACAGAAACTGCTTGCTAATATACCCTAGGAGGTGACTTGTGATAAGTGTAAGGATCCAGAACGAGGAATATCTCAACACGAACTAACATGTCGAAGTTGGCAAAACTCTTGCTTTTACCAATATCCAGTTCACCAATGCCAAGGGTGATATTGTTGCCAGAGGAAGTCACACCAAGTGAGTTCCCTCATAGACTGCCTGTCAATGGTGACCGAGGTTAACGATTCCAGATATGTCACCCTTGCGTGGAAAGATCCTCAAAATATCGTTGAGGAGATCAACAAGCTAAAGTAAAGATGACATCCGACTGCTCTAGTTCTGGCGCACACTGTTTTAGAATGCAGATTGTTTAGCTACAGACTATGTATCTCTACCTGTTCTCACTTCACCCCTACAAAGGAAGGTCATTTCATCGCCTTGATAGCTTTATTACTTAGACTACTATCTACGTGCGAACGTTTAATAGCCCTCTCCTCGTCAAGCGATAGCGCACCCCTCTTCCCTCTTTTACAAGTAACTAGACTCATCAAATGATATGGGTTTTTGCTTTGAGCATGCTTTCAATCCTACGTCACGTACGACCGGACTTTTAATCTACTATCTTCGATTCATGAACCTCTTGATGATCGTGGATAGTAGATACATGGACCAATCGGCCGTTCCATCTCTAGATGATTCTGTACAGAGTAGAAATTGGCTGGGCACCGGGACAATGCTGACCATCAACAGTGCAAATGGCCTCTATGTAGATCATCCCGTGTATACAAAGCCGTCCGCCAACCACGAAATTATGCAAGCGTGTCCCCGACGAGATTTGCGGGCAGTAGCCAAGCTGATGATGGCATGGTGGTAAGAGTGGTTGCCACGGCAAAATCCGAACTGTCTAGGCTGAGGTAGATTTCCCATTCCCTGGATATGTCGGAGGCGCGATCGGATCATTTGAAGGAAGGTGCAGCCAACGAGCCTGTTCGTCCTTGAATGAAACTTGGATCAGAGCGGTGATGAATGAAGTACCGTCATTTGAGCGGCCATGGTCACAGTAAGTTGTATGAGCGACATTATCCAATTGATCTTCAACCTTGTGTGGTCTCCGTTGTATTTTCACTCTCGTCCGCTGTTTCCGGGGGTTCGACAGGTTCCGAGGATGTAGCTGTTTGGAACAGGACTTCGATGTTTTTACCGTCTTCAATCTTGTCAAAGGCTGCAAGCTTGGATTTAGCTGTAAGGCGAAGAATGCGCCAGAGTTTACTGGACTTGGATCTTTCGGCTGCTTCTCGGTCCTCCTGGTTCTGAGCCATATCCAAATCCATGTCGTCGTCCATAATGCCCATCCGAATCTTGTCCGCCGCGGGAACACCGTACCGATCGGATTCCTTGAGTCGCTCTATGTTGGCCAGAGCCTCAAGATCGGAAAGAAAGTTGAGATCCAGTGAGCCCATTGGGGCAGGCCGAAGACGCTTGTTGGCATAAATTTTTGCCGCATTGTGGCGCGCGGTTGCGAAGTCGGTCGCCGAGACAGCTGGGCGTTCAATGGGTGGACATCCTTCAGCCTTCCAACGCACCCAGTTCTTGTCTCGGGATAGAACAGTGTCAACCATCCGGTAATAGAATTTCCCAGTGCCTCCTACTTGCAGATATTCTTCAATGCTCTTCCTGGTCTCCAATGCCCACTTCGCGTCATCGTCATTCAACACAAATCCATAGAGAACAGACTTGTTGGTGCAGTCAGCCAGTCTAGCTTTTGCTTTGGGTGCCAGAGAGAGCATGAAGTCGATGAGGATTAGAGCTTGTACAAGGACGTGTCTTCGGAATGCGGTGTCGCTGATCTCGAGGTCGAAGAGGTCTCGGCTGGTGAGGTATTTGGGATTGAAACTGGTTCCAACTTCCTCCTCATCCGACGGACGCTTGCGTTTATGAGCTTTTCGGGCCTCCTCAGAAGACCAGCTCTGATTTTCCAGGTCAACCTTGATGTTCCTAAACGCGGACAGCGTTGCTGCAAGCCCGGCTTTAAATGATGCAAATCGATCGGGGTCAAACATCTTGCTGGGAGACGAGAAGTATGACTGGAGACTCCAAAAGACAGGATAGAGGGCGTCTAGATCCACTTCTTCTTTTTGCTTCTTATCGCCCGAAACAACCACCTTGGGGATTTGCGGCGTTTCCTCCGTTGTACCTTCAACACCCTGCGTCTCGGGTTGGGGAGTATCGGGGCCAGGTCCTTCGGTTGTTGTAGATCCATCGTTTCCTTCAGTCATCAATGTATCCTCGTCGTTTTTTGGAGTGGGCTTTGCAATCTCGTCGTAAGTGGTGACGTTCTCCGTGTGGAACTCGCCACGCAGATTGACGGAACTCTTATCTCCTAGTGGAAAGCTTTGGAAAAGAAATATGAATACTCGGCCGCAAAAAACCGTGTCTTCGGCCCGTGATAGTCTGCGGAGGAGTTCGTTGCATGACCGTAAGATGACCAGGCTTTTTTGTTTGAAATGTTTCTTTGGATCATTAGCCAAGCCGACAATCATCAACAAGAGCAGTAATTACCTTGATGTTCCGTTCCCGACGCGACTCCAGGTAGTCAAATACTTTGCGACAGCCATCAATGGTCTGGCTATCTAAAAGCTCTTCAATGAGCCAAAAGATGAGACCCGGCTCACATTGCTCTAATGAATATTAGCGAAAACACATGGAGAAAGTAGCGCGCAACTGACCATTGTCTGAGAAAATTGAGACGATGTCGAGGAGATTCCAGATGTAGACGAAAGCAGGGTCTTCGATAGATGTAGAAGCCTAGATCGGACACCAGTCATGAGTAACCAATCCTTCCTTGCAGCTGAGAATGAGCGCGCCTTACCAAGATGGAATAGAACTTTTCACGGAATGCGATCTCCACGGCAGCAAATTGTGTTTGGGGATTCAACGGCTTGACGACGTCTGCATCGGCGCCCGAGACTTGCCAGATCGTTTCTCCAAGCAGCCCGTCGGTCAACGGAGGTTCAATCTGCTGCTCGGGTTTGACTTGTGCCGCACGCTCTAGGAGCTCGTCCACCAACTTCTTGTATACTCGCACCGCCTCCACGTCCGCAGTCGCCATGTTCCAGATGCGCGAGACAGAGAAATCGTTGAAGGGATTGTGGTCGGGGGGAAGGAATGAAGTTCCAGGTGGATGGAAAAGAGGAATCTCAGACGAGAAGAGGTTGAACGAAAGTCAGAAAAGGCGTCGAAGAGAATAAAGAAGCAAGCGCGTGACAAAGGGAGTTGAAAGATGACGAGGTTCGCGGCTCGGCGGAGAGAGAAAGCCAAGACTCTGAAAAAGCTCCCCCCAGCTTGACTCGTTTCCCGCAGAACCTGACGTCCTCACCCTCCCCCGTCTCTTCTAGGGACAATTCAGTGCTGCAATGGCGCACAGTCTTGAATCCAGGCCGACGGTCGTGGATTTTCGTGAAGACAGTCCGTGGGTGCAAGTGGCCAAGGCCCACTGGCTGGATACGAAGGTCCGCAAGGCCAAGCCAGATGTGATCAAGCAGCAATTGTGGGATCCGCTGGAAGCGGAGAGTTTCAACAGTCGCTCGCTATTGATCCTAGAGAATTTAAATGTGCTGGAGAAGTATGATCTCCCGACTCTGATGATTGGTTCCGCAGGCTGACCCGATCGCTGCTAGGTTCCTGTGGCCGACGTACACCGAGGATGCTTCGAATCACCACGTTCTCTTGATCGCGTTGATTGTGAGCGTGAAATATCGCGAACACTTGCCGATCTGGGGTGAGTCAATGCGACAGCGCGCCATTAAATAGCGTCCTTGACGAGTACTGACAATGAACAGACATTTTCATTGATCGCGACGACGCCTTCTCTAACCTGTTTCATCGAATCCTATCAATGAGCATTGACCCTTCGGTGCCTACTCATTCGCGCATGTCAATCATCTCGTTCATCATCGCTGCCTTTCAGTCCCTCGAGAACGTCCTGATCCGGAAAGAATGCGCCCCGCTGGTTTCGATTTCGATCTGGCATAATTTGGCCAGTGACGAGGCGCGCGATCATATCATTACCAAGACCCCTACTCTTAAAAAGGCGTGGAGAGCCGCCGGCAAACGATACGATGCTGGGGATGAAGCTACAAAGGCAAAGCTCCGGTTCGAGCGCTCTTGGCTCTACACTATGTTGCTGGATTTCCTGCAGAAATTGAATGGGACAGAGCGAGATCAGACAGGAAATTTGCTGTATTGTGAACGCTTTCTGGAGCTCTTGATTGACTTATTGAGTCAACTTCCCACCCGACGTTACGTCAACACCCTGTTGAAGGATCTCAATCTTCTACCTCTAATCCGCCTTTCTCAATTACACCGCGTACCCGAAAATGCCCTCTTCCGTGATCTCCACAACCTTCTCCAGCATTTTATCACCTTCGCTATTGATGACTATTCTGGCGAGGCCCTCTCTCCCCAGACCGTTGACGATCGACATTGCCAGGAGCTAGCGCGGTTGCAGAGAACCTCAATGAAACTCTTCAAGGAGAAGCTTATGATCCTCGCACTGTCCAACCTGGGTGCAATTCAACAGCGGTCTGAACTTGAAGGGCAATTATCATCTCTGGAAGAGTCAGAATTGCAGACCCTGTGCTCTCAACTGGGATTCCGAACAAGCTACCCCAAGTCGTCACAAACCACGCCGAGTCATCAATTATATCTAGAGATGCTCTTATCGTTCTACGAGCGGAAGCCTTCGTTCCAAGAAGTCACAGGTCAGTTGAGTATCGTCCCCACTGAAGACAGCCTCTACGATCCTGCCTTGCTGCGAAATGAGACCTACGATGGATCAAGACCGCTTGCGATCCCAAAGTTGAATCTACAGTATTTGAGTCTGGGCGATTTTCTCTGGCGTTCCTTCCTTCTGTATCGGTCCGAGGCTTTCTTCCAGATTCGCAAGGACATGGAGACAATTGTCAAGCGCATGCAGCCACGATCAAATCGTGATGGGAGCATGACTTTTGATGGTTTTTCTCGAATGGCCATTCCAATCTCCAAGCCCGCTGTTATTGAAGTCGCCCCCGCCAAGGTTGGTTGCCCAAACCCAGCCTTTGTTCGCGCCGAGATCGCCATTGAAGTGGGACGCTTGGCGGATCACATTCGAGCTGAATGGGAGTCTCTCCGTCCTGACGATGTGGTCTATCTTTTGGCTGTGCAGTCGGCATCCCCTGCGCCGCTAGGCCTTCAGGACCAGGATGGGAGTGGCCCACGCATGACACACCTTCGCACCGCAGAGATTGTGCAAGTCCTTGACGATAAAGGTCGGCCTTTGCGGCAGCAAGTCGCTGGTCAAGCAAATGGATTCCATGCCCGTCCGCGGGTGCGTAGACTTCTCGTCAACCTGGACGCTGCTGCTTTCAAGGCAGACAAAGACCGCCAGCAGCATGGAAAGCCCGATGTCTACCCTTTGATCAACGTTATTGCGCGCAGAAAGGGACGGGAAAACAACTTCAAGTCGATTTTGGACACCATGCAGAAACTCATTGTGTCAGACATGGCGCTTCCTTCATGGCTTCAAGATATCTTCCTTGGATACGGAGACCCCGCAGGTGCTCAATATACCCAGCTCGCTAATCGACTCCCGTCTGTTGATTTCCGAGATACCTTCCTGGACTGGCCGCATCTGATCGAGAGTTTCCCAGGCAAGATCATCGAACCATCAGGGTCTGAGACATCCAGTTTTGGCCCCCCTTATGTTCTTGAGTCTGTTGAGAGTGAGTCAGTTGAGCCTGCGGCGGCTGCGGCTCCAAAGAAACGGCGACACGAGCAAACCGATCAGACAAGCGAGAGCCCGAATACCATGCGCGTTTCCACGTATAAACCACCAAACCCTGGCCCTTACCCTGTGGATGCGCCTAAACTTAACACTGTGCGTTTTACGCCCGCGCAGGTCGAGGCAATTGCATCCGGTACACAACCAGGACTCACTGTCATTGTGGGGCCACCTGGCACAGGCAAGACTGATGTCGCGACACAAATCATCAACAACCTCTACCACAACTTTCCCACCGAACGTACTCTCCTCATCGCACACAGCAACCAAGCGCTGAATCAGCTTTTTCAAAAGATCACCGCTCTCAATATCGATGAGCGGCATCTTCTGCGTTTGGGCCATGGCGAGGAGGAATTGGATACCGAATCTAACTACAGCAAATTTGGCCGCGTTGAGTCTTTCCTGGACAATCGTAATCACTACCTGGCAGAGGTTATGAGATTGGCGGGTTCTATCAGAGCCGAGGGTGCGCATGGGAATTCCTGCGAGACCGCCGGCTATTTCAATACAGTCTATGTTCAGCCAGCATGGTCCAAATTCTGGGATCAAGCCAAGTCGGAGGGTGCTTCCAACGACGATATCATTTCATCTTTCCCATTTCACGACTATTTCTCGAACGCACCCCAACCTCTGTTCGACGCTGGTGCTTCCAAGGAGACGATTTTGGATATTGCGTCGGGCTGCCAGAGACATATTGACAAAATCTTCTCCGAGTTGGAAGATATCAGACCTTTCGAGATTCTGCGACAACCTCGAGACAAGGCCAATTATTTGCTCGTAAAAGAGGCCCGCGTGATTGCAATGACTTCGACACATGCAGCGATGCGACGGCAAGAGATTGCCGACCTGGGTTTCCACTACGACAATGTGGTCATGGAGGAGGCAGCTCAAATCACTGAAATCGAGAGTTTTATCCCCACGGCTCTTCAAAATATGAAGAACGGTGAACTTCCTCTTAAGCGGGTGGTTCTATGCGGAGATCATTACCAAAACTCCCCCATCATTCAGAATCTCGCTTTCCGTCAATACGCGCATTTTGAACAGAGTCTTTTCCTCCGTCTGGCACGCCTAGGTGTTCCTGTCATCACTCTTGACAAGCAAGGTCGGGCTAGGCCCAGCATCGCTGAGCTCTTCCGCTGGCGGTACCAGGAGTTGGGAGACCTCCCGTCGGTTGAAACAACTGAAGAGTTCCAGCGGGCGAATGCGGGCTTCCAGTTCGACTATCAATTTGTCAATGTGCCCGACTACCAGGGCAATGGTGAGCGAGAGCCGACTCCTCATTTCATCCAGAATCTGGGCGAGGCAGAGTACGCGGTGGCCCTTTACCAGTACATGCGGCTGCTAGGCTATCCAGCCTCTAAAATCTCGATCTTAGCGACGTATGCTGGACAAACTGCTTTGATTCGAGATGTGCTGAACCACCGCTGTGCTAAGAACGCGATGTTTGGCATGCCGAAGATCGTGACGACTGTGGATCGATACCAAGGGGAACAGAATGACTGTAAGTGTCTTTGAGTTGTCAGATCTAGACGCTTTCACGGACTGTTACTGATCTTTGCAGATGTAATTTTGTCACTCACCCGCACTCGCACTGTTGGATATCTGCGTGACGTGCGCCGTCTGACTGTCGCTCTATCCCGGGCCCGTCTGGGTCTGTACATTCTCGGCCGCCGGGAGGTCTTTGAGTCTTGCTATGAGCTCAAGCCAGCCTTTGACCGGCTCTTGCAGCGCCCGGACAAGCTAATGCTCGCACCAGGTGAGATGTTCCCAGCCACGCGTGCATTGGATGCAGATATCGAAGGCACTCCCATGGAAAGCGTTGAACATCTCGGTCAATATGTGTTCGAGATGACTCAGGCGAAGGTGAAGGCCATGGGCGACGGGGAAATGGTGGTCGATGAAGCGGCCCCAGATGGCGAGGATGGTCTCTTGGACGAAGACGAGGTCATGCAGGGTGCTGACGAAGATGAAGATGAGGACATTGTATGAACATGGACATCCAGAGGATAGGTACAAAAGCGGCGCTAGTTGAATCGTATTCCGCAATTCTGAAGCAAAAGATTTGACATTCATGTAGTCGGGAGCCGTGGGTGTGCGCCTTCGAGTGCTCTCCAGTGGCTTGCCTACATCTCCAGACACCCACGATCATGTTACTACCTTGATGTAGATGAGAGAGAATCTTCATTTGGAACATGTCCACACTGTATGCCGTCATCGGGATCACTGAGTGGCATCGTCTGATGCTAAGAGATAGGTTTTAGTAAGATGAATACCTAGGTAGGCATGGGCTGTAGGCAGACGGGTATATACGTCTATCAGTGGGCCGGATACCTAATATATAGATCTTGATAACCTTAAAACACCATGAGCCCAATTTCAATGCAGACCGGCATAATTTCCTAAATTAAAATAGCCAACCGCGAGAGACATACTAAATTGATTGAACAAAGAAGATGATAATCAAAAAATCAATAAGAGCCTCAATGCGTCCGCGGCAAAATCAGGTGATGTGTTCAGGGGCTTTGCGGAATGAAAAGTTCTGCCGGATCAACAGAGAACTATCTGACCTACATACCCAAGTACCTACTTTTAGGCAGGCCTCCAGGTGGCTCTGCTATGCTTCCTTCGTTCTGAACAGCTTTGACCATCCTGTCCACCTTAGTACGCAACTACATAGGCAACTGCTCGCTATAGAACCTTGGACAATTGCATCGATCTTCGTCAAGACCAACCCACGAGTCACCGAAGGAAATTCCGTACTATATCCAGATGTTATCCCTTCTTAGTCTTCCTCAGGAGCTACTTGTGCGCACATTCTCCTACGTGAATCAGTCTTCCTTAAAGTCACTGCGCCAAACATGTCGACTTACCTCAGAGCTGTGCATCCATCAGCTTTACCAGACCGTGCAGTTATCCCCGAATGAGAAAGATCAGAACGGGCTCCGAGCAATCCTGGACGATTCAGACTTACGGAAAATTCCTCGAAGAATTCATATAAACACTCTGAAAAAGAACATCGTACGATTGGTCTCATCATCCGAAGCAAATGATCACTGACGCATGCAGGACTATGAAGATGAAACAGAGCAGCGATGGCCTGAACACTGGGATGAGATTTTTCCACGAATGGAAGAATTCCCTCACTTGAACAGCGCTTTTATTAGCTTTGATCGAGATTACCTCGCCGAGGAAGTCAGCTCTTATCGATACTGGGACTTGCCTCAAGCCCCGGAGTTTCGTTTTCGGGTTATGGAAGCGTCCTTCTTATTGCTTTCATCTTTACAGCAACCAATACGTCATCTTGGCATTCGCAATCTCCAAGTCGACAACCCAAAAGATCCAGAAACTCTCATGAATATGGGCAAGGTCCTCTCAAGCCTGCGGTCCCTGCGCCTCAGTATCGTTAGTGAGACCAATGAGGGGTTTCCAGAGTATGATCTTGAGGTACAACCCGCAGTCCTTTCACTTGATATTCTCATTCTAAACAGACTAGTTCGAGGAACTCCGTCAGTTCTTCAAGGAACTCCCAGACACCTGGCTACACCCTACCTCGGACTCGCTGCAGCACTTGTCTCTCTACGCACGCGAGTACTTTAGTTTCTATCCGCGATTCAACCTATGTAATCTATATTTTCCACACCTCAAGTCTTTATCCTTGGGCAAATTTTGCTTCTTTGAAGATCGTCAAGTGGACTGGATTCTGAAGCATAGTGAGACTCTCGAGGAGATATATCTCGATAACTGCATCATCCTCTTTGATTTTGGCATGCACGACAACATCAACCATTGCGCTATTCCTCAGAACGCGTTATCACGTCGCGAAGATGACGATCTCTTCTGGTACGGCTCATATGAGAAGCGCTGGCACAATCTCTTCGATTTATTTGCGGAAAAACTACCGAGACTGCGACACTTCCGCATTGGCTCTTCTAGCTGGCATAATGATGTTCCGTTTGAGCAGGAAGATGATATCAAGGTCGGTCTTTTCCGAAATCGGTACATGTGTTGTTATGACGGCTATACCCCGTCGCCATATATGGAGGGCGATGACGATAGCGACGATGTTTGGCCAGCGCGGCCGGAATGTGACGAGGAGGATCGGGCGGCACTACGGAGACTGTTAGCCAAACTCGGACAATCGGTTGAGGAGAATTATTCGACGTCGTCTTCGCGGGTGGTGGATTTGATTGAACCTTGAAGAGGGTATTGATGGTTCGATCAGTGGTATTTGAGTAGTTCATGTAGCAGGATATTTGCATCAGCAGTTCAATACAGAGACTTTATCACGAACGAATGCTTGAATTGCACATTCCAAAATCCTACTATCCGGGGAACAGGACATGTTCGCTCTGAACATCAGCAAATTCAGTCGAGCTCTACGTCATTCCTAACTTCTTTCAAACAGATCTTGATGTTCGATCACATTTCCATGGCGTCATCATTCAAACCATGTCAGGATCGATGCACAAATAGACTACATATCCACAACGCACAAACTAACACGTTCGCCACGTGGAAACATCCTCGGAACCTTAATCAACACCCGACACGATCGCACTTTCCCACCGCCACATAACGTTCCCATCCACAAAATTCCCCTGGCTCGATCAATCAGGATCCCGCAAAACACCCCGTCTCCCCCTAAAATCAACTATCGAATCGCGACCCGCTGTTGCTGGACGATACTCGGCGCATATCCTAAAATGGGCTCGGCACGCTCTTAGTACCTTATAGTACCTGAAGACAGCGTCTTGGCGGTATCCAGGAACTGCGGCCTTGGCCCCTTTTTCCTTCACAACGGCGGAGGACCACCCGCAACGGGTATCGCTTAGCGGCGCCCCGGGTTTATGGGAGAATTGGGTAAAAGGTTATTTGTTTTTCTTTTATACCTTTTCTCTGGGTCCAATCGCTGTTCGTGAGGGTGAATGGTGCAGGATCCAAGCATTTTCGAACCGATGAGGTTCCATCGCTTGCCGCTAGCGATAGCCTGAAGATTTCAAATTTCCATTGCAGATATCTTTGTAGGTACGGATGATTTATGGGTAATAACGATATGTAAAACCGGACGACGATTACCTTTCCTAGCTGCCGTTTTTCTCCTCGATATTGCAAATAGACGAATGTTTCAAGAGACGATGAGAAACGGAATGACGGAGTATTTGGGCTCCGTCGGATTCCTCGCGAGTGCACCAAGGGGCGGCTCGTAAGCGAAGGGAGGAGCAAGCCACTTATGGTTCTATTCAGCGATTCGTTGGGGGCCATCGGGTTGGCTTTCACTCCAATAGATGCACGTTCGTTCCTGACGTGGGGACCCAGTTAGGGATCGGCAACTCTATCGACTCCACGTTTTCCTGAATCATCACGCCTCAACCTCAATGTTACCTGATTCGGACATGGCAGAACGGTATAATTGTTGACAAGTATATGCTTTGATTGTTGCGGTGATAGGATCAGATGGGATCTCATGGTTATATAGCTTCTCATGAATTCTTACCATGTCCCTTTTTGAACGAGATTCTTTTATCTGACATTATTCCTCCCATCTCTCTCTCTCTTCGAACTTCTACCTCTTTCCAGCAAGACCCAGTTCAAAGAAAAACGCGCACTGATCGCCGGGGAAGCCGTGGCGAACGAACCACTGTACCTAGTATTCAGAGTGCAAAATCTCCACTGTGGAGCTCAAGGCCGACACAGACTAGGACACGGGAAGGACTTGCAGTTCATCAGTTCATTGCGTAGCGATCTACCGTGCACTGACCATTGCTATACCATTCTGATATTCCATTGTGGAAGTCCACCCTGCCGATTGTTCAAGGCTGTACGGAGTACGGAGTATTTCGGCGTTATATTTTCCTCTGAATTCTCTTGAGCATTGGTGGAGAAGACCCAGTCTTGACCGTGGTGGTGATCATGAAGTCTGATGATGAGCATGCTCTTCGAAGTACATTGAGAAGTGTCTGGTCTCGCCCACTCTTGCCGAACGTAGATATCCCATACTCCGTACATCGACGAAGATCCTTACCCATTCTCTCACCCCATGCATAGTCACTCATGGACCAACCAGCAAAACCATCATTATATTCGAAGCGGCGCTAGTTCCACAGTGCATATGAGAAAATCATCAATACGATACGATCGGTCGGACTGGACGATCCCGGTTAGCGTGCTAATAAGACTCTTTAATATCGAGCAGTTTCAACTAGACACGACCGTTATTAAAGAGCCGCAATCAGAACAAGTATGATGGATATCTTCAACTGACATATAAAGGTATAGAGGTCGGATTTCGTGTGGTACGATGCATATACGTCCTTCGTATTGACGATCGGGATCGATAAGATCGAATCAGATTAGCGGGGAACGATCCGCTAGCCGAAAACTTAGAATTCTAAACTCTCACGCCGACAGAGAAACAGATATGGACAGCGTATTGTGTGATTGTGATCTCATGGGTAACCGTGGAAGAGACTACTACTCCGTCCCATTGCCTGGGCAGCCTTGACAACCCGGGGCGACTAACAAGGCTCGCTTAGATTCACACGCGATCAGAGCCAAGAGATCGGCTTGCGTCACCCCCTCGGCCAAGACGAATGGAGACACAGTCCGAAATTAAAGTTGCACACGGTGATACCACGCGATCGCAAAATCTGAATTCCCCGCACGCCGGTTGTTCCAGAAATTCTCCGACAACGATCGTGGACACGACGGGTTGTCCTTGATACGATGCGTCAAGTTCCTGTCGCAGGAACGGCTGTGAGATCGACTACTGTCATTGTTCTCGGCTTGTTTCCTGATCGTCTTTCGCCCCTTGGGGCGAAAGACCTACCCGGATGGGATAATGAAGACGCGTTGATACTCCACTCGGGGTAGAAGCAATTGATGTTTCGGCCGGAAGTCGACGCTCTGCGTGTTGTGATTCGGGATCGCAGAGCTAACGGCTCCGAGTTTTCTCCCCCGAGACTCGGTCGAGTCTGCGAGTGCTGTGAGTCCTGCGTCATGACCCCACGTACTATGTGACTAGAGATGCAAACTGGCGGTGACGGGAATTCAGTCGATGTACTCGTGAGAGTGTACTCAACTTGCTGATGCAAATTATGCTCTATACAGAGTACAGTTGAAGGAATTCGCCCTGGCCTAGACAATAGACCGATCAGATTTTGCGCGACTGAAAGTGTTTCAGTGTGAATGTGGAGATTCAAGGTATGTTGAGGTGGAGAACTATGAGACGTGACCCTTAACGCTGTGTGGAAATCTTTCTTTCTGAATGGGCTTTTACTCTTTTTGTTTTGATCGGAATTATTTTTTTTACTGCATTTATTTTTCTTCCACTCGATCCACTCGTGTTTCCCTCAGGGGTATCTTCTTGCAGGAGGCTCTGACCCAGTTTTCTGTATCCTGGTCCTCCATAACCGACGCCCGCCGTTTCAGCACTGGCACCAATGAGAGTGAATATCCCGTTTGGATCCATGGATGATCGCGGGGATTTCGATTTTCTACAGAGGGAGGTATTTTCTTTTTTCTTTTTTTCATCTTCTTCTGATCCTTTCTGCATTGCCCTCTCTAGTCTATTGGTGACTCCACTAGACACTCTATGCAACCGCCGCTTATATCACTAGGACCCATTGACCATGGTGGCGGGCAGCCCGCTGAATGGCTGCCACTCTTTCCGTGTTGGCCCCGAGAGTCCGGCTATAGACGATGGGGCCCAAGGGTAAGCTGATCCTCGTGGTCCATGCGAGTATCTGCGCCGTGGGATCCGATCGGCCATTCCGTCGGGAAATTCTCGAGTGAACGCCTTGTCTATATCTGACTGACCCTAAACGGGTGGACCCTCTTCTGGTCCAGTCTGCCGCGATGAGCTTGTCTGGGTCCCTGATCTCAGCTCGGATAGAAACGCCATTCTTTGCCACCGGAAGATCCGGGCGGTTCTGGCCGCGATCATGGTCCAGGAAGATAACCATGACAGGAGGAAAGCCACCGAAGATGGATACGTTTCAACCCAGATGCAAGTCTGGTACGACAGAAGACAGCGGGACAGATCTATCGCATATTTCGCCGATCTGGTTAGGGCCTTGTAACCGATTCAGAAACGGGGGTTTCCACTGTAGAACTAATCCATATAGAGTAGAGCTGCCTTCGCCTCGATCGCTGATCATTAACTCATGTAGACTGGTGCATTTATGCCATGCTTCACGCCTTGTCAACCCGGTTCTCTCTCTTTCCCTAGGACAAGGTTTAGATTGTATCATTAGGCATCGTCCACTGCGTGTGCACCGTCATCGTTCTTGCTTCCAAGGTTGTGGCTGTGATCAGTTCAACCGTGACTGGGTTTCAACCAGACGTTGCAAGCAAAGAAAGAGAAGATTGAAAAAAGACTAGTCAGGTCCATGAGACCGTTGAGACGTCTGTCTCCCGGTGGAGACATCGTTTAATATCTCGTTTCCACTCTCTCGTTTCCCCTCAGATCTAGTGGAGACCCGGTCCTTTGCCCAACTTCTTCAGGTCTTGAGCTCCAGCTGGCTCACTTAACCTCGACGAAAAGTCTTTCCCCGCTCACTGGTTCATACATGTCCCAGTTCCCATTTGACACTCATCCTGGACTTGATTAAATTGCAAACCCCTGAACCCTTGCGCAAGCGTCCCGGCACTTCGAAGAGACCCACCTTCGTCTCATCTAGGGCAGTTACCAGTACCTGGATATCCGGATTCTTGGACTACTGCCGTTGTTTTGTGATTGTTTCTTTCTACGCGGCTCTTGTGCTGTTTTGTTTTGCCTCTGGCTTGGACGAGCTTTGTCGACATTCTACTAGGACGTGACTTCGACCTCGTCCTAGACTCATCTTTCCCCGGAACGCCACGAGAAGAAAAGATGTCCATCGGGGCCCCTTGTCTCTGGGTTCCGTCGCTCTCCTCGCCAGCGTCGTCTTTGTCCGCTGTTTCATCCCATCTATCCGGGGTCCGCCATAGTGAACCAGTCTCTTCATCCAAGACGTCCTCGTCATTTTCAAATCTTCAGAGGCCACGAGAGCCTGGTGCTTCTCTCAGCGTCGTGACGGACATGCGGTTCACCGATCAAGATGCTGACAATGCTTCGTCGGCTTCAGGGCTGGATCCTGCCAGTCAGCCGGGCCCGTATCCCGGAGGAGAAATTCCATCATTTGAGCCAGTGACTCAACGACCCGCGGCAAGAACGGAAAGTTCTTTGCCACGCATGAAGTTGGAAATCCCCAGTGGCAACGATGCAGGCTCGTCGGTGCCTCGGCCGCTGGCCGGATCCGATTCCCTGGACGAGACACTGGATACTTCACCTCTCGATTCTGATGCAAAAGACGACCATGACCAGGAGTCTACTGTTAGTCCAATGGATGAGACGGCCGAGACGATGGGGAGCGATGGCAGGCACAAGTCGCCCACCCTGGAGATGAAGAAGAAGATGAAGCGCTTCCGGTAGGATTTCTTCGTCTCGTTCACCAAGACTAAAGAGCAGAATGTTGACCTTGAGGCAGATTAACTCATAGTCAGACCCGTTACCTGATGAGCGAATTCACTCGTCAGGCCCATCCCGATGCTGCCCACCGGGAACGCTTATCGCGGGAGATTCCCGGATTGACTCCCCGCCAGGTTCAAGTGTGGTTCCAGAACAGGTAGCTCTTTCCCGCGAAACAACATTCTTGCATGTCTCTAACTTCATCTCCTTGGGCAGACGTGCGAAGCTCAAGCGTCTAACGACGAATGATCGGGAGAGGGTGCTCAAGTCGCGAGCGCTGCCCGATGACTTTGACACGACCAAAGTGCTTCGGACCCCATTCGAGGGCAAGTCCGCCAGTCAGACTCCCATTGCCTCGCCTCGAAGCTATGGGCTGTCAATCCCCGATTTCGCGGCCTTGCGAGGCCTACGGACAGACGTCTTTCATCGACCCAACGAAGAAGATTACGTCGTATCACCACTGAGTACGACACCGAATGCTGGAGCCTACATCTCGTCTACTGGACAGGCACGGGATAATGGTCTTTCCCACGCTGGAGCGGCGTTTCCTCGTCATACTGCTTCCACATCCATGACCGACCTGCACAGGACGATTCGAGGGGACTACTCAAATAATAGATCAAGCAGTCTCTCGGATATTGCGCCTTCTTCTTTCTACTCTGGCATTCCGGTCCCGAATCAATTCCAACCTCCGTCAAATCAGACAGGGATGCCGTATGCACGCCCACCGCTGGATTATGGTGTCCGCGCAGGAATGGTCCCGTCATATAACCAACATTCCCAATTTGAAGGCTCCGTCTCCCCCGAGTCACAGGGACCCCCGTTGAGATACGACGTCAGCAATCTAGGTTGGTCTTTCATGTGAATCAACTCCTCGAGAGCAAGTGCCTAATTCGAATTTCAATAGGCCCTCAGCCACAAGACTACCAGTCTCAAGTCCCAATCTCGACTTCAAAAGACTTTCATGGGCTCGGGACTGGCTCGCAGGGTCCAATTACACACCCGATGTCGACAATGCAGTCCCTCCCCCTCTCCACTGCCCCAAAGTACCAAACCTATTCCTATATTAATCCTTCCGGGTCGATGGGCACGATCCCTTATACGCAAGCTGATGCATCGAACCTGAATCTCTCTCCTTCTTATACATCTTCCGACTCGGCTCCTGCAGCACATGATACCATGCAGCAGCTACCAGCAGGCGTCGACTCAATGCGTTCAAATATTGCAAACCCGCCCTTTAACTATACGAGCTATATCACCCAGTGAGGCTCTTCATGGCAGTACACCTAAAAAGAAATATGGATCGGCGTATAATCTGGCGTTTGGGTTTCGTGGCCTCCGGGCTGGTTTTCCTTTCTATCATGGCCGCTGGGCATGGCCTTTACCAGCGTGTTTTAATCTTAATTTTCTTGATTGTCATTATAGCTGTTTCAGTGTTTGGGAGGTACTTTTGACTTTACTGTTTATATGTTTTGATTTGACTTTGTTTAATATTGATCAGGCGGGTTCTCCTGTGAACTAAGGGTTTGTTTATCGAGTGGAGAAGAGCTGGTCTGCGGCTGCTGTGTTTGCGTGCGGTTATTACATGGGTGGATGGACAGGTTTACATTCGAGTTACTCTGCGTACTACAGAAGAGTGACATCTTTGAATATAATTATTCATATTTCTTCACTTTTCTCTACTGTAGGTTTGCAGTATGAGCTTCATTATCGAGGAGGCTGAGTAATGACTTGGCAACAGAAACGTCGTAAGCCAATGAGAGGGTAAGCAGTATTGGACGATCTCAAATGCCTCTCAGATATCTTATCTATCACCTGGGCAATGATCAAATTTCAGGGTTCGAGGGGGTAGGATTTGCTTTCATTTTGACCTACGCCGGCGGTCTTTGAGGCGACCAGTATTAATCTAGTAATCTACCCATGTAAACATTCAAGCAATGAGCCTATTGGCTATGGGCATAAAATGATGTTTCCAGCTGCTTGAATCTCGAACTCTAAACATAGTACATATCGATTATCTCATGGCACCAGATGCATGAATCATCTCTTCGAAATCACAAGTCGATCGTATTGTGCCAATCCTGAATTTGAAATTTGACCCTCTCTCACTTCCAAGATTCGAGCTGTGAATGTTATGACGATCGCGATGTCATGTTGCCTGATACACTGACTCGTCTACAAATCAGAGTCCAGCTAAAGGTCAAAAGGAAGTGGTTCTAAAGCTGCAGCCATTCACAAAGCCGCAATTGCCAGCGGTGACTTCATCGTCCAATCAAGAATCGGCCAAATGCTCACGTGATGCTTTACAGCAACCAATCACAGAGCGTATATTGATAATCCGATCGCTGCTTACGGACGGGCTGCAAGTATAAATGTTACTTTGGGTGTCTTGAGAAGATATAACCTCATCTTCCCATCTCTCAAGTTTTTGATCATTGAAATTGTTCATCTCGACCGTTCAAATCAACTTCTAAGTCATAACTTCCCACTCCCCCCTCAACTCATCGTCAAAATGGTTCATCCCACCACTACCTGCTGCAAGACCTCCCAGGATGGAAGCTGTGTCTGTGCTGCCCAGGCCAAGTGCTCCTGCGGCAAGGAAAGCGCTCTGAACTGCTCCTGCAACAAAGCAGCTGCCGAGAATGCCACCTCGGGACCCCGATGCTCATGCCGTACGTACATCTTGGAATCGTCATGATTATTATCAAACTAACTCGTCTGTAGGCGCCCGTCCTGTTGGCCAGTGTACCTGTGAGCGCTCGGTGTCTGAGAACAAGCCCGTCGAGGGTGAAGCTTGTCCCTGCGGCAGCCGTCCGTCTGGTAAGTCCTCTCGTGATTCTAGTGGCGAGTCTATACTGATCGTGACTCTAGCATCCTGCACCTGCGAGAAGGCCGAGGGGATTGAGTCAGCGCTTGAGGTTGACTTTACATCTCGCAAGTGAGCATGTTTAACATGCTTTTTGTTCTTGTGCCATCGATGACCCGTTATCTTCAATTTGAATGCATGGCTCTGGGCTAGGAGAATGGCGTTCGGGTCAGTTTTAAGTTGCTTTATTACATAGGTATTAGTCCACTCGATGAAACTTTGAGAGAAATGAAACACAATGCAATGCAATTTTCTCAATGTAGAACTATAACTGCACTGGATAGCACCGCCACATCGCATCAACATTGTTCCAGCGCCACAGCAGAACCCGGGCGATCGACAGCGGAAGTGGCCCTGGGACGCCGTCGAGGCGTGATGGGGGTTCTTGACTCGGCCTGCGTCTAAAAGGGGATCATTTGACCGTGCCAGTGTATGCCCTACACCCGGTGGTGCTTTGATTGTCGTGCTTAGCTTACCCCTTCATCAATAGTGACTCCGAGATTCCGATCATCCGGCAACCCCTGTTTTTGAAGCTCACCTCCACGGTCCATCCGACTCCCCATCCTCTCCCTTGGGTGGCTAATGCACCACCACCGCGACGTAACAGGGACATGGTTGTGTGACGCTGTCCGTGCGATCGCGAACCCCTGAGGTGCTCTCCGCGTGGCATGCGACCCGTGTACCGCACCCCCTCTGAATCCCCGAAACAGAGCTCTAGTACTTGTCGGCAAAGGAATCCCAATCGCAGGAATTTCAAAAACCACCCATCATGTCGTCGATGCGAGGACTGGTGCAGTTCATCGCCGACCTGCGCAACGCGCGCGCCCGAGAATTGGAGGAGAAGCGCGTGAATAAGGAGCTGGCCAATATCCGGCAGAAGTTCAAGTCCGGCAGTCTCAACGGCTACCAGAAGAAGAAATATGTGTGCAAGTTGCTCTATGTCTACATTCAGGGCTATGATGTCGATTTTGGACACCTGGAAGCTGTCAATCTCGTCACCTCGAGCAAATACTCCGAAAAACAAATTGGTTATCTCGCTGTGACGCTGTTCTTGCATGAGCAGCATGAATTGCTCCATCTAGTCGTGAACAGTATCCGCAAGGATTTGCTGGATCACAATGAATTGAATAACTGCTTGGCCTTGCATGCTGTTGCGAATGTTGGCGGTCGTGAGCTTGGCGAGGCCTTGGGGACTGAGGTCCATCGACTCCTGATCTCACCGTGAGTGCTCACACTCGTCATAGTTGAAGGAATTGTGCTTATCCCTATTTAGTACATCGAAAGCTTTCGTCAAGAAGAAGGCTGCTCTCACTTTGCTTCGTCTCTATCGGAAATACCCCGGTATTGTCCGTAATGAATGGGCCGAGAGAATCATCTCCATCATGGATGATCCAGACATGGGTGTTACTCTGTCTGTAACTTCGCTTGTTATGGCACTCGCACAAGATCTACCAGATGAATATAAGGGTTGTTACGTCAAGGCCGCGCAGCGGTTGAAGCGAATCATAGTCGACAATGACATTGCGCCGGACTATCTATACTATCGTGTGCCCTGCCCCTGGATTCAGGTCAAGCTGCTGCGTCTGTTGCAGTATTATCCTCCATCCGGTATGTTTCAAATATCTTCAATCAACTGTCACTACTAAGTTTCATTTAGAGGACAGTCATGTTCGCGAGATCATCCGCGAGTCCCTCCAGCAGATTATGACAATCGCCATGGAAACTCCTAAAAACGTCCAGCAGAACAACGCGCAAAATGCTATTCTCTTTGAAGCCATCAACCTCCTCATCCACCTCGACTCCGAACACACACTTATGCTCCAGATCTCATCCCGCCTCGGAAAGTACATTCAGTCTCGCGAGACCAATGTTCGTTATCTTGGTCTCGACGCCATGACACACTTTGCTGCCCGAACCGAGACCCTTGATCCTATCAAAAAGCACCAAAACATCATCTTGGGATCCCTTCGAGACCGGGACATTAGTGTTCGCCGGAAGGGTTTGGATCTCCTGTACAGCATGTGTGATACCACTAATGCCGGTCCAATTGTCAACGAGCTTCTACGGTACCTCCAGACGGCTGATTATGCCATTCGCGAAGAAATGGTTTTGAAGGTGGCCATTCTTACTGAGAAGTATGCCACTGATGCCCAGTGGTATATCGACATGACCCTCAAGCTTCTCTCTCTTGCTGGAGATCATGTCAATGATGAAGTGTGGCAGCGTGTGATTCAGATTGTGACCAACAATGAAGAGCTCCAGGCGTATGCCGCCCTCACCCTTCTGGGCTATATGAAAAGCGATTGCCACGAGAGTTTGGTCAAAATTGGCTGCTATGTCCTCGGCGAGTTTGGTCATCTTATCGCGGACAATCCTGGGTCGAGTCCGATTGAACAATTCCTTGCTCTGCAGACCAAAATGTTCAATGGTTCGGACAATGCCAGAGCCATGATTCTGTCGGCATTCGTCAAGTTTGTCAATTTGTTCCCCGAGATCAAACCGCAGCTCTTGCAAATCTTCCGACTGTACAGCCACTCTCCCGATTCCGAACTGCAGCAACGAGCCTTCGAGTACTTGTCCCTGGCGACTCTTCCGACGGATGATTTGCTACGGACTGTTTGCGACGAAATGCCGCCTTTCTCGGATCGAGCATCGATCCTGCTGTCTCGACTGCACCAGAAGACAGCTGGCACGACCGAGAGGAAGACCTGGGTTGTGGGTGGAAAGGACGCCAATGCGGACAAGCAAGAGGTCCTTATGGCGCAGAATACCGGCCTCAAGCGTTCCTTTACGACAATTGTAAACGGTACGCGCACCGGGCTGACTGCGACTCCAACCGGCGCCACCACGTCATCGGGCGATCTCGCAGGCCTCGATTTCAGCGGGCCATCAGCTCCCGCGCCCAACATGGCCAGTGCCGCTCATCTAACACCGGACTGGGACATCGGCTACAATCGGCTCTTCTTTTCTATAGAAGGTGTTCTTTTTGAGGATGCGCAAATTCAGGTTGGGTTGCGCTCAGAATACCGTGGGCATATGGGCGTGGTCAAGATCTACATCAGGAATAAGGCGACCTACACCATCGGATCTTTGACCACGACGGTCGACAATCCTTCTTCTCCAAATTTGAAGATTGACACCAGGAATCTGCCCGATTCTAGTGTAGGCCCTGGATCCCAGACTCAGCAGACTCTTTTCTGTACCGTGCACGGCGCCTTCTTTAACGCTCCCACTGTCCGCATCTCCTACCTGGCCGGTGCTCTCCAGGCATACACTCTCCAGCTTCCTCTCCTGATGCACCGGTACATGGAACCGTCGTCGTTATCAGCCGAAGACTTCTTCAAGCGGTGGCGCCAAATTGGCGGGGCACCATTGGAGGGCCAGAAGACGTTTGGCCTCAGCGGAAAAAACAAGGTCATCAATGAGTCTTTTACCCGCAGAGTGGTGGAAGGATTTGGATGGAAGATCCTGGATGGCGTCGATCCCAACGACCAGAATATCGTTGGCTGCGCAGTGTTCCAGTTTGAGGGTGGCAAGACGGGCTGTCTGTTGCGACTGGAGCCCAACTACGAGAAGTCGGTATGTTGCACATTTTCTTTCTTCCTTTTTAATGAATGAATTCTAACGACTGCAGATGTACCGAGTCACGGTTCGTGCCACGCAGGATAATGTTTCGTTGGCATTGGTACGCCAGATGGAGCAGAAACTGGCGCAGGGAATGTCCAGTGAAGGGATAGGACGGTATGACTAGGTGTTGGCCATTCATGTATATTCTCAGCCTCGTCAATACACCTGCTTTACTTAATGAGTGTTATCGATCTTTCCTGGTCTGTACCCACAGACCTTCAAGACCTTAGATTAGGCTTTTAATATATTGAAATTGGACTATAGGGATGAGTGTAAACATGGCACAGTCTATGTTCCTATATGACTTGATTGCTTCAATGCAGTAATACCGACAATATAAAAGGTGGCTCGAAGGGATTTCCCGGTATAGAGAAATCCTTCCATTCCCAGGCAGGACAACACCAACATTGACAAACCTCCATCATCACAATCTCCTCACTCAGACAACCTTCGCCTCCGCTTTAGGCGGTCGATCCCCAAAAATCGTCGTCCCAACTCGCACCTGATTACTCCCCAGCGCAATCGCGCCTTCAAAGTCAGAACTCATCCCCATACTAAGTTCCAGTTCCTCCTCTCCCGCTAATCCCAGCTCCGCAACAATACGATCGCGAACCTCGCGCAGCCGGACAAAGTCTTCATTCTCGGTCTCCGCCGTCGTCGCTTGCGATCTCGCAATCGCCCCGATGGTCATGACACCTTGCAGTTTGAGACGCGGACACTTTTCCCGAATGAATTGCGCGAGCGTGGATGCTTCGCTGGGCTCGATGCCGGCTTTGTTTTCTTCGCCGGATGTGTTGACTTGGATATAAACTCGGAGACGTGAATCTGAGTCCGCGTCTGTCGATGGTTGTGATTGTTGATCTTCATCTTGGTTTGAAGCGGGTCGCTCGCCCCAGCCTTTATCTAACAGCGAGGCTTTCTTCGTCGTGTCTACACTCTCAACAGCCCATAGCCCGCGTACGTCACGAGCCAGCGTGACGCATTTGTTCGATTGCAGTCCGCCGATGAAGTGCCATTTTATGGACGGTGGGAGGAGACGAGATTTCTCGAGGAGTTCTTGGAGGTAGTTCTCACCAAAGTGAAGTTGCGAGCTCGGCGGTTGGTGGAGAGCGAGAACATCGGCGGCCGGTTTGAGTTTCGAGACGGCGACCAGACGGACTGGATTGGTGGTGGCTACGGCGTTGATGCGCGCCGTCACGGCAGAGAGGTTGGCAATCAGAGCGCTTGTTCGCGCTGGGGCAGCGGCCATATTCGGAGGAATATCCTCGGACATTGCAGTTGGAGAGAATGTTTTGTCTTGTCAAATCCCCACACCAAATGGGAATTGCCGGCGGAATTGATAACGGCCATTGATAACGGCCTGAGGCACTCCGCGGCAAAGCTGACCGCTTTCCCCGTTGAGATTCCGTTTGCAGTCAATCGACGATGGACGACGATCGACATGATCTCATTATCTGACAATCTCAGTCCATGCGACGTTAGGAATGTCGGGTGCCCGTGCGACCCTAGATCCGCCTTGACTGCAGCTTCCTGCCCAGGAAGCTGGCGGTAACTCAGACAAACCCCGGTCCAATCAATGGCGCGTATCTCCGGGAATGAAATGCCGAAGCGCCCGGCTCAGCACGGATCTCTTCATATAGGGCTGCTCCGTTGAGTTTCAAAGTTGCTTTGTTTGGCATGATCGCGTCTTCTCTATGGCGGAACAAATCTATTATAAGAGATCTCGCGCTGTGGTGGTGCCCAGATCGTACCTCAAAGATCACGCCAGCCTCTTACTGGGGATGGCTGGCGCTACCTCGCCCTGCAGGTTGCATACTGCGTAGTCATTTTTAACCTCATTTAGTCTCAGTCCAGACAGTAACTGACTCTGGTCCATCCACCGGCGTCTCGCCCAGCCTCTGCCGTCTCAGAGCTATGGCTCCAAGTAGATCGCGGCCCAAGTAAACAGCGCCAAATACAACTGTACCTAAGACGCATTGGGCAACTCTGCCTATTTATTTGCCGGGCCTTCCGGCTGGAAGTAGAAAGGTCAAATCTCTTTGACGTCAAGTCCAGGTAGCGACCATGGTTCCTATTCATTCACTCATGATTACCTTCCCCTGTGCATCTCCCGCTAGTCCTTAAAGGACCATCGAGCTCTACAATCGCGTCTTCTCTCCTTTAACAAATCTTCCACTTGCTTCAGCTGGCCTGAAACTGGAAACGACACGTCCCTGGCTGGACGACACTTTTAACTGGGACTCGACTTTTTACTACTTTCATCTTCTCGGCGCAGTGTACAACCTCTTTGTCCATATCGTCGACCATCGCGAGAAAGATCCTTGGTTGCTGTCGAGCTTTTCGATCTACCAGTCCAGTGGTCAACGGCAAAAGAAAAGAGACATTCCCAACTTTACCATTGATCAACAATCTTGACTTTCGCGGCATAACTTGCATCCGCTACATCCATCGAGCTCCTAGACGTGTCAATCACAGTGCCCGAAAGAACCTCTACAACCATCAACATGTGTCGTCAATACTTCACGCTTTACGAATGGTGCCATTGCGAGGAGGATGCCGGCCATAGCGTCTGTGCCGGCCACCGACGTAACAGCTGTCCCGGCGTGAGTGTCGAGACCGTCCATATGCACTGCTTCTGCAACTCGCATGCTACGCACGGCTTCAAATCGGAGAAGAAGACTCGAAAAGAGGAAAAGAATCGCCGTCGGTCTCAGGAATCTTTGGATGAGAAGGCTTCTTTGGGACGTCGTTGGTATCAGTGGTATCAATGGCGAGGTCTCCGATCGCGATAGATGCGCCATTTGCTTTCATTTCTTTGTGATTCTTCTCAGGACTCTGTTCTAGACTTTCTTCTTGTCTATTCTTTCAGCTTGGTGTCTTGGTTGTCTAGGTTTTGAGGATGGTGTTTATCGGTGTTAGTTTAGAGATGGATCTTGGTGAAATTCTCTGGTTATTGGATACTTCTTGTCAATCTATTCTGAATCGTATGGATCCAATTATGATCCAACATCTGTTATCTATCTTCCAGGATGAAGGGCAATTCTATAGAAAACCTTAAAATGCTGGATTCTCCACAATAGAGGCGTCGTCACATGTCGACCGTCATGACTATATAGATCTTTCACGTCCGCCCTTTGCTTGCACAATAAGTTTTATGACAAGACATTTCTGAATGAGACAATAACTAGACACAGTCTCACCAACTCAGTGGAAGAATGCCTTGTGTTGATGGAATGGATCTGATCGACTTCCCCCTTGCCCCATACAGAGAAGCATAACCACAGGGAGAGATACTCATCCCCCCTCCTTTTCTTCTTCTCCACCACACCTCTTTTCTCCTGTCAATCTTCCTGGTGTTAGTTACTCAGTCTGCTCATGCTGATCCCATTTACGAGTCTGCATTATGGACCCATCCAAACCCAAGGATGATCCGCCTTTAAGCGCCGATAAAGACGGCCTCAACACGACCTCCACCATGCCACTGTCTCAAGACCTGTCCGATTCTTTGAACCGTCTGTCTTTATCAAATGCCGCCGCGACTCCTCTCCCGTCTTCTCCCTCCCTCCTATCTCCTCGCGATGAACTGTCGCGTCCAATCCAACCCGCTCCGCGACGCACTCCCAGTTCCACTTCGCTACGCGACGAGCGACGAAAGTCCATTCCTGCTTTGCAAAAGCGCATGTCAACAGCGTCATTGCGATCGGTATCTCACAATGGTCCCGCGTCTCCTCTAGCAGATTCGTCGCGTCGCTCCTCCGCTAATTTGGCGGGGTCCCCGACCACCGCCGCGTCGCCCGCGATGTGGCCCCCGCGGCTCGCGTCTGGGACACCAGAACCTCCAATACCCACGGCAGCATCGGCCGCTGCTGAACATTTTCATAGAGAGCTGGACATGCAGAAAGTGGTTGATCCGAAATGCAAGACGGTTGTGCTCATTCATGATGCTTGCTATGGCCACCGCTTTGAGAGGCCTCGCACAAACAAGAAAGAGCTCAGTATTATCGTCGAGAGACCAGAGCGTATTCGGGCTTGTGTACTGGGAATCTCTGCTGCTTATGTTCGGTTGGGTCGGCGATATGGCATGGACATGTATTCGGCGGATGCGCCACCATTCCGCATCCGCAAGACATCGCGATCATTGCCTCTTTCCGATAACGCGGTGACAAATGTGCACGGAAAGCAATGGATGCTCGACCTGACGAGTATGTGCAGCTCGGCTGAGTCGCGACTTGCTTTAAATCCTCACTTTCGTGGGGCCGAACTCGTTCGACCTCGGGATCGGCAATTAGAGGACGCGGAGCCTGCCTTCCACGCCGGTGATCTGTATTTGTGCTCTAAATCCTTGAATGCATTAGAAGGCGCACTTGGTGGTGTATGTGACGGTGTTGATGCCGTTTTAGGGCCTGGTCCCGCCTCCCGTGCATTCGTTTGCATCCGTCCTCCAGGTCACCATTGCTCGGCGGATTACCCTTCGGGATTTTGTTGGATCAATAACGTCCATGTCGGCATTTCCTACGCTGCAGCAAAGTATGGACTCACTCATGCCGCGATCCTTGACTTCGATCTACACCATGGCGATGGCTCGCAGGACATCACATGGAGACACAATGCCCAGGTGGCCCAAGCCAAGGCCAATGCGGCTCCTTACGAGAAGACTCCTATCGGATACTACAGTCTCCATGACATCAACTCGTATCCGTGCGAAGACGGTGGCGTAGAGAAAGTGACCAACGCAAGTGTATGTATTGACGGAGCGCACGGTCAATCCATTTGGAACGTTCACCTCGATACATGGGAAACCGAAGAAGAATTCTGGGACCTGTACCGAGCCAAGTACATGGTTCTAATTAACAAAGCACGCGACTTCCTCCGTCGTCAAGCTAGTCTCCACGCACAAACCCCCAACGGCCCTCTTCCCAAAGCGGCTATCTTCATCTCTGCAGGCTTCGACGCCAGCGAGTGGGAAAGCCCTGGAATGCAGCGGCACAAAGTCCATGTACCGACGAGCTTCTATGCCAAGTTCACGGCGGATGTTGTGCGAATGTCTCAAGAGGAAGGACTCGGCGTCGACGGCCGTGTCATCAGTGTGCTAGAAGGTGGCTACAGTGACCGAGCATTGACTAGTGGCGTCTTCAGTCATATTACTGGACTGGGAAGCGCGGCTCCATGCGAACCTGAGAATGCGCGACACGCCCTCGAGTTGGAAAGCCGAAAAGGCTCTATCTCCCCTCAGAATACACTGAAAAGACCTTTGTCGCCAGCAGAATACGATGAGAAATGGTGGTCCCCCGAACAATTGGATGAATTGGAAGGCCTCGTGAACAAACGTGCTTCTACCTTTGATGCGCCCACACGCTCATCCTCAGCAAAGGTTGTCACTCCGCCGCGCGATCGCAAATTTCACGGCTCTTATCCCGGGATGGATCCTACTCTGTACCCATCGACAGAAGTGGGCTGGGTCACCGCAGCACAGGAGCTGTGCAAGGCCCTCATTCCCGAGAACCGTCAGACGATGAGCTGCCGACCCGAAGACTTGAATTTGCCAGCTTCTCGTCAGCGATATGACCGTCAAACTGCATTGGATGGCGGTGTCGACCTGTCGAGTATACCACCACCCCCATCTGTGCCAGGGGACGATAAGCGCCAGCTTCGCGTCCGAAAGACGAAATCTCCGACTCCGTTCTCACCTCGGCCTGCCACTCCTCGACAGCAGGCAATGCGCAAGAATCGCCGGAAGACATTTGATGGTAACGAAGTGCCTGATCCGTCCCGGGAGTCTTCGCCATCGCTTGATGCTAGCCGCCGGAAAAGTGCAACCGCAACGACGCCTGTCGCAATGGGCGATTTGACCGCCGATCAGGCGGTTCCTACAGAATTTACGCCTCGAGAGGTACCTGCTCGGCCGGCGTCAGCGTCTGGTGCGAGGAAGACAAGCAGCTCGCGCTCAGGCACCCCAAGACGCACTGCAAGTCCGAGAAAGCCCCCGCCGGTCCCTAAAGTGCCTACTGCCTATCTTCCTTCGAGACTTGCTGAGCAGTCGACCGCAACAGACGAGGTAGACAAGCTGGCCGCCAGTGTCCAAAAGATAAAACTGGTCATGCCATCCCCGGAAGAGCAAGCAATTCGCGAGAAGAAGGCTTTAGAAGAGCGCAAACAAATGCCAAAAGCAACCAAAACACCTAAATCCCCCAAGTCACCACGCAAGACTAGTGCGCCCAAGAGTGCCCGAGGCAAATCCGCAGGGCGCCCCGAGAAAACCCCGAACAACTCGCCGCCCATTCTACCCACGTCGACGATGGGATTCGCCTCGACTGATGTAGGCCAGCAGGAGGTTCAAAATCGAGCCGTGTCATCGCCTTTGCCGTCTACCACTGGCTTCGCCGAGTCCAAAGCTACGGATGTGATGTTTCCCGCCATTAAACCGGAGGAGAGCATGGTGCCGTCAGTTGGTACAACTGTAGCTCAACCATCTGGTTTCACTGCCAGCACCTCTCCACCAATCACTCCAGAGATTGTGCATACTCCTGACGTGACCCACCTCCAGTCAGGAGTATTCTCGCCCCCAATGTCCGAAGCACAAACCAGAACGGGCCTTCCCGTTTTTACCACCAACGCTCCCATTCCTTTTGGGGTCCAAAATACTGCGAATCAAGACATGCGAAAGGACCAACCTTCCAACAACTCTTCAGCCCCAGCACAATCATCTACTGAATCTAATCGCTTCTATTGAAGTGACTCGTGACTTCTCCTTTTGTTTACCATTGGATTCTGGGTTCTTTTCATTGTTGGTTCGGCGTCTGGGCAAAAGTCTTGGCTTCTTTGTCTGTCATATACCCCTGTTGTCGGATGGTCTTTCATTGTACTTTCGCTTTTCATTTATGGATTGTTATGTTTTGTTATGAGACTTTGGCTGGGTAGCCTGATTCTGTATTCTATCACTGGATGTGCAAATTTTAGATGTCATTTTGTACAAAGCACGACGTAGTTACATGCTGGGCTCTTAAGCCTTGTGCTCTATCAAGTCGTCCCTTCCTAGATAGCCAGCTACAGCCTTGTGGCATTAAGGCTAGTAGATACTGTGTTTGCTTTGTCTCAAGTAGGAATTTGTAGATGAGGATCTACATCTTACTTGGATATGTACATTTTTCTCTACCAATGAGAACTGCACTCTTCTCTAGGCTTCAATTCACTCACAGTTTCATCTAAACGATGGATTCCTTTACTATGATCCCATTCTAGATGGGAGCCGGGGCACTGATAACGCCAACCACTAAGATGAAGAGTGTGGGGATCTTCGAAAGCCTTGTTGAATGTCGTCCTATGCCTTGGCTTGTGACAGAGGGATCCTGCGCCCTATCTGGATGTCTGCCGCGCATCTATCATACGAGCGCCCCGTGGGCCTAGATCGAGAGTGCAATGTGGAAGCTTGATGGGCTTTTTCTCTGGGATATTTAAGTCGCAGGAACTGGCATATACTTTTCATATCATTCCAATTCAAACCAGAGTCTACCTAGGTACCCGTGGACAGACATCAATATGAAGTTCAGCACCTCGTTCCTCTTCGCTATCTTGGGTAAGTTGTTTAGGATTCAAGGACATGTATACCTCATCTCCCGACTTGACTGCTTGATTCAAATTCAACTCTTAGCAATGCTAATACCCTTTATTCAGCATATGGCGCTACTCACGTCGCAGCCGCAGAACGCAACGACACAATCCTAACGTTCCAATACGGACAGGGAGATTCGGAGGAAAATTTCGATTCAAATTTCGTCGTCTCAGTCAACTTCAAGGAATACATTGGATTAAACCACCACGTGTCCAATGCCACAGCAACTGCATTGGCAATCCTTTCCTTTGATGCCGGGTGCTATATCATGATTTCCTGCGACAACGGTTACAAGGCGAAGCCGATCAACACCAATGAAAAGATTGAAGTTGGCATGGATAAGAAGTACTATTTCGATGTTTGTGGCAAGGATGGGACGATCGAGGATGTGATTGCGCATTGCAAGCCTGAACATGTGCTGAAGCAAATGGGCAATGTCATTACGGACGCTGCTACGGGTGCGATGGCGCAAAAGGAGAAGGAGGAGTGATTGATAATGTGATTACGAGGTCACTTTGTTGCTTTATTTGATGTATATTCGCATGTAAATAGGAAACGTTGATGTGCCAATTCAGTCTATTGTTCAAGTAGTCTGCACTTGAGAAGTCAAGCGATCAATATTCAATATTCTTCTACGAGAAATGATTTAGATGGACAATATTTGTTTTTCGACCCATTTCAACCAAGATTCCACATTATCTAGGCTACTATCGTTATCTACGATTTACTTTATTTAAGTTAAAGCGACAAAATCAATGAAATCTCTGATCTCAATTTGGGGTATTAGTATAAACAGGAGTCATAACATGAGCGTGAATCCATAATAATCAGATACAGGCCTTAAGAGTGCTTGGTTTGCTCTGCATGTGGGTTAGCATGTAATCTTGTATAAGTGAATGTTTGACTTGACTCACCCTTGTGGACATCGGCCTTGGTGTCGTGGACCTTCTCGTCCTTCTTGTCGACGACAGCGTCCTTGGCAGCGCTGGCGCGAGTGGTGATGCCAGCGTTGTCATCCTTAGCGACCTGCTTGTTGGTCTCCTTGGAGGCCTGAGCACCGGTGCCCTGGATGGACTCGGAGACGTAGTTGGCGGCGTTCTAATCACTGAGTTAGCAGGAGTCTGATCAGACTTGGAAAAGTCTTCACGCACCTTGACGGTTTCCATTGTGAGTTGTAGTAAAGGTTTGACTGATTGAGGAAGTCTTGATTGATTGTTTGGATGGTTGAGAGACGAAGCACGAAGCGTTACTTATAGTTGCGTTGAAGCGCACGTGGGGCAAGACGACGTCATTGGTTCCAAGCCGCAACCAGTTTAAAGTCGATCAAGTCACCCGCATCGACACTAGTGACAACGTTTAATTCAGGTTTCCCCGTTTGTCCAGAACTCTCTAAATGATGTCATGACCTTCTTTTTCTTGCTATTGGGGTCTCTACAGCGCCAATGTGTTCTGAGAGAGATGTGGCGTGGCTTCACTTTATCTGATGTCATGACATGGTAAGGGTACTGAATTCATGACTGTACCCATATTTCCTAGCTAGGCAAAGTGGAATTCAGCATAAACAGCTGCAGGTACAAATGATTTGCGGGAAATCGAGTCATCGACAATGTAAAGATGAATGTTTACCATGAGCGTTGCATCATAATCGAGCATCTCCTTATATAGCAGTTTTCCTTGAATACTTATTCCCATCTAAAAACGATACAGGCAAGATCAAGTCCAAATTCATCAATTCATAGCTAAAGTTTACTTTGCCGAGGTTGATAACAACATCGCCACATCCAACCTGATGTCATTACCGAGATGCATACGGAGTAGCCACTGTCTCAGACACTCGGGAAATACTTTAGTGCAATCCTGATCACAATCAGACGATGGATCAGCCACACACCGTCAGTTCAGGGACCGGCGCAGGTTCCACCAATGATTAGATCACCGATCCACCGATGACGTGGGGAGTTTGACTCCACTTTTCTATGCGGTCGATATGACATACTGATTATCACAGCCTATTTCATGTGATGGTTACATTATCATCTAAGCATATGCATGTTTTCAAACCTGTAGTGACTTGGAAAGTTCGAGCAAATACTGGATTCGATGCAAACAAAGCTAAGGAATGGCCTGTTTGAGCACGAAAGTGACATCGTGTGTGTTTTTAGTCCTTTCTCGTATGTAGTCGATTGTGGGGAAAGCACTGAATTGTTTTTCTTTCAACCTGAGCTGTTTTCCCTAGTATGCTGAATATGCTCTATTTCAATTATTTGAGCGATCTCGACCAAACATATAATAGCTCACTATGTACAGAATTCTCGCCACAGGAATTTGTATGCATTCATCACACCCTGATTTTATCATATACCAGAAAAACAAAATGCCTGCAGTTCCGAAGGCATTTGCTATAACCCCCCTTGCGGTTGATTTCATCTGCCACTTCCTGAGCTTTCTCCTGTATGTCCTCTGTTGACAACGACGGTTTGATACGACCAAGATATTCAAACCCATCGTAAGTAGCCTCCGACCACATATTTCTTGGTGGTTTAGGACTAGGCACCACATGATTTTCGCCTCGAAGGTTGAGATGGAAATCATCTGCTTCAAAATCCACATGAACAATCTTTTTCACGGCAGTGACTTCGCCATTATCGTTTTCATCGTCTTCGCATTCATCCCCTCTTATCTCGACGTTTCTTGAAGTTATCTTGACGTAGCCTGCGATCAATCGATAGTGGTCTGGCCAAGGTATTATTCCTAGTTTTATAGCCGTGTGTTCTGAATTCGAGAAAGTCAGTTGAACTTACAGTCCACATAAATGGGAGGCAAAGAAAAGAAGTATGTACTAACTTGCTTTCAGGCATAGCCTCTATTTTGATTGGCTTGTTCATCCTGGGCGCTATTCGGCAAGAACGACTTGACAAGCTTAAAGTTCTCCGAATACGTAGTTTCTGTTGTAGTTGGCAAGCTATCTCGCTTGATCTGTGTGGCCAGCTCATCGATGGTTTTCGAGGTATATGCCGGGGTCCCGTCGGGCGATACAGTGATGATAGGAAAAGGCTCGACAAATTGATCGGAGTAGGGCTGATACGTTCCGGGGCTGTCAATGCCTAGGAGCGCCCATCCACCTGAGACTTTTTCCTCGGGGCAAAACTATGGACATAATGAGAGCTTGGTCGCAGTGCGAGAAGAAGAGAGCGTTCTCACCCAGCACTTTGGACCTCCAACAATAGGTACCAGTGTTTGCAAACCTTTCTGGCCGGCTATGGGGGTATAAGTATTCTCCGGGAGATCTGTCACAAATGATGGAGTGACTGAAATTGGTGTCGGCTCGGTGAGACTGGGTGAATCAGAGAGAGATAGAGGAGACGTCGACACCTCTTTTGTTAGAAGAATGAGTGAGACTAAACATTCCAACAATAAGAGACGAAAGGACCACATCGTGATCACGATCGAAAGGAGATAGTACTTAGGCAAGAGATGAATTAATGAGCAAAAGAAGTATTTATGTATTTCCCAACTCGCAGTGTTCATTGTCCATCAAAAGCTGTCAAATTCCCGGTGACAGCAACGCCAACACTGCTAAATTGGTAGCATAAAAGACAACATTGTCTTCTGTTGATGTGGGGTTGTTGTCTAGATACTCCATACTTGCCGGCTTCACAACCGACCATTGACTGACCCCTTCTACATACACGATATAGTATGAACCATGTTATTTAGCAAGAGCTGCCTTTTAATTTATTTACTCTCGCAAATTAAGGTAATCGTTCAATCAACAACTTCTGGTCTGTGGGCTAGGACTTTATCACAAAACAAAAAGGGCTTGGGGCGGCCGGGGGCCGAAGCCAACTATTTACTGCGAGTCATGGTTTGCGACCTGTGAGCCTTTAGCCTTGTGTAATTGGCTCATATAAACTTTTGAGGCTGATGGCTCGGCTGAATGGGCCCGTCACTATGTATAGTGGACAGGGAGAACTCAATATTCTTCAAGAATTTCCATTGTGTCGCTTCATATGTTGAATCCATACCCTGCATTTCCAATCTTATATTTTCTTTGAATCGTCTTGCTATATCCGTCTTCCCGAATTCGTAATGAATTGTATTTCTTGAGCGCATTCCATCAAAAGCATCGCCTTATGATAGGATTGCTGCTAGACCACCAAAGCCAACAACAACCAACGTAGCCAACGTTGGTATATAAGACATGCCAACACTTTAGCAATAAAAACATGATAGGCCGGAGCTCACAGACCTTTCTAGTGTTTTTTTGTCTGGCGTCTAGCCCTCTGACATAGTCCCATTTACTCACACTTTTGTTGGGCTTTTGGCAAGATCGTTTCCTGTCTAACCGTGTCATGTCCACTCCCACTTTTTCCTTTACAGTATGCGCAAGGTGATTTGCGGTGTCGAGAATTCACTGAATAGGAGTGTAGAAGTTGTTTACCTGTTGAAGTTATTTAAATTGAGCACTATTTGCTTAGAATATATGGGTCTGTGAATGGCTAGATTTCAACTTTGGCCAAAAGATACCCTGGTGGTAGATATTCCTATAGCTCAAGTTTAGCCATCACCCCCATAATTCTGTTTTTCCTGGTGGTAACCCGTCAGCCAGGCTATAAATTGCATTCAACTTTGAAGGCAAAGGATAGGGCGGTCCTTCGTGCCCTGCCTTGACAATTCGCGAGCTGCGTTGATGTGAAGATTCTTTAATCAATCTTTTAAGCTCCATCACCTTTGGTATTCCATGGGGGCCATATAGTCTTCCAAGATCAATTCCGAGATTTTCAGCTTCGCATTGACTGAGGCCCAAGAACAGGGCAGCGAGACCAGCCTTTTGATGACAAATTTTGATCAGTCTGTGGTCCGAGGAAAGAGGTCAATGAATCATCCCACGTACAGTAAGCGCTGCTGCTACGCTCGTCTTTCCAAATTGGTAGTTCCTGATCACGGTTCCATCAGATATCATGACGTCGACGTCAGTTCCTGGAGCCCACACATCGATCTCTATCCCAGAGTTTCCGGGTGGAGTAGTGACGCTGTGAAGGGTTCCATCTAGGTTGACTGACCCGACGACGAGAACGTTGTTATTCGGCCTTGCTAGTCTTGTTGGCCAAAGTTTGCCCAGCGATCCTCCATTCAAACCGTCGTTCCCTGCCGCAGCTACCAAAAGGCTCTCATATCCATCAAGTCTGTCGATAAAACTCTGATACAAACGTTCATACGCTGCTGACTGGCCTGGTGGATGCAAAGTACCTGTGAATTATATCAGTTCACCTCCTCTTCGCTCATAACAGAGAACAGTGTCAAGGTACCCATTGCATACAAGGCGACATTTTTCCCCCGTCCCTTCTCCCATTGTTCGTCCATCCGGTCAATGACCCAGTCAAAAGCCCCTTGGAGCGATTTGAAGCTTGTCACCGCTGTAACTCGCCCATCCTTGTCTCGATACTCACGTACTGTCTTAGCCAGGTAGAGATTGACATTAGGAGCAATTCCTAGAGATTTTCCACCGGCTGCACTCGCCACCATAGTTCCGTGATCGATGGTTCCGTGGATTGTCCCAGGTAGGCGAGTTCCTATGTTTGGATAAGAAGGTCGGGACTGAAAATCTGAAGGGTAATAGAAGTCCACTGGCGCAATCTCCTACCCAATCCATGTCGAATCTCAGTGGTCAGACAAGCGATAGGAACGAGTGACCTACAGGGAGGTCAATGTTGAACCCAAAGTCAAGTACAAAGAGGTTGACCCTGGATCCGCCCATGTCGAACCGATCCTCGGGGTCTCCATATGGTAGACTACCAGGCCCTTTGTGATTCAGGAACTTCCATTGCATAGGAGGGTCACCAAGCATCTGGTTTGGGATTGGACGATCGTCCCATCTCTTCCCGTTGCGCAAATACCTTGAGGCAGTTGAATTCGAATTGACTGGATTGAATTCTGGTGGGTTGGAGGGCGGGTCTTCTTTCCATACTTCATCTGCTCGGACAACTGTGAGCTGAGGGTGATGGAAATTGAGGAAGCCCGCTCATCCTATCCAAATGGAGATGTATTCGGCTGGAATGACTTGAAAAGACGTACCTTCTTGGCTTTGGATGCGGTAGGGACTGGCGATAGATACGTCTGCAAAGAGCAAGCCTATGATGCAAATAGACACAACGGGAAGCATGGGGTGTGGTGACAAGTAGTCTAAATGAAAAGGATGTATGAAAATAAATTTGAGCCTTTGTTGTTCCTCGTTGGATTTTGACGGTTGATTTTATAGTCCGCAGGTTCTCTAAAAAAGGATTCATGAATGGTGCTTCAGGGATCAACTGCTCCATTTATTCTTGATGATTTTGCTCGCTGATTGGGTTGCTGGTAAGATCAACAAGGATCGATGAAGACATCGAATCCTGCAAGGCGCTCAATGGGCGCTTTTACATTACTTGATGAGAATTCTGAAAGTTACGTGCCATAAATTGACTGCACAGTACATAGAATGATGTGGCGCCAGACTCGGATGACTGTGAATATTCCCTTTACTCCGTACAATGCGTGGAAGGAGAGCCTGCTAAAAAGAAGGTTAACTTTGGCCCCGAGAAGGCTGAAGAAGTGGGTTTCAGTCGCCCGGTTTCAGCCCTTCCTCTCTTCAATAGGTCATTTCTATGGAGCACTCTCTATTCAAACCAAGACTGAATATAAAGGTGTTACGTGAATTTATTTGATTTCCGCACCTGGACCCCAGATCTCATCCATTTCAAGAATAGAGATCGGTAAGTAGACAATTATCATGCTTCATGGGTTATTTCTTACTTGTCCAACATCTTAGATTGAGCCTTGGAACCTTGGATGTTATTCCCTTGAATATTTCCAGAAACCTCTAAAACAGATCTATAGAGTTCGATCTTGATCTGTCGCCTCTCCACGCTGACTAAGCCTCCGCATTTGACTCATCCAGTGCTTCAACCCTTCCCCAGCTACTTATCACACGTCTCTCTTCAAGCCTCGCATCTCTTAGCATTCATTCTCACTATTAGCGACATGCCTCCAATATCTATATCCAAGGGGAGCTCATCCACCACCCCAAACGACTCCTTCACTCAGATGGCCGACGAAGACCTCGAATCCATCGGCCGCCACTGCCAATTCGAATACTGCGGTCAACTCGACTTCCTCCCCTTCCGATGTGAATCCTGCCAAAGCACATTCTGTCTAGACCACCGATCAGAAACCGCCCACCGATGCGCCCACGCCGGCGAATGGGCGCGTCGACGAAACGGCACAACGCAGAAAGAGAACCGCAGCGCGCCCGAAAAGCCCACAATTTACAACTCAGACCAATGCGCGCACATTGCCTGCAAAACCCTCATCAACACGCTTAAAGACCCAGGCGTGCGCTGTCCCAACTGCAACCGACAATACTGCCTTAAACATCGCCTGCGCGAGGAACACGACTGCGCCAAGCTTACCCCGCTGGGCGCACGACAAGGCAACAACGTGACAGCGAACGATACGATCAAATCTATGTTTGCGCGTGTGCGCACCTGGGGAAAAGATAAACAGGCCGCCAGTGCGAATCTTATTCCGAAACCGAAGGCTAAACCGAATAGTCCTGCTGCGCGGACTGCGGCTGTGAATACCATGAAGCGGTCGGCGAAGGGTGACGCCGGTGTCCCGGCTGATAAACGACTTTATTTGCATGTGGTTGGTACGGCGGATACGCAGGCTGCGGAGCCGCCGGCGGGGGATTTTTATTACGATATGCGATGGAAGGTTGGGCGCGTTCTTGATGATGCTGCGCGGCGGTTACGGGTGGAGAACTTGAATAATCGGAGTGGAGGTGAAGAGGCACGATTACGCATATATCATGTCGATTCGGGGGATTTCTTGGAATTTGCGGATGCGATTGGTGGGAAGGTGAAATCGGGTGATACGATTGTGTTGTTGCGTGGCGCTGGTGTTGTTCTCGAGAAGTCATGATGTGTCTGCATATTCTGTCGGTCTGGAAGCATATATGCATCGATTGATATACCCAGGAGCGTGTTTGGTTCAATGATCTGTGATTTATTCTACATTTGGATATGACTGATGAAGCATTAATCCATGGCATGTTATATCTCCATTGGTATCGTCTAAATCATGATATAGGCAAATATGTAGACCTCTTCTAGACACTCATCTTCATCTTGATGGTCTTGTGTGGTTTGTACCCAATCACCTCGAACTCATCTTCCTTCCAGCCATCGATGACAGCACTGCCGCGGTCATCGCGTTTGATACGCAGCTCAGGGAACTCAGTCGGCTCGCGTGTCAGCTGCTCATTGAGCGCGTCGATATGGTCCAGGTAGACGTGAGCATCACCCATCGTGTGGATCAGAGTACCAGGGTGGAGATCCGCAGCATGGGCCAGGATATGCGTGAGAAGGGCATAGGACGCGATATTGAAGGGAACTCCAAGACCCATATCACACGACCGCTGATAAAGCAGGCAAGAAAGAGTGCCCTTTTCAGTCGGACGGCCGGTCTTCTCGTCCAGCTTCATGCCGGGCGGGAAAGAGACGTAGAACTGGGCAAACATGTGACACGGCGGCAAAGCCATCTTGCCCAGGTCAGCGGGGTTCCAAGCGCTCATGATAATGCGGCGATCAAAAGGGGAGTTCATGATCTTGTTCACAGCATCCTTCAGCTGATCGACACCCTGCCCGGTATAGTCTGTCTTCGCATCGACGTATTCAGCTCCAAAGTGTCGCCACTGGAACCCATACACGGGACCTAAATCACCCTCCTCACGATGGCCCAGTCCAACCTTATCGAGGAACTCGCGACTGCCATTCCCATCCCAGATCTTGATTCCAGCTTCGGAGAGAGGCAAGGAGGAAGTGGTACCGGAGATGAACCAGAGGAGTTCAGCCAGCACAGCACGTAGAAAGACTCGTTTCGTGGTCAAGAGAGGTAGAACAGGGATTGGAGCCCCACCATCAGGACTCGGCTTTGAGAGGGAAAATCGTAGTTGAGGCGGGCCGAAAATCGACCTTGTGCCGGTGCCAGTGCGGTCTGGGCGGTGTTCGCCTTGAGACAGAATATTGCGGATCAGATTGAGGTATTGATGTTCTTCGTGAGATGGATTGTGTGGTGCAGGTGCAGGTGCGGCAGGTGCGGCTGCCGGTGGGAGTTGTTCCTGAGTCATTCTGGGGTTTGAGGAAGTGGTGACAGAATGATCGGTTCCCCTGGTTGAAGATGCACGAAACGAGGCGATCGCGTCAAACGCGACACGCGGTCACGTGTTTATCTTATCAGTAGTCGTACCAATTAGGAAATGGATTTTCGTCAAATCCATCGCGTTTTAGTCGTCTCGTATACAAAGTTTGGTAACCGTAATCAGATTTCTTCAATGAAAATCAGTGGCAAACACCAGTCAAACTAGAGTATAGGATCAAACGACCATGGGTTCACCCAGTTGAACTGGGAGTAGGTGATGACCAGGAAGGAATCCTCGTCACCGTGTTCCCTTACCATAGATCCTTGTGATTGGCTAGTCGACAGACTAGAGTTACTTGGCTTGACGCTCATATTCCATTTTGGGCGTGATTCTCAGCGCATATGTAGTTTCCCTCAATTGTACTGAGTTGAAGATAGGAATGCTTATGATCAGCGTGGTGGACGCAGGGAACATAGGCCATTGCTATGTTCTCGGAAGCTAACCTCGATCATTATTCCTCCACACCCAAACAAGTCAGTCAATCGCAAGTTGGTAAGCAAAAAACCCTGCATGCAGTATCTCGCATTGACCCAGGGTAATAATAATGAAATAAGAGTCGAATCTGCAAAGGCCATAACCCAATAACCTTTTTGACGGGATCGATAACTATGATTGATTGAGCAAGCGCATTCCTTATGCTGGAACGGCTACAACATAATATTCTTCTTTTACAGAACAAAGGTGAACACGAGCTAAACATTCTATCGCAGTCTGTCGGTGAACCCCCACCTATCAAGACTCGGTTAGTGCGGGATGCAATGCGGGGAATCATGCTTGTCCCATCCTAAATCCGAAGGAATGAAAGAAAAAGTAAAATAAATAAAGGGGGAGGTACTTCCACTCCAACCGTATTTTAATGCGACTTACTGAACACTGTCACCATGGGAGAAAAGTATACCCAAGACATCGAGGGTAATGTACGATCCCTTATTCCATTCCACTGATATTCAATAGCTAAACTAGAAAAGTACCTCGATCCGGAACTCGTGGATCCCGCTCTCAACGCTCGCGAGAAAGCCTTGGTCTGGAAACAGGATCTACGCATTGTTCCGCTCTGCGCAGCGATCTATTTACTATGCTATCTAGATCGGTCGAACATCGGTGTGTCGCGCTCATCTGATTAGAATAATGCGCTGACAAAACAGGGAATGCCAAAATTCTCAATCAGGATACAAACGATGATCTTCTGTCGGAGACTAACATGACTTCGTACCAGTTTACGTGGGTTCAGATTCTACATGATTCATGATTAAGCTAATAGCAGCAGGATTGCACTAATGGTCTTTCTAATTGCGTACGCCTTGTTCGAAGTGCCATCGAATTACTTTTTGAAGAAACTCAAACCAAGTGTAAGCCCACCCATCCAATTCGCATGTCAATCGCAATCTGATCTTTCCTAGCGATGGATCGCCTTCCTTATGTTATCTTGGGGCGCGACGACAATGGGCCTTGGAGGCGCCAACAACTATGCCCAAGTTACAGGCCTGCGCTTTCTGCTCGGCGTCATGGAGGCTGGTCTTTTTCCAGGATTCGTCTACTACCTGACCTTCTGGTATAGAACGTCGGAGCGGTCGATGCGCGTAGCTTTGATTCTAGCCTCTGCCACACTTGCCGGCGCCTTTGGCGGTGCGATTGCGTACGGCGTCGGGCATATGAACGGCGCCCATGGACTTTCTGCGTGGCGATGGCTTTTCATCATCGAAGGAGCTCCATCCTGCGCCTCTGCCTTTCTAGTCTGGTTTATTTTACCAGATTACCCCGAGTCGGCAAAGTGGCTTTCATCCGATGAGAAAGAGCTTGCGGCGCAGCGATTAGAACAAGAAGGATCCCACGGATCTGCAAAGGCCATGTCGTGGATGGATGCAAAGACGGTTCTCGTGGACTGGCGGCTCTACGCTCACTATGCGGTACGTCTATACTCTTCGTATACCGTTCCGTTGATTATCTTTTGACGGTCAAAGGTCTATTTCGGAATATCCACTCCCTTCTCGAGTCTCTCGCTTTTTACTCCTGCTATCACGTCTGGTCTTGGATACTCGAATCTGCGCGCTCAGTTGATGACGGTGCCTCCGTACGCTGTGGCTTATGTCGTGACTTTGGCCGTGGCCTGGTCCGCCGATCATTTTAACAGGTATGATGCATGGCTCTTATCTGATAATTGCTAACCGTTTAGTCGCGGTCTTCACTCTGCTGTATTCTCCTTTATTGGCGCAATGGGTTTCCTCGCATCAGCTGTTCTTCCCGCGGATTCCTACTTGGTTAGTCTATCACCACTCTCTATCACCGCTCTTCAATATCACTAACGTATCCAGTCTCGATACGGCTGCCTCATCGTCGCAGCCAGCGGCGCATTTGCCTGCATCCCCCCTCTTCTCGGCTGGCTTTCCGCGAATCTGCGATCCACCGCGGGCGCCGGGCTGGCAATTGCTCTTAACGTGTCATTCGGTGCACCGGGCCAGATTGTCGGAGTTTGGATCTATAAGAGTGACGAGGCGGAAAAAGGTTACCCGACCGGCCACTGGACGAACGCGGCGCTTCTCCTTTTTGTGACGGCGGGATGTATCCTCCTGAGACTATATTACGGATGGAGAAATCAACGGGGTGATGGGGATGGGAGTGGAAAGAATTTCGCATATTAATGGATCCTACCAGGTAGGATCATGCGTCTATGGATCATTAATAGCATAATGACCGTCAACAAGACAGATCGGTAACGATGTATACAGGAAGTAAGAGAAGTCAAAACACGGCTGATGATAATAGTTCGCCCTACTAAATTAGCATCCTTTCAACACAGCAGAAGTAAACATCCATACCAATAGCAAGCATAAGAGATCATAATGCATCATCGTATTTAACAACCACCACCACCCATCCCCCCAAGCGCCACAACACCAAGACTCGCATGCCCCGCATGCCTCGTCTGATCCCTATTCCGTTTCATCTTCTTCGTCGTAGTAATATTCCTCCCCTCCAAATACTTGTCATAATCACGCAGATATTGACCATAATTATCCCCGTATTGAGTCCGGCGCGGCGGGGGATGTTTCTCCTCGTAGGACTTCGACGAGAAAAACAAACACATCTTGGATAACCTCGGCATTCGACGCACGCAGAAGCGTTGTTTGTACGGAGTATATATAGTTGATGGAAGGAATAAGGTTGGAAGACAGTCAAATTGATAAAAATAGATTAACAATCTAGGAGTAGGATTTATCTCGCTTTATATACGAGCGGGTCAGCCGCATCGCATAGCCACGCCGATCGGCGGATTTCGTCATCCGGTTAGCTTCGCTGAGCCCTGGTGAACCATGGTACGCGTTGGGGGCCGTTGATTACTCGATGTGGAAACGACGGTGACGATCTGCGATATTGTCGACGTCTTATTTTCTCCAGATTGTCGCATTGATAGTACCTAGGTATTTGATAGACTGTTTTGTGTGGTTGTGTTGTTTTCTGCTGACTAGGCTAGTCTTGTCAGGGATATCTATCAGTTTGGTTTGCGGGTGTCAGACGTTGAACTTTATCTAGATTCTTTGTTTTGTGGAGACTGGGAACGGGATTGTATGGAAGGGTTCGTGGGATTCCGTTCCTGCTTCTGTCATTGGCTTGTGGATGGCACTACTTATACCTTTGTCAAAGCTTCATCTAACATCCATACACCTAAGCTATGCAAGTCGGAGAATATTGACACGCATGGCAGCGTTGCACAATAAAGCTTCATCCGAAGCTCCAAATCAGCTCCAGCAGAGTCACGGCAAACAACAAATCTTGATTAGAAAGCCTGTCGATAATTCTTCCATCAATCTGATATCCTCATTACCATCGCATCTTTTGAATTATTGCCCCGGTCAACTAGGAAAATATCATTCCCACTCTTTCCGGTTCCACACAGCCGTGCAGTGCCCTAACCCGACCATATCCAAAGAAACTCCCAGTCCAATTGTCCTAGACATTCTAGCCAATGAAACCATTACAAAAGAAAAGACCGAGAATGATACATCATACTCGGGAGGATCCCTTCCACGAAGGATCCCATCAACAGGGCATGCATATTTCACCGCTTTTCTGGACCTCTTGATCATTCACCCTGGTCACATCGTGCCTGGCTTGAGATTCAGACGAGCTTCCCGTGACAGTCACACGGATCCACAGATCAGACTCTAAAAGAGAACCAGTCCATCCGCATGTCTGCGTCCGAGCCTGCCCTGGTAGCAGGGAACCAGGTACACCACAGACGAGGTACCACGCAAGCCAGATCCACGTCAGGATCATCCGACGGAAACGGGATCCAGCCGCGACGCACAATGCATCTTTCCCCGAAAGCAAGTCAGGCGGATGTGGCTTGACGGGTGAGCCCCACTATTCTTTCTTCACCGATTCACGCCTGAAACTCAGTGGCGAGGTTCACGGCACACAGTGGATAACCACCACACCGGTATTCTTGTCTCCAGATTCTCGATCTATCCATGTCCCGGCTCTATGGTGTATCGTCTCTCCTTTTAATTCGTTCGAGGCAAGGTATCGTTACAAGACAAGCCGGAATTGCAAAATTCACCCGCAGGTCCATGGCGAGCCGGAGAATTTGCAAGACGTCGTGCCTGAGCCGTTGCGATTGAGGGGGTGTCACAACACAACCATGCCGGCGGTTGCACACAGCCAAGTCCTGGTACAAGGTCGTGACGAGTGCGAGGATGTGTATGGACGAGCGGGACGATCCGTGATGCACTCTCGATGACACGGGGTCTGTACTGGTCTCAATAGTACCCTAGGTAGGTAGTTAGAAGGAGCAGCAGCAGCAGCAATCATCACATCGTTTGTCCTTCCACTCCCCCTGTCCACCTCGCGGTGAATAGTCCTTGCAGCCACCTCAGAGCCTTCCAATGGCCCGTTGCCATTCTCGCCGGGGAAGTAGGAAAGCACATGCCGAGAATCGATTCGAAGGTCATTGGATGCGATGCGGACGCGAAACAGGAGGGGTGGTGGAGCGTGCGTGGACGAGTTTTTGCCTTTCTCCCTGCATGCACGAAACCAACAAATAAGAGCCACGGCAAGGCAGGATTGTAGCAGTGGAGCCCGCAGAGGGAAGCAAAAAGCAACGCAGCAATGATGCAGGATGCCAATCTGAAAGTCTCGAAGCCTTCGCCTTCCAGGCACCCCAGTCGATCAAGTAGAAAACAACACAAGTAAAACACACGAGATGAGAAAGCCACCCGGACAAAGGAAAATAGAAACCATGAAGAGGGAAAAAGGCGATCAGAACCCGCCAGTGCCCCGGCCATAACCGGTTGCTGTTTGCTGGGGGAACAGTTGGCCAGGATAAACGGTCGAGGCCCGTGGCTGCTGATTGAGCAGCTTCAGGGCGACTTCGGCGGCATCTTCTTTGGCGTTGTTGATGAACTGACCATCATACCAGTACCGAGCGGGGATATTCTGGCCTTGAACGGTCACGGTGCTTGACCAGGCAGTGCGACCTCCTGCATTTCCGACGCAAGGGTATGTCAGTATCCCGCTGTCAAGTTCGGAAGTAAAAGTCGGTGTACACAGGGGAGCTCCACTCCCATGCCGAAACACACAGTGGGTAAGGAAAGGTGTGGAACGCTGACGGGAAGAGACGAAAGGTCATTCCACGGTGATGGGAGGGGGGGAAGAAGATGAAAAGGAGGAAATAGGATTGGTACCTCGCCGATCGGAGACGATGTTGAAGACCGGAGGAGACAATTTGGAGCATCTGCAATGTTCTTCATCTGGTCAGATCATGACCGTCACCACCGTTGGATCAAGACTTACCCTGGAGTTGATCTTGCCAGCTCACACGGTTTGCAGTGGAGGTTCCTTGAGGACTGGTTGGCAGAGACATTGTGATAGAATGTGATGGATTGACCAATTGGGAGGGTAATCAACAACGATAGTCAATTGAACGAAGGTCCAGGACAGAGAAGAACAGAAGAACACAGAAAAGAAATCCACTCTATCCAGAATGCGGCCGCTTTTTATAAATGTCCCCTCGGTGATGGAGCTGAGGAAGCGGGGAGTCCTATAAACGGGGATCACTCCAACGCCCCGAAATTGAATAAAAAAAAACATTAAATAAAAAAATAATTCTCAAACCCGCTTTGGAGGGGTAATTTTTTTTTTTTTTTTCTTTTCCAAATCCAATTTGATTTTTCATTTCCCCTGGCGTGACAAACATGGAGCCTAACCGTCAAACCTAACGGAGACGGGCTTATGCATGTCGCTGGGTCAATGATACAGACGAATTGCCCCTCTCCTTGGATCCACCAAGGAGGGACATGCGGATCATTTTGAGGCTGCAAGCTGGAACGGCCCGGCGCACTTTGAGAATGATGCCACCGGGAGATATTCCTACACTACGGAGTACGCAAGGGAAGGATGGACCAGTGAAAGTGGAGTAGAGAATAGGGCAATAGGGCAAATCAGTCATTCGAAAAGAACTCGGGATTAAGAAAATAAAAGATTGCAATAAACACACAATAGAGAAATCCAAACTATACCCAATCATAACCGAGATGAGCCTGGCGAGAACAACTCAGCGACACCCCACGTCAAGACGAAGCCCTGTCCCTGCCTCATCGACCAGGACAAAAGAAGCAACATAAATAGAACCAGTCAAATGAGAAAGAAAAATAAAGAATAAAGAATAAAAAAGAATAAACAAAAGTGAAAGACCAGATCGAATCAAAATGCATTCTGGAACAAAGCATGAATCGCATTGATATCTGCCCAAAGACCCCTCGATGGCGGATCCTCCAACGAATAACCGATGCCCAAACCACGGCAGCGCAAAACATCCGTTGGGCCGCATGGAAAACGACAGAAAACCCGCCAGCGCATCAAATGCATGAGATCATTCCGGACGTTGAAGGAACTGGCCCAATTTCCCTGTACCTAACGACGTTGGCCACCGGGCCGCCCTGCATGAACAAGTGCTCGGGTGAAGTTGAGGAACTGAAATGACATTATAGATGCCTAAGTAGAAGAAGTAATGTATGAAATCATGAATTACTCGCAGGCGATTCTCGCCTCCAAACTCCCCACTTACCTCGGATCATCACCACCATCATCATAATCACCACTTCCAACGTATAATTCAAACCTTTCATAGACGATTTCACAGTTGGGCATACGTGCAGTCCTCCTCTCGTCAAAACACTCGGATCCATGGTTCGTGAAATGCGGCTACCTCGTCAAGCGGGGATGCAGTTTCAGCTCTCCAGCACAAGCGCCTCGAGAACTGATGCCCCGCACAAGCTTAGCTCTTGACCTCAGGCCGCAACCAGGACGAAAGTCGAAAATCAGGACTTGAATGTGATGGAATTCAAAGATTCATTCGGAGCCAATCGATTCTCGGGGTCTGCTGCATGTTGCATAGACTTTTTTCTTTTCTTTTTCACGGACCGGGGTGCTCCCGATGTTCATTTCTTGCAGACCGACTGTTAGATGTACGTAGTACCTCAATTTGCAGATGGTTTTCCTTTTTCATTTCCATTCTGAACTTCTGAATTGGAGAAACAACGGTCAGACGGAGTCTACAGGAATAGAAATCGCCAGTGGACAGAACGCGCAGCCATGTACATGCGCGTCCAAAAAATTTAAGCACGAGAATAACGAGTGAAAAGAGAAAAAAAGAGAATCATAAACAAGTGGTTCCTCCAGTGGCCAACTATCCTAACCCAATATGCAACCAGTATGCAATTGATGAAACGCCAAACCCCTCTTCCCCGAGCCTCCGAGCCTCCTGGCCAATGATTTGGTCGGGAACCATGGTAGGGCTCTAAACAGGCGTTCGCATAAAAAAAAAACAAGACATGCAAAGAGGGGAAGGCAAAAAAGGAAAACAAATGTCATCATCGAGTCGTAAAAATCATCACATCGCGCTGCATCTAGACCAGATGCAGGGGTCTAGACGCCAACTCATGGGTCTCATGATTCATTCAGCGTCGAGATCGATCGACCGCAATCGTGCAAATGTGCCACCCGCGAACATTATGCTGATCCTCTCCGCTGGAGTACCTCGCCGATCAGACGGCGGGGGCCCATGCGTTCTAGGCTTCGGCTCAAGGACTGGGCGGGAAGGATCCATGAACCGCGCCGCTCTTGATGCCAGCGACGACGAATGCAATCGTCAACTAGTGCGACTAACCCTGTCGCGACAATCACACTAAACGAGATCCAAGCACGGTCAGCCTCACTATTGCCTTGCGTGGTAGGATTGCAGCAAAGAGGGGGTAGGAACCAGGGGGGATGTGGATGTAGGTCTCTTACTCGGCAACATCGGGCATTCGTTCGTATACGGATGAATCACTGATCCACAGCGAACATGGTGGCACCCAGCCACCTTTACTCTCCTCCTCGACCGCTTCCAGCGGCGTGAGAATCTCTGGAACCAAGTGGGCGATCGTCTTGGAGGTGCGCGTGTCGACGAGATAGTACGACACCTCACGCAGATCGCCCTCTCTGCGGCACTCGCGTCGCCACTGGTACTTGGTCGCCCAGTACTCATACTCATACCGCTTGGCGGTACCAGGTCCGCGTCGTCGAAGCTCCACATGAGCGTAGTTGGAGAACTCCAGCAAGATCGTGTCGACGAGTGCGGGGATTCTCTCCCCATGTTCCCCGTTCCCCTCACCTGAGCCGAGATCTTCGAGCCCTGAATCATGCCGTTTGATATCACCCGGCTGCGCCGATGAATGTCCACCACTCGAGCCAGGTCGCAGACTTGCCAGTACACTGCTCAGTGAGCGACGGAACATCGGACCGCGCTCATGACATGATGGCACCTCTTTCCGCGCGGAGTGACAGACCTCACGCCCAGAGTCCCGACAATAGCGACGAAACGAGAACTTCCTGGAGAAGAGGTCGTACATGCGCATATGAAAGAGGATGACATCCTGCTGATACCCTGCGCGATTGTGCACGACGGTATCCACGCGCAGATTCATATTCCCGTCAATCGTCGCGTCGTCATGACGGATGAGCAGACGACGCGATGACGGAAACAAGCTCGCAAAAGATGAAGGGGTGGATGCATACGCATCAGACGGAAACCCCTCTGGCCGGTCATCAACTTCATATACCGGCTCCTCCTGCTTCAACTCGTCGGCGGATCTGGTCGTTGATGCATAGGTGGACCTTGAATCATGGGGCCCACCGTCATCTTCCACGGCCGACCATTCTACCTTGGACCTGGGCTCGTCGCTGAGAATCGTTCCTGTGGTACTTCTAGATTGGGTTGAGGCGTCTGTCTCTGTTGAGCTAGAACTGCCACCGCTGCCAGCGCGGTCTTGGCGGGACTTATAAGAGCCCATCGAGAAAACTTTCAAAAAGAGAGGGGAATCTCAGTTGGGTTTTTTGGGGTATCAAGTTCGGGGATGTGATATAAAATAAGCCTCGGAGAAATAAGGATCGGATCAGAGCACGTTCCGGATGATCACACTTCTAACAGTCGGGATGGTGCGATGATCAAGTAATCGAATCGGCCAAGCAGGAGAATCAGATTCCCATGACGCAGCGCCACTGTGAAAATAGGTGCGGCATGAAGGATTCCAGAAGTGAGCTCAAGTCCGGCACGCGATGATCAGGGGTATATCGGGAAGAACAGGCACGTCAGACTGAACCAATCCAAAGAGGCGCTCGGAATTGGGAAAATCAATCTTAAGACTGATTCTGCCTTTTTAAAAAGACCACTGAATACTCCTACCACGGGTTTCAGAGTTGGATTGAGAGATTCACGGGAAGAGAGGGGAAGTGGAGCGAGAGGGGCACGGCGTAACAGGAAAAAGAAAAACAAGGGAGAAATGTGGGCAATCGGGCTGGCCACAACTTTCTTTTTGACCGGGGGTTGGAAGAAAGAATGAGGCGAGGAATGTCCTCGACCGCGATTCTTTTGGGTATCGGAGATCGACTCAGTCACCGCATCACGAGTTGAGAGTTTCCATCGGCCCAAGGATCGTGGAAGTATATCCTCTCCACTTAAAACCTCAGAGCTGACAGGCTCCGGTCGTACAGGCGATTCGGGGCTGCGACACACTGAGAAACCAGAAGCACCAGTCAGGAACCGAAAGGAGAAACACAACCCCAAAGGTAGTGTGATGTGTCTCCAGATCAAGGCGTGGTGAAGTCTGGTGTGTCGTGCGCTCATTCGCTACTCTACCCCCCTCCACTCATTCCCCCCGCCATAGGTGTTCTGGACACGAGCTTGTTGGCGCAGTGCTCTGAATTCTTCGCTATGTCATCGTCGATGTACCGGGTCCGATCCCCTTTCCATGATTCTTTTCTTTCTGGGAGAGCAGACTCTTTAAGAGACGTCATGATAGGGCCCAGTGGGGGAAACAGTGCGGTCCGAACCGGAACCACAACTTCATAATTCACGCAAGGCTGCTGTGCCCGAGATGGTCACGTTCAATAACAGACCACGATATGGCCAGGGAAATACGCCATATCTTTCGACCGGAGTTCGCGTCATGACGAACCTACTGTGGAGTCACCGATGACCAAGCGTTGGTGCAGAAAATTCCATCCCTCGATTGTTCCGTTGCCCGTCCCGATGGCCGTAGGGCATCAAAGGGTCCAGAATGACGTCGACGCACGGACTTGGTCCAGAATGTTGTGGGGAAGCAGATCGACCGATCCATGACATATTCTTCCTCGATGCAACCTACACCTGACCAAGGAGTTGGCCACTGTCTGCCTCAGATGGCATCTATTCTCGCAAAGGTTGAGTATATTGTATATATTGTCGCAGAGCGACGCCGAAATCATGTCCAATGAAGACGTGCTAAAGAATGAATCAATCAGGTCAAAGTGGATCCCGCCAACATCGCATCCCATCATTAAAAATTTACGCAGCATCAGAAATCATGCCAAATCCCAGAACGAGGAAAAGCCATCCATGCTTAGATTTGCGCATAGAGAGGCCGAGGGAGCTGCTCGCCCGGTCGGATCAACTCCTCGGCGCGGCAGACTGAATGAGCGACAAGTCCAGCGCGGCTTCCGAGAGCAGGAGGATGAAACCCTACATACGCTTCCCGGCGGGCGGGGCTGCCTACGGTGACGGACCAAGTGTGCAAGCCATAGTACGACGCAATGGAGTGCACGAGCCAGCGGCTAGATCTAGTCAGTGCTGGACAGACATGACGATCATATCAGCAAACTTACCCAAAGCCCGCGCCCCGGTCATCGACTAGGCTTTCAAAGACCATCTTCTCTCCAGCGTGCTCGTGGTGCGAGCTCATCGCGTCCCGCAGTTGCTGTAGTTGCTCTTTCCGCTCGGGCGAGTCATGCATCTGACCATTGCGACCAACAAAGACAATCTCGTCCTCTGAGTCATCGCTGGCTGACGCTTCTGGCGCATCCTGCAGACCCTCTCGCTGAAGGAGCAACTGCCTCTCGTTCCACCGGCCGATGAAGTGACGGATCTCATCCTCAAGATCCTGGAGCATGCCACGCGCTGCCCGCGTATGCTTCAACTTTGACCGGAGCTCCTTGGGAACGCGATGCTTCTCTGTGGCCGCCTTGGCCGCGTGCTTGCGCGCGGAGTGGTGATCAGCCATATGCGCATAGTGAACATCCCATAGAGGTGCCAGGTAGTATGGCATTGGGTCATGGCGCGTATAAGTCGGCTGAACAGTCCAGTCATTGGGAGATGGAGGCTCGGCCCATGGGTTATGTAGCAGACGATCTTGCGGATCTTATCAGCCTTCCACTCAACGACCGACGGGAGCCTGTCCTCGGGAGGTACACCTACCATTTTCCCATCGCTGCCGACGCCGACTCCCATCCTTGCCCTTGAGGAGCGCCTCGCGCCGTTTCAAACTGTCTCGGCGGAGCGGTTCGCGACGCCGGAAACTGACTGTCGGCGGACGAGTCTCATCGGATGCGGTGCTGGCGACCTTGACTCGACTGGGCGAGGACGCGGGAGCTTCATCATCTAGAGGGATCGACAGCGATACGGTGGCCCCGCGCAGGCCGGCGGGACTTGGCGATGAGGGGCCTTCACGTCGGGATGTCGAGTCTGCGAGGGTCATATCCTGGAGCGAGGCAGTAGCTTGTTCCGTCCAGGCGGAGATGGCCATGGTTTGCTGCGGCGACAGGCTGCCTTGAGCGGCCTGTGGACGGAGTCGCGGATGAATTGCCATATTGGCCGTATAGTAAATGGAGGGGATAAGAATAGATGAAGAGGGTCACCGGAGGAGATAAGCAGATAAACGTCCCCAAGACTGCACGGGACCCGATCTGGCCGCTGATTGGCGGAATGACAGCAGATACAAGCCCTAGCCCTGAATTCCCCTTTCAGAGAACAGTTTCCAATCCAGATCAAGTTCCGGACTGTGAAAGTTAATGCGACAACTACTCGGTATAGTTCGGTCTGTTGAAATTTATAGAACCAACAGCCCTACAACGGGTTCATAGGGGCGGAAGGGGCGGAGCCACAACAAAGCCAGCTAGTTGACTCACTATTTACTAGGGTAATGCTGCCATGTGAAGCCAAATCATCTATGCATTAAGATCCATCATAAATTTGCACTTTGTACGTACCGCATGAAACGAATGCTGATTGGCAGCCAGGTCCTAAGCTGTAATTCAAATCAGCCACTACGTTACAGGGAAGCTCCGGAGCTCCGCTCTTCCACATGGGTGAGGAATCGGAACAGCGGGTAAAAACGCCATGATTCCTGTAGGGCATAAATGAGTCAAGGCAGAAGCAAGGCTGGCCGAGAAGAAAGCATGTAAAGTGGACCTGGCGATCCACTCTTCACTCCCCGCATGAATCATCAAGGCATGAGTCAAACTGAGGAGGGCATTCCATTCTAGGTGGAGGCGAGGATTCTCGAGTGAGACCAAGGGAGATCAAGAGGACAATCAAAGAAACCAAGCAAAAGAAAAATCAGGTTAAGAGCGAATTTCGGCCATAATTGTTGTTATTGAGGATAAAATGAAAGAAGTTAGCGAGGCGCTCCAAACTATTAATAAGTTGCAGTTTAGCGCGGGGTCCAAAAGTGGCTTGGCAGCGCGTGATTCTTGGCCCCCAGTGCGGCTGCGCTTCCATTCCTCCATGCCTCGATTGCTTTATATTTTACCTTATCCCGGTCGAGGCCCAGTCCTCCCTGCAGAATATTTTTTATCATCATGAAGTTCTTCGCTCCCTTTGCGCTGGGCGCAATGGCCTCTACCGCTCTGGCGGCGGTGATTCCCCAAGTTCCACTCATCCAGTCCGCCGTCAAGAACGAACAGCAAACCCGATGGCTGATCGAGCTTGCTCCGTATGAAACTCGATGGGTGACAGAGGAAGAGAAATGGGCTTTGAAGCTGGTGAGTCGACCGATGTCAGGCTCTCGCGAATTTCAGCAATTAACCCGTGTTTGACAGGACGGCGTCAATTTCATGGATGTCACCAATGAGTATCGGACTGGTTCCCATGGTGCCCTTTACACCAAACAACTTGTTCGCTATCCCGCCACCATGCAGCACAAGCAGGAGGTAGCCCCGCTGGCGGCGGACCTGTCCACGAGCAATATGAGAAAGAACCTGGAGCATTTCACCTCCTTCCACACGCGCTACTACAAGTCTGAGACTGGTATCGAGTCGGCCCAGTGGTTAATGGAGCAGGTCAATGGTGTGGTCCAGGAATCTGGCGCGGGCGACCATGGTGCTAAGGTCCACCGGTTTGACCACCCGTGGGGTCAATTCAGCATCATTGCACGTATTCCCGGTAAAAGCAACAACACGATCGTTCTGGGTGCCCACCAGGATAGTATCAACTTGTTCCTTCCGTCGATTTTGGCTGCGCCAGGTGCGGATGACGATGGCAGTGGAACTGTCACTATCTTGGAGTCGCTTCGGGCGCTACTCCGGTCAAAAGACATTGCAACGGGCCAGGCGGAGAACACCATTGAGTTCCACTGGTACTCGGCGGAAGAGGGTGGTCTGCTGGGCTCTCAGGCCGTCTACTCCCGCTACCGCAAGGATCGCCGCAATGTCAAGGCCATGCTACAGCAGGACATGACTGGCTACACGCAGGGCACCTTGGATGCCGGACTACCGGAGTCGGTTGGGGTCATTGTTGATTACGTTGACCAAGGTCTTACAATGTTTATCAAAGAAGTGATCACCAATGTATGTTGTCCCAGACATGTTCCATACCGAGCTTGATGCTAACACCATCGCAGTACTGTGATATCCCGTATGTCGAGACCAAGTGCGGCTACGCCTGCTCCGATCATGCCTCCGCCAGTCGATTCGGCTACCCATCGGCCTTTGTGATTGAATCTCAATTCGAAAACTCGGACAAGAGAATTCACACGACCGATGACCAGATCAAGTATCTGAATTTCGACCACATGCTGCAGCACGCGAAGATGAGCCTCGCTTTTGCTTATGAGTTGGCCTTTGCGTCCTTTTGATCGTGTGATTCAAAAGTAGATTCTGTTTGTCTTTTAATATTGGCGTTCGCGTGATACCTCTCGGCATAATTGTTTTCCTGGCATAAGCCACGATCCCGGATCAACGATCGGATCCACGGGAATGGACCCAGATACCCTAGACTCTGAAATGCATCCCCATATATTTTCCACTTCAGTTCCAAACTTGTTTTTGTCTCGTAAAGTTGGCCATCTTGTCAGAAATGACGCAGCCCATCACGTGTGCCCGGTGAGACTGATTAGCGATTCCGAAAAGTCAATTCTGGGGCGCAATTCGATCGGCCCTAAGAAAACAATCCATTAAATAAGCTCGAAGACGCCCGAAGACGCCCAGGATATCTAACCCACCTCATTACTCGGTTGTTTCAGTGTCAATTGAGTCGGAAATGGGTTCTCACTCCTACGCCAAAGAGCTCCACCTAGCGAGTCTGGCCGTTCAACGCGCCGCCCTCTTAACGAAACAATTACTGTCCGCCGTCGACAAAGGCTCACTCGACAAAACGGATGCAACGCCCGTGACAATCGCCGACTTCGCTGCCCAAGCTTCCATCATCGCTGCCATTCACCATGCCTTCCCAGATGACCAATTCGTCGGCGAGGAGGACTCGTTCGCACTCCGTCAAGACCCGGCTCTTCTAGAGCGGACCTGGGAACTGGCTTCTTCAGTCCACCTCGACGACGAAGCAAGCGAGGCACTTTTACATACACCCCGCACACGGGAGGAGATGCTCTCGTTAATCGATCTCGGGGCGCGGGGTGAGTGCGGACGGACCGGGCGCACATGGACGCTCGACCCGGTCGACGGCACGGCGACGTTCATGCGCGGGCAGCAGTACGTCGTATGTCTGGCACTGGTGGAGGACGGCGTGCAGAAGCTTGGGGCACTCGGGTGTCCGAATCTACATCTAGGAGCTGGACGCGTGGCAGAGGAGCTCGTGGGTCGCGATGGGTACGGCCAGCTTTTGGCAGCGGTAGCGGGGCACGGCGTGACGATCCGACCGATGGGAACTGGCTCCCTTCTCCCTGGGCGAGCGCTTGATCCTGTTCTGCAGATCACAGATCCGAGCGAGGTGCGGTTTGTCGATACCCAGGCGGCGGTGACGCAGAATCTCGAGCTACATGAACGGGTGGCTGCGTCACTAGGAGCTCCCTGGCCGAATTCTGTCGATCTCTGGTCCGCGCAGATGCGATATATCGCTATTGCGGTGCGTGGCGGGTGTAATTCTTTCATTAAGGTTCCGCTCAAGGAGACGTACCGGTCGAAGATCTGGGACCATGCTGGTGGGATGTTGATTGCACAGGAGCTTGGCGTTGTGATTACGGATCTTGAGGGCCGTCCAGTGGACTGTAGCTTGGGTCGGACTTTGGCTAGCTGCCACGGGATGGTGGTGGCGCCGGCGTCCATCCATAGTCGCGTCCTCGAGGCAGTCCAGGTTGCACGGCAGCAACTAGTGTGAAGTGCGGGGGGATCGGTGACGAACTACAAGAACACTATTTTGACCTGGTCGAAGTACTTATTTGATACCCATTATAAGTGAAGCGATGGTTTCGAAGATCCAAGTTGTTGCATTGGCCCCTCGCCCCGCGTTCACAGGTCTTGACCTTGAGAGATCTATGAGAGTGGGTACTTATTCCGTTGTAGATTTCTTTGGTAATCTGGTGTAGCTTTAATTGCTTATTTATGATCACCTATGGTCAGCTCGAAACCAGGGTTGAGGTATAGTTTATCATTGTTTATTCGATGTCTTCTGTACACCCTCTCCATCTAGGCCGTGCACCAGCAACACTTACGACATCCGCATGTCGCATTTTACCCTCGCGCAAGGGCTTAAACTTGAAATATCCATTCAGAACTTGCAACTATTCTATTCAGTTCAAACGATAGATCGTATGAATGGAGATGGAAATAGCTTGAATCTCTAAAGATAGTCCAGTCTAGCTCCGATAAGATAAGATAACGATATGCCTGACATCACCGCCGCAATGATTGACCTCATTGTGCTCTGCCTTGGAAAACGCCTTCTGAGTGGCGGAAAAGTTGGTCATGCGACCAAGCGGGGATCGTCCATTTGCGTCCATGATTTCCTGGATTTCTTGTATATAACGCAATCTCCCTTGCCCCTCTTTTTCTTTACCCAACTCTAGTCTACCATCATGGCGTCCTATAATCCGTTTGCCCGCCGTGAGACTCACAATGCCCATGCCTTGAATGTCTACCGGATTCTCGTGCCTTTGACCTGGCTTTTGGTCGTGGTGGTTGGAATCTACTATTCTGTCCATTCTCCCGATGATGTCAAGAAGAGCAAGAAGATCTGGAAACAGACGAACAAGCACAAGACTCCGTTCACCCAGAATAACACCATTACTGGAATTTACTGGTATGTGACATCCACACAAATCCAGGATATAGATAGCTAATTGCATGTAGGATCCTCCTCCTTCTTTCGCAGCTGAGCTACGTGTGGCATCTCTTCTCCAACAATGCCGCCTTGGTGGCTGCCGCGGCTAACGTAGCCACCCACTTCATCCTCAACAACCTGTTCATCTTTGCTTGGATCCTGCTGTGGACTCGCAACCAATTCTGGGGCGCCGAAATCATCCTGATCGCCCACTTCATCAACCAGTTCATCACTTACTGGCGCCATCGCGGCCTGCCCGCCTTCGTGCACTTGCCAGCCGTTGCGGGTCCATACGCTTGGACTTTGACCGCGCTATTCTGGAATGGCGCCGTCGCCGTCCACAGCCATAATCTGCCAGGTCGTCTGGTCGCCAATATATTCATTTGGGTGATCTTGGTTATCGGACTGGGTCACATCGTGACTCGACAGGACTATATCCTGGGCTATGCGCTGAGTTTCCTCACATTATGTATGTCATGCGACCGTACCCTTTTTATACTTACCATGATGCTGACAATCTTTAGCCCTGGCCGTCAAGCAGCTTTCCATCAAAGTCATCGCTTTCCAGTGGATCTTTGCCTTTGTCATCTTCGCCATCTTCTTGTTGGTTTCGCTTTACATCTCGACGACTAAGTATTCCGGCCGTGACAGTCTCTTCCGCCGTGTCGCCGCTCCGGAGACCGACCGTGAGCGACAGCCCCTGCTTAACGACGCTTAAGTCGACGCGTCTTATCTCAATGGCACTGTGAATGCTGTCGGTATTTCGTTCCGCAGTACTGAAGGGAAAAGGAAATTGGGTGGCACTATTATGTATCGGTCTGGTGGCCTATTATGATTTATGTTTTCTCGTTGGAACTAGTCAGACGACCACCTGGAGCTGGTCTTGATAATCATTATTGATTGAGAATGGTCTTTTGGTTTTGGAGAGCTTGTTACGTGGTACCTAGTGTAGTGCCTTTGACTAACGAGCGGCGGGTATTCTGGTTTGATATATATTCTCCAAGGTCCCCTCTCACTTCCAATTCAGTATTTTGCGCCAACCTTAGGTTCCAGAATACTAATTACAACCTCTTACAACCTCCAGGGCTCCGAGCAGAATAGATGTACAGCCACCTAGTAGTTTCAGCAAAATATGAGAATAATTTCTCGTCTCAATGTTCGGATGATTCCGTGAAAAACTCGTAGTTATTCGGAAGTGCCAAGGTCCTCGAGGCGGAATATTCAACAACAGCGAGAATGATTAGAATAAATGTCTCCCATCCGGCCACTTGTGACGCTGGAGTGGAAACTGTCGAAAATAGACGATTCTTAATTCTTTAGGAGCGATGCGCTCGTGTTGTTGCCGAGGCCTTACATTATGGATTGACGATGGTGATGAGGGAAGCGCAAATTCATTGGTAGTCTTGAACGCCAATCAACTCGCGGCAGTAGTTTGCATTTAAAGAGATTTGTGTGCCTAGAAAGACCATCTTAACTAGTAAACTAGTTCACGGACTATGACGATTTCCGGCTCGGATGACTTGGCACTGTTTCGTCAATGGGTACTCCGTACACTGATAATAAAGAAATCCCAAGAAAAGTCGAATATAACTTATGCGCAAGGATTGGCTTATTTACGAATGATAATTAGTCTGAATCAATAGTCTGTGATGGAGCAATTGTGATACTCGCCCGTGCAGCAGTTTGCCCTTGCGACACGTTGCCGTGACAACCGGCTGCACCTCCACTTTGTTGATCCGCCGCGATGAATCCGGCTGGACTGCTTTGTCGACTTCTCTTATCCTGCCATTTCCTCGTGCTTTTATCTCCTGTCACTTTGCATCTTTACTTCTCAATTGCCTCGAGGTGAGCCCGCATTCCTGAACGATCTACATTCCAATCTCGACTTGACTATTTGCTCACGCAAGTCCAGACCTGTCAGACCTGCCACAGCTTGTCTCAGTGCCGGTAGCTGACCGACGTGAATCACGGCCTCATTGTGTATCGTGTCTCATCTACACCGTAGCGACTCTATTATGCAGACTTGAGCTGAAAACACCCTCCCATTCAACCATGAACCGTCACCCGCCATCCAATTACGGGGACGAGCCTCCCGCATACTTGGACCACGATGCGTCTTCTTATATGGAAGACCCCGAATCTCCTACTGCGCCCACACGCCAGAATGGAGCTACAATGCGTTTGCTGCCGACCACCGGCGAGGACTATGGAGACCTCGGCGGCACCCACAGATCAGCTTCGTCCCATTATCAACATGACTTTTCCGACACAACCTCGTGAGTTCCCAGCCGTTCTTTAAATCCTACCTCTGCCATGCCACATTCCACCCGTTGCCCCTGCTACCACACTACCTGTGACGCCAATTTTGGCTCTCCCTTGACGCGGTCATGGAGATTTTCCTGCCAATGCCTTGGTGGACTATCCAGGAATGAGAGCCCTTATTGGATGATCCAATCTCCGTTTCTGGAAGCCCACCGGCTGCTATCATAAACAAGCTATAGAAACTACTTTTTATGCTTCCTTCCCATGCCCCGTCCCCACTCGACACCAGCTCGTCGGCTCCGTTCAAAATGGACCATCCAACGCGACCGCGTACTAACGTGCGGACGCGAAACTCTAGGGCCGGTCAAGCTCCAGCATACGAGAGCCGATTCTATCAAGTCCCGAGCGCGGTTTCGCCATCGCGTCCGGCGTCCAGCTTGAGCGGTGGTCCTAACATCCCAGCTCCCACCGCCAGCCTAGCAGATTCTTCAGTATATCCGTCAATTCCTCCACGCACAGGGTCGCCCACACGCCCGTGGAGTCCTGGTCATGTCAGACCGCCATCGGTATCGACGGTTGGCTATGAGCGCGCCGATATCAACGGGAGTCCACGTCCCGGAACGCCGAGCTCCAGATATGGGGGTAGTCCTCGACGACCACTGCCACCTGCACCTCTGTTCTCAGGCCCTGCTCCGTCAACGATTGGAGACTCTAGCATTGACATTGGAGATGGCGCGGGCGACGATCCGTTTGGCGGCGGTGGCCGGTCCATCAACCATAACTCCCGGAATAGTGTTCGGTCATTCATGAGCGAGTCTACTGTCATGGGCGACGAAAAGGACGAGATGTCCAAAGTGGATCTGGATGACGAGGACGATGATGAATCTAGCATGATTGATCCCAACATGCATTACGGACCAGCACCTGAGAAGCAGAGTCGTCGAGGTGTTCGCGCGACGCAGACCGCCAGGAAAGAGGTCCAGTTGATTAACGGCGAACTGATCTTGGAGTGCAAAATCCCGACTATCCTGCACAGTTTCCTGCCACGCCGCGATGACCGCGAGTTCACCCACATGCGATACACTGCCGTGACCTCCGACCCTGATGATTTCACCAGTCGTGGCTACAAGCTGCGCCAGCAAATTGGCAGTACGGCTCGCGAGACGGAACTCTTCATCTGCGTGACCATGTACAACGAAGACGAAATTGGCTTTACCCGGACTATGCATGGCATTATGCGCAACATCAGCCACTTTTGTTCGCGAACCAAGTCGCGCACCTGGGGCAAAGATGGATGGAAGAAGATTGTGGTGTGCATTATTGCCGATGGTCGTAAGAAGGTTCACCCTCGCACTCTCAATGCTCTCGCCGCCCTTGGTGTCTACCAGGAGGGAATTGCGAAGAACATTGTCAACCAGAAGGAAGTCACTGCTCACGTGTACGAGTACACGACGCAAGTCTCGCTCGACCCGGATCTGAAGTTCAAGGGTGCCGAGAAGGGCATTGTTCCTTGCCAGGTCATTTTCTGTCTGAAGGAACACAATCAGAAGAAGTTGAATTCCCATCGATGGTTCTTCAATGCCTTTGGTCGAGCCTTGCAGCCAAATATCTGTGTTCTTCTTGATGTTGGCACCAGCCCTGATTCTACAGCCTTGTATCACTTGTGGAAGGCATTTGACCAGGATTCGAACGTTGCTGGTGCCGCTGGTGAGATCAAGGCTGGAAAGGGCAAGGGAATGCTGGGACTTTTGAACCCACTGGTTGCCAGTCAAAACTTCGAGTACAAGATGTCCAACATCCTTGATAAGCCGCTTGAGTCCGTCTTTGGATACATTACTGTGCTACCCGGTGCGTTGAGTGCATACCGGTTCTTTGCACTGCAGAACGATGCCGATGGCCATGGCCCGCTGAACCAGTACTTTAAGGGTGAGACGCTGCATGGTCAAGATGCTGATGTCTTTACTGCCAACATGTACCTCGCCGAGGATCGTATCCTTTGCTGGGAGCTGGTGGCGAAGCGGGAAGAGAGATGGGTGTTGAAGTTTGTCAAGAGCGCTGTTGGTGAAACTGATGTGCCTGGTATGTATCTCAATTTGAAAGGCTGTGGCATTTCACTGACTTTATCAGATTCGGTTCCCGAGTTTATCTCACAGCGTCGTCGCTGGCTGAACGGTGCTTTCTTCGCTGCGGTTTACTCGATCTTCAATGCGAAGCAAATCTGGTACACAGATCATACGCTCGCCCGCAAGATTTTACTTCACATTGAGTTTGTGTATCAGTTTTTCAATCTTCTTTTCACTTATTTCGGCCTGGTGCGTGATGACCATCTATGTTGTGATGACAGCTGCTAACCTTTCTAGGCTAATTTCTACCTGGCTTTCTTCTTCATTGCTGGCTCTCTTACTGACGAAAAGATGGATCCATTTGGGCACAATATGGGCAAATACATCTTTATCGTCCTGCGATATGCTTGCGTTCTGGTTATGTGTCTGCAGTTTATCATTTCGCTTGGTAACCGACCTCAAGGGTAAGTCAGAACCTTTCTTGAATGGAAAAGAGCCTTCTAACACAAGGCAGTGCTAAAAATCTCTATCTCTCGGGTATCATTGTGTACGCTATCATCATGTTCTACACGATTTTCTGCACTCTCTACCTCGTGGTGAAGGAGTTGATGGCACGCGCAGGCAAAGGCGATGATGACATGAAAGTCACCGATGGCCTCATGATGAACATCGTCCTGTCTCTGCTGTCTACCGTCGGCCTCTACTTTTACACTTCCTTCCTGTACCTCGATCCCTGGCACATGTTTACATCGTCTATCCAGTATTTCCTGCTGATGCCGAGTTACATTTGCACACTGCAAGTCTACGCTTTCTGCAACACCCACGACGTGACATGGGGTACAAAGGGTGACAACGTGATCAACACCGATCTGGGAACCGCCAAGGTGATCAACGGCACAACCGTCTTGATGGAGATGCCATCTGAGCAACTGGATATCGACAGCGGCTACGATGCTGCCTTGCGGAATCTGCGCGACCGCCTCGAGGTCCCCAAGCCGCCTATGACGGAATCGCAGATGCAGGAGGACTACTACCGTGCCGTGCGAACATACATGGTCTCCATCTGGATGGTCGCCAACGTCGTTCTTGCCATGGCCGTGTCTGAAGTCTACGGCGTTAACGCGGGCGGCACGAACATCTACCTTGCTATTATCCTGTGGTCCGTGGCTATCCTCGCTGCTGTCCGCGCCTCTGGCTCCACCGTCTACGCACTGTTGCATGTCATCCACAAGATCGTGGAAGGAAAGACCAAGTTCGACGCTGGCAACATCACCAACTTTTCTCCCAGCGCTTTTGGCGGAAGCAGTACCGGGACCAGCTCTGATGCCGGTGCTTCCAAACCTATTCGGTACAGTGGCGGACCTAGCTTCAAGGATCGCATGTCCGAGGCGAGATGGACGGTTTCTCGTTCATTTGGCAAGTTGATGTTTTGGCGCAAGTAAAATCATCTTGAGACATTGGAGTTTATCGGGTGTTGCATACCATTCGTTTTAATTGGGTTGTTTTTGCTTTGATGATGGAAATATTGTGATGATCTTGATTTTCCCCGTTGCGGGTGATATGTGATTATGGAATTGATGGATGTATTTATGCGTTGGAATGAGAATGAGTTCTCTCGATATTGATATGTTGGTCTTGTAGATGACAGGTTACCTAAGGTCGAGCATTGGATTTATCTCTACCTTTGGTCTCTCTTCAATGACCCCGCATGCTTCGGCAGGTTAAAAATAGTTAGACTCGCTCTTTCAATGCTCCAACCACACTAACTATTTTTGTCGACATGAAAGCGTAGCTTCTTTGTCGAGTACATCCTTGTCTTGAGTAAATCAAGCTCAAAGATGTGTCATACTTCTATTCACTTTATACTTCATCTTTCCTCGTCCTACCTATTCATGAGCTTCTTTGTCGGAATGCATCCTTGTGAGTTGAACTGAAAGGTACGTCATACTTCCATTTACTATATATTCCATCTCTCCCTATCCTATTTAGTTCCAACCCTTGGCGTCCATTACTTCACGATGCTCCCGAGGAGATTCAGGCGTGTGAAATATAGACGACGAAAATTTCTACTCCGAAGGACACATGGATACAGACCGTCCCCTCTCTCGCAGGTCTTCACACCCAGTGATACCGAAGAACTGACCGTGGAAACGCAACCTTCTAGAAAAAGGCCACACAGCAGCAGTGTGACGCCAGCATCGGATACCGACTCACCTTCAAAGTCAAGCCCAGAGGAAGTCGTCAAGAATGTCAACTCGAAGAGATCGAAGCGGCGGAGGACACTGGACGAATCGGATTCTACTCTAGTTTCGAAGGAGGATTCACCCAACACGCCCAGAAAACAGACATCAAAGGGGGGAAAAAAGGAATTCAAGATGGTTTCAAAGAGTCGATATACTATTCAGAATCCCCCACTGTCGATACATGAGGGGTTTCCTCGATGCAATCATCCGTTGTGGAAACCAACCGCTCGCAGAATAGGCATTGACAACATAAGTACTGCCGAAGAAGTATCCATGTCTTATGTACCATCTCCGTTGGAACAACTGAAGAGGCAGAATCAAAAGAAGGATCAGGAACTGTCCGATTGTGAGGCAGACGATAGTGCAGAACTAGAGCTGAATCCATGGTAAGAATGATCCAGTTTGACCATGCAACGAGCTTACATGATTAGGGACATCGAGAGTCAAATCACTCACTGCCGAGCCAGTACTGATCCAGAGGATAAGATCAAACTAGCGAGATATTTGAGATGGAAAGAGCATCGCGAGTATGTTTCAATGTGATGTTCGTAATACTTGCTAACCCGACTACAGCCAAAAAATCAAAACCGAGCCGCCGAATCTGAGCAAGGAAGTTTATCAAAGGTTAATTACGCTTGAAACTATACAGAAGCATCTGAAACAGTACGACCCTTGCATGCAGCTTAAGAATGTTAAAGCAATTATGAAAGCCTATCGGACAGGATATCTGGAATGGTCAGACGATTTAGTGACCTTCTGGAAGAATGGAAAGTGTCTCTGTCGCCCGAGGCCTTTTTCGTGGGACGAATTCGAGCTAATATCTACACGGTATGAACGTGTCGGTGTATGGGTTGAGTGTGTATGTCATGGACTTTTCCTTGGTTTAATGTGAATACTAACTTTCATCGCAGATTGGTGGTTCTACCGTGCAGCTACGTCGGGTTAGCAAGACCATTAAAAGAAAGAAGCAGCGAGTCCATAAGGTAAGACATCTCTTCGGCTTGCTAGTTTATCATCGGTTAACAAGTACTATAGTATACTGTTGCCCTTCGTCTCCCTCTTTGGAAAGACTTTGAAACCATCCGAATTGGCTGGGATACCACGGAAGATGATCTCCACAGTTTCATGGATGGCATGTACACAATCGCAGGAATCTCAGGTATCGACCTCACGTATCCATCTGTCCGGGTAATGGGGGCGATTTCAATAGTGGATGACGATGGAGCAATTAGAACACTAGATGTCATCGAGGCTGAAGCGTCAATACAGAATTATGGCGGATATCCCTTGACTCCGTGGGTGAGAACACAGTGTCTTGTTATGCCGAGTGATTGGACGTCTTCGAGAGACAGCAGAAAGTGTGATATGCTTTTCCGACTGTTATTGTTTAAACCGATTGTTCCGAATGTTGGCAATCTTCCGTCTATTAAGCCTGTGAAACAGTTCCTTCATCTCATGCCGGAGAATCTCACTCCGTATACCGGGGAATATCTGCCTATACTGTATGGGCCGCCGGATGAGACGCTCTGCCAGGATGTTATTGAAAACGGGCTGCACGAAACTGAGTAACCAATGACTCGGAGTCAAGGTAGGAAGCTCTTTGTAGACTGCTGTATTCATGAATTCGATTGAGAATGCCTTGGCAGCGATAACGATGCATTTACTCGCGTATATTGTAGGAACTTCTCTTATATTATTTGATTCACTGTTTTATTCATCACCTTGGTTAGGTTCTTTTAGAATTATTGTCATCGCTAAATCATGCTAGCCTACCGAAATGCTCATGATAATATTCCCCAAATCAGTTGTAAACCCAAACATCCTCTTGTCTTGCCCTGGATATACTTGCAAGTATAAAATCCAAAGTGGTATCCCTCGGGAATTGAACTAGTCTCCCCACTTTTGCAATGTTTTTGTTTACCCACAGCAAGTCATAGTTTCGCACAGCGTCCCACACACGACCTGGCATCGCATCTCCTTTTCTCCTGTCACATCCTGGTCTGCTGCGAGAACCTCCGGCTGCATAGTAGCCGAATGAATTCCATACGCATGGAAGCATTGATTGATCGTCCTGGCAGTTTGCAGAAAGTCGGCCACAGAGGTATCCGACATGACGACATGCACCGAGGCAAGGGTCTTCTGCTGATTCAGTCGCCAAATGTGCAGTTCATGAACTGAGTGTATACCGGTGATCTTTATTATTAGACTATAACCGTTTAAAAGGATGAGAGAAATGCACACCTTTTCAAGATCGTGCTGAACGTCTTGAATATCCACTTCGCTCGGGGCGCTTTCGAGTAGAATCAGACCGGATCGCCGAACTATTCTTGTGAGCTTATGCTTGTTGTCTGCAGACAGGGAATATACTTAGTGGTATCGATGATAGTATAATCATCAAGGCAATGCCCATGCTGACGCCTGGATCAGCGTAATATCGCCCGTCGTATTTGGCTAGCCAGATCACCAGAGCAGCTGCCATGACGCCGAGATTATTTGCTGCGTCGCAAATAACATGCAGCATGACACCCATCATGCCAAGATCACCATGGCTATGACCATGTCCGTGGTCATGACCGTGGCTATGGCTGTGTCCATGATCGTGGTCATGACAGTGAGCAGAGATTGGGACTTGGGATTTTTCAAGATTCATATGCTTATGATCATGATGCTAAAATGGTAAGCACACTGCGAGTATAACATATATTTGCAGCATACCTTGGTTATAGAATTCGAGCTTTCCTCACTGAGCGGAGTCAACGGCGCTTCAATTGATGGCGGAGGACCATGATCATGTCCATGTCCATGTCCATGTTCTAAACAGTCAGTACACATCTCAAATCCGCAGTCAAGACCTACCATGTAAAAATAAAACACTGATAATATTCAGTCCTAACCCAATACACCCGACAATAAAGATAATCTTCGGATTCTCAACCCCTGCATCCATCAGCAACATGGCAAACCGGACAGTGACAAAATCTCACGTTGAAGAGCAATAAACCGCTCAATCGACTGCAAAAAGATACTAATTCCAAGCGCAAACAAGAGCACACCATTGAAAAAAGCACCGAGCAGTTGTGACCGCTGCCAGCCAAAAGACAGACCCTTGGGCGAGTCATTTTTCTCCGTGAGCTGAGGTAGCAGTAAGCATAGCTCATAACCAAACAGGTAAACACGTACCTTCAAAGCGACCAAGGCAATAATGAATCCAATCAAATCGTTCAGCTGGCCGGTATTAGCAGTTCATCCTATGAGCACATTCCACACATACATAATGAAATGCATCAGCAATTAGAGCCAGCGAATGCGTATAAAATCCCACTAGGACCATTAGCAATGCTCTCAGCAAGATTCAAATACATACACGAGATTTCTGCTAGGAAAAAACAGGTCGAGATGCCAATGACAACACTCAATCGCGTTGAACGCGAGAAATGGAATGGCATGGTCCCTTGTCCGGATGGATGTGTGGTAAGGAAATCTCCGAAAGGTGTCTGGGAGATTTGTTCTCCACGAAATACTTCTCTAGGTTAGATAGCGATGGCTGGCTGTCACGATCATCGTGTAACGCTGTACTGCCGTTGGTATGTTGGAGTGGCATGTCCGGGATATGATGGTTAGGAGTAGACTGCATTGTTTACTGCTGTAGATGCGGTTGATAGTTATACTTCTATGTCTTCTTCTATATGATTATACACTCTTGTTTTTCAAGACTCGAAATAGGTATCCGAATCAGTATTCCCATGATCTAAAGATTGACGGAGTTTGGAATAGTTGCCCCTCTCTAACTGCGGGTCATCAGGAGTTTACGCGAAGAATGTAAACTCCTACCCTGAACTCAAGCGACGAGTTAAGCTTATCCGGTTGAATTCAAAAGAATGAGACATACACTGAAGATAGAAGAATCCATGCATTAATTCGATACTGATAGTAAACGACATCCCAACATACACCCATAAATCATTATCAAGATACACTACGCAGCAACCTGGTCAGATAATCCATCCAGCTCTCGCTGCCAGTTCCGGTGCTGCGAGACCTGCCAGATAAACTGCTCAGCGAGACTGTTCGACTCGGGTCCAATACTAGACACCTTCAGCGTGGCAGCAGCATCGCCGTAACCCGTCACAACACCATAAGACTGCGCCATCGAGGTTCCTGACGCGGCAACCTCCACTTCATCCAGTCCAATCTGTCGCCCGATGAACGGGACAGCCTCGTTGACACCGGCAATGGCCTTGAGATGAGCAAACGACTCGGTGATCCAGTACTTGGCAACGCCGTTCTTGGACAGAGCATCCTTGACATGTTTTCCACCTGGAACAAACACCGCGTCGAAGAGCGTCGACCGCATACCAGAGAAGAAGTGATCTGGAACAACCTTTTGTCCCGTTTCGGCAACGACACCTTGACGCTGAGCACCAATAGTGAAGACGAAGGCACCGCGCGCTTCAAGGGCTTCTTTCATAGTCATATAGGAAGAGTAGTCGAATCCATCGGCGATGAGGATGGAGATGCGACGGGTGTCGATGGTCGGGGTCTTGGGCATGAACTCGAGCTGGCTAAGACCCTTTGCCTTTTGACCCTTGTTCTCCTTGAGGGCCTTGGTGGGAGTGTTTCCACCGACATTCTTGGCGACGATTTTGGCTAGGTCAAGACTGACGGCTGCCACGCGCTCCGACATGCGCTTGTAGACAATTGGGTCATCGCAGTGATCTAATTCAAAGGAGAATGCCTTAGCCAGGTGCGTCTTCTCAATCTCCGAGAGGGAGTTATAGAAGGTCTGCGCTTGGTTGTAATGTTCCTTGAATTTCTCAGAGAACGCACGCGTCTTGATGCCGTTCTGCTTGGCCGGGAAGGTGGTGAAGCCGCCCTCCGAGGGTTGAGCAGGGGGGTTCGCCTCGAAGCGGTTCGGCCAGTAGTTGACAGTTCCCTTCGTGATACGGTGCCTCATGGCGCCATCACGGTTGACAAGATTCATGTACGGGCAGACAGGTCGGTTGACAGGCAATTCCTCCCAGTTAGGACCAAGACGCGAGATCTGAGTGTCAAAGTAGGAGAAATTGCGGCCCTGTAGCAGCGGGTCGTCGGAGAATTCGACACCAGGCACAATATGGCTGGTACAGAAAGCGACCTGTTCAGTCTGCGGGAAGAACTCGTCGACATTGCGGTTGAGTTCCAACTGGCCGATGTACCGGATAGGCACCTGCTCTTCCGGCCAGACCTTGGTTGCGTCCAAAGGATCAAACTCGAAATCACCCAGCCTCTCCTCGGGAAGAATCTGCATGCCAAACTTCCATCGCGGGAAATGGCCGGCATCGATGGCGCTCATGAGATCCTTGCGGTGGAAATCCGGGTCTTGACCCTGGATCTTCAAGGCTTCATCCCAGACCAGCGAATGCACTCCCAACTCTGGTGTGAAGTGGAACTTGACAAAATGGCGCTTGCCCTCTTTATTAACAAGGCAAAAAGTGTTGACACCGAAACCCTGCATCATTCGATAAGAGCGCGGAATAGCACGATCCGACATTTGCTATAAGCCCAAGTTAGCATGTGCATATCCAACATAACCAAGAAACCTACCCAGTAATTCATATGCGTCGTCTCAGAGTGCATATAAACAAAATCCCAAAAGTTATTATGAGCACTCTGACCCTGCGGCACCTCATTATGCGGCTCCGGCTTAACCGAGTGAATCACATCCGGGAACTTGACCGCATCCTGAATAAAGAAGACAGGGATATTATTCCCGACAATATCCCAGTTCCCTTCAGAAGTATACATCTTAATGGCAAACCCGCGCACATCCCGAACCGTATCCGCACTGCCCTTGCTGCCCTGAACAGTAGAGAAACGAACAAAAAGCGGCGTCTCGCGACTCGTATCGGTCAAGACACCGGCCGAAGTAACGTCTTCTGCGCTCTCGAAGAGATTGAAAGTGCCGAATGCGCCCGTCCCGCGGGCATGCACGACACGCTCGGGGATGCGTTCATGGTCGAATCGCATGATCTACAGAATTAGTATTTTTCTCTCAAGATGAATAGTAGCTAACGCACCTTCTCCCGGGCAATCTGGTCTTCCAGGAGCATTGGCCCCGTACTCTGATCATTGGCAATACGCAGCCAGTGATCCGGATCCGAGATCTTAATGCCATAATCGGTCGTCATATGCTGCTTGCCATTGAGCTCGATAGTATCCTTTCGCAGATCGGCCAATTTGCCGTCTGGAGTTTTGGTATTCGCAGTAGCTGCCATAATGAGTTTCTCAAGGGTAGAGAAACAATTGTGAATCGAGAGTAAAATGCAAGATAGGAAAAGACCGAGTGATGCATCAGGGAACCAGAGCTATATATCTTGATACTACAGTATCTGGGAACTACGTAACTAGCTCCCGACATCAGTGATGTCATCAACAACCCACCTTTCACCCACAATATTGTAATCAGGCTTGACCGGATTAATCAGATCGAGGAATCTCGATCGATTCATCAGTCAACTGTCCCGATCGAACTGCTGAAACAGGCTCAATGTCCTGTAAAACGGCCATTTCGATGGTCATCGCCGTGGTCCATGCATGGTAGATGAGCATTGCATGAGTAACCTATGACCTAGGCATTTTGTCATGCCCAGAATATGCAGTCGCGAACAGCGAGAACGTGATGACTCAAAACCGGCGTGAGCAGAGACGGAGAAGGGAGGCTTGTGAATCGAGCGAAGCTGATTCGCGGAATGTATGAAGCTGCAGAAGCCGAGGTTTGGTGTGAAGCTTGTTGGAACCGGATTTGCGCTTTCCGGGTTGGGTCTTGATAATGCGAATACTATTAACTAGTTATATGTACTGCTGTAGTCATCAATATTATGGACAGATGGCGGTGATTAACCATGCCGTTCATGTTCGTCCTCATAATCTCATATCTACATACAATATAGCTATCTACAATCCATAACCAGACAACACCGAAAGACACAGCCGACCAACAGTAACAAGCTACATGTTATCCTCACTCCAGTGACTCCGCGTCTTCTTCCACGCCTCTCTCTCCTCCTTGCTCTCCTGTGGATCCTTCCCAACACCCAGACCGCGCTCCACCCAATCTTTACTCCCCATTTCCGAAAGTCGCGAGAGCGCACGCGCAAAAGCGAAGCGCTCCTCGTCGCCGCTGAAGATGGAGGTGTTTTTGAGTGCTTGCACGGACAGGCCGAGGTCATCCATGAGGTTGCGCATGGCGTCTGAGAGATCGGAGTGATCGGCGCTATCCTTTAGAGAGGACTTTACGTCGGATTCGGAGAGGAAGAGATTTGTGAGGGGGACTTCGGTGGTGAGGACGAGTTTTGCCTGTCGATGTTAGTGCTGTCTTCCTGCATTTCGTATTGATCAAAGATACATACCCTGCTTTCGTACACGGCATCGATAAATGTGATAAATCGTCGAGCCAGGTCGCGTTGATTAATGCTCATGCCCGGGACGTCTGTGATGATAAACGCATCGTAATGTCGCACCAGCTCGAGATAATCAGCTGCCCCGGTCGCTGTGCCGATCAATTGATTAAAAGTGAAGTGGGCAGCTTTGCCACTGGCCAGCGGGACGTGAATGGTGCGTCCCCAGACAACCTGACTGTCCGGATGAGGAGGGTCCTGGATCGGATCACCCAAAACCTCGAACCACTTTCGCGCATGGCTGTCGGCATCCGCGCCAAGAGGGTGATGGTAAACAGCAGCGGGCGGTCGGGGAATCTTGCGGTAATCGGTGGGAGAATTGAGGTTGATAACATTCAAGGCGGATTTGAGGAGCTCGATGCAAGGAATAAAAGACTCGCGCTGGATGCCATTTTTATACAGGTCGTCCGGGTGGCGATTAGACGTGGTGACCAGGACAACGCCATGGGACATGAGACATTTAAGAAGTCTAGAAACGTCAGCATATGCCATCCAAATCTCAGAACAAGAATAAAACCAAAAACCGACAACAGGGAATTATTCACCTCCGCAGGATCATCGCATCAGCCACGTCCGTGCACTGGAACTCGTCGAAGCAGAGCACGCTCGCATTCTCCGCTATATCCGCCGCGACCATAGGCAACGCATCGAAATCGGCACCATATTGCATCTTGACAACATGAACCCGCTTATGAACATTCTGCATGAAATTGTGAAAATGGATGCGCGTCTTGGTCGTGATATTCGCCGGCAGGGTATCATAAAACAAATCCATCAACATGGTCTTTCCACATCCGACATCGCCATACATATACAGGCCTTCGGGAAGATTCTCGGGAATGGTATCTGTGGGCGCATTTTTCGATCCGCGACCAAACAGCGAACCGAGAAACGACTGTTTCGGTTTTGCATCCAAGGACTCAACACTGGGATGAATCACCGTGGGCGCACGATATGTTTTCAGTGTATCGAAGAGATCTTGAAGATTCTGAATAATGCCTGCAAACAGTCAAACCAAGTCGCGACAAAACAAAACAACACAAAAAATTGAATATTATTACACCGATCACTCGGCGCGCCTATTGACTTACCTCGTTGATACGGATCGTCCCGAAGTCGACCTTCCTCCACACGAATATCATATTCCTTCATCGGTCCATCCTGCGGCGGACTCGCCGATTTCTTGGCCGAATCTGCTTCCACGAACGGTTCATCACTGACAATAGCTAAACCGCGTGATCTCTGCGAGCGCAAAAGACTCTGTGTCTGTGAGGCATGAATGTGGTCGCTAGATCGAGGACATATTGATGGCCGACTTGGTCGCGCGACCACGCTCCTTCGGTAGCTGTAAGCTCTTTCACGGGCTACGCCCCGCAGCGGCGCGACAGGGCGCAGACCGGGAGTCGGCCGCAGGGCACCCGGAAAGTACTCGGCGCAAAGCTTTGCGGATGGGCGACTCATTTGCGATGAGATGCGAGGAATAGTTCAGAACATTCAAGGTGGATATTGGGTGTGGCGCCGGAAATCACGGTGCGGCGAAGGGAGGAACCAATAGCCGAGGTATGTGGGAATTGTTTTCTTCCGCGGAGGTGGCGGACGGGATTAAAGCATATTAGCGCGGAAATGAAACACACAGGAAATATGCGCGATTATAAGACAACAACAGGATCTACGGGAGTGTTTTAAAATAGAGCATTCGGTGGTTTATTTTGGGGTAGCAATCACATGCACGATTTACATGACTAAAAGATGGACGTTGGGACTTGCAGTGGCTTTGCACAAGAGAAATTACCGGATCGGGTACGATGAAGTCAGGCAGTCTGCCTTGTATATGCACCTTAAAATAGCATATGTACATGTCACCGTAGACCAGAACATTCCCCAGAAATCATCAGGAAAATAGTGTAGAAAAACCTAAAGAGAAAAGACAAGGAAAGGAGCCGACTCGGGATGACAGGAGTAAAAAATAAACAGAAGAAATGGCAGAGAAATCCATGCCTTACATCACACGTCATAATCGTAACACCGCGATCATCCGCACCGTCGAATACCAATTGCAATCGCTGAAAAGAGGCTGGACGAAGACGGGGGGTTCCCAAAAGACAAGATGCCGAAACGCCAAATGCACCGTGCCTATTGCAGAGACAGAAGGAATCGAAGAGTTGAAAAAGAAATCACGAGTGGAATCACCACTGCACCAACGAAGGCAGAAGGTCTATCACAACGAAATCAAGGGTTATAAAGCATGGGTGTTATGCGATGCTGACAAAGAGCGTCAGCTTGCTGTTGCGTTGCATGGCGTTCTCCAAGTCTTGATCGGTATTCAAGTCGACATAGGTGCCGGTGTTTTCGTCGCGGTACTGCACGATGATGTCCTCTTGGATCTTCAACCGATCTGAAAGCTTATCCTTCAGATGCTGCATGCTGACACCGGACGGAATGCGGATCGCAATGAGATCATCCTGGAAAAATACTTTGACTTTCATGGCGCTGGAGTTGGAGGCCGAGGAGACCTGAGTAATGGAACTCGGTTGTCGGTTCATTGCAGGGGGGCCGCCATTGGGGTACAAAGCGGGAGCCTGCGCGCGCTGCTGTTGCGAGGCGCGGTCAGGGGCCGCGTTCATCGGCACCTGGGAGGACTGGCGCGACACACTGCGAGATTGATCGATACCCGAGTGATGCGACTCCCCTGAGTAGCGAGCGTCCTCGCCAAAGACATTCGGGTCGATTTCAAAGTCACCCGGCCGAGGCGCAAACAACTGCCGGACCAATTGACAGCGGGCAATATGCGGCGGCATCGACAGCAGCTTTTTGATGTATTCATCCAGATTCTGGCGACGGCCGTTGGAGATGGCATCCGTGACATGGGTGACGGGACCCGGCATGAAGGGCAGGGTCCGTGGGCGTCCTCGGTTGCCGGCCTCATCCTCGAATTGGGTCAACAGCGCAATCTGGAAATCGTAAAAGTCGTGGTAGTATCGCGACAGCTCCCAGCACCGACCATCCTCCATCTTCGCCTCGATAATGTACCAATATTTGTCATTGTCGAAGCAGTATCGCGGGATGGACGCGGCCACTGGAGCCAAGACGGACTGGTACCCTTGCGGCGGGGTGTTTGACATGGGAAGCTGCGAAGCCAAGGTGCCTTTGCTTGCATTGCGCTGGTGGTAGCCCTGTTGCGACCGAGTTGTTAGCATCATAGACATCAACCAGAGAGACGGGGATTCTCCCACTTGATCTGTACTCACATAATTGTTACCATTCTGACTCATGTGGCCAGCATTTGGAGGGCCCATGGACATATGGTCCATACCGGTCGTGACTGCCACCACGCCACCGCCGGACGCCCCGGTGTCAATCTTGCCTAGAGAAATGCTGCTGTTCTTGTACTCGGCCGTCATCTTCTTCCACTCCTCCACCTTGGGCACACCGGCACGTCGCACCGCTTCCAGTGGGTCGGTCACGGCCTGGCCAGACTGCATATCGCGCAGTTCGATAAAGGAGACGGGAATCAGACCGGGGCCACCGAGGCGACCGATGGGTTTGGCGACGAACCATTCCGGGTTGGACTGAGCGATGACAATGATGGCCTCACCGGCGCGAGCATCCAATTCATCGGGCCGCTCCGCCTGGAAATCATACTGGACAATGCCATAGACCATGGCCCCCTGGCCTTTCCCGAGAGCGGACATCCTAAAAGCGCCGGTACGAGTGGTATTCGTGGACGAGTCGGAGGCGGGACTGCGGTCGGAGAAACCCGAGTCGTGGTGATCCTTTCTTTGCTGATCGATTGACCCCCCACTATTGCGCTCGTTTTTGCCGATAACCTCGAAGAACGAGACAGGCACTAGGCCGCGAGCACTAGGGATGAGTGGGTTACACGCCTCGTACCAATCTAAATCGTCTTCCCGACTGATGACGTGGAAAAAGTCACCCTTGCTGAAGGGCAATTCCTGAGTGGTGCCTGGCTCGGGCGAATAATCGTAGAGGGCTTTGATCACCTAACACGAGCGGTCAGTGATCGAGCCGAGAGAGGGGCAGGAGAGAAGCAGGGGAAGTACCTTTTTAGGTGGGAGAATGGCGATGGCAGATTTAGGGGTGATGGAGACGTGGTGATGATGATGTTTGGGCTCTTTCTCCCCCTTCAAGGATCGCCTAATGGCCTGGAACCGGATTAATTTCAACACACACACCAGAAAACCTTGGGGGGATTCAGAGTCGAAATACCCACCTTCATTGCGAACAAAGAGGTCGGAGGTCGGGGAAGAGAGAAAGGGAAGGAAGAAAGAGGACTTTGATTTTTAGTTGCCTTCTTTTTTTTTTCCCCTGCTTGAAGGGTAATCTGCGTATTGCGGTCCCGACCACAGGAAACGGGCTGGATTGTGATTCTATCCACCTTGGAGTCTTTGAGATTTTCAAGGGAGATGATAAACAGTGAAAGATCTCGTTATAGTGTCTCTATGATCATTCCACCCTTCACACCTCTCAATACCTTTGAATACCCAGCCACGAGAAGATCCTAGACCCCGGCAACGATCATCGCCCTTACAAGACGTAATACCACGCGATACTTTTGCCCCGTTGGGCAGACAAGGGCGGTTAAATCCAAGCCTAGCCATTCATCTTGCTCGTTCTTTCTCGATTCAACTCGGGACACAAAAAGCCTTTGCTCCTGAATCCCTCTCCAAACCCATGGTCCAACCCCGCTAGACCCGTGGATCTATCACCGTCGCTAGTCCAAAAGCGCTAGGATCGACAGTCAAAGAAATGGATAAAGGAGAAGCAAACCAAGTCAAACAATGATTCACAAAGAATGAATTATCAAGGATACTCCGTACATCCTACGGAGTATGAATGTGCTTTCTGCAGGGTTCCGATCAACTATACCCAAAAAGAACATGTCCAGCCCAAATGCCAAGCTCGGGAATATTGGGAATAAGCAAAAAAGTACCGACATTCGGTATCCGTGTATCGATGGACCGTGGTCGATACCTTTCCAATATGATAGATACCATGTGTCTTCTCCAGCTGAAGAAACTCAGCCCCAGTCCATGTCGATCATGGCAATGATGTCAGGCATGAAGGATCGGATCCATCGTAACGTATCGGAGCACCGCCATCTTGGATCAACGATGGGATCCTTTGACAGTAGTAGATGTATTCCGTACGGATGGCATATTTCAAATCCTTTCTCCGAGGAATCCCCGCTGACGATCGCTGAACAACCACTGGAAGTTCCCTCGAAACGCCACCCATGGTTCCCGGTGGGCCCCACGTGGCGGGGCACCGATTTTCTATCGAAGGATGATGGAAGGCTAGGAACCGACGATATCTCGCCCGTGGTCACTTGGGGTTATCGAGGGGCGATTTGGAGCATAACCATGGCTTGGAGTCGACCGCGTGGTGGCATTGGCCTGGTCGATTGGGTCTATAGACGGTAGACGGTAGAGGACAATTTCTTACTGGAACGGATTGAATGCAGTTCACGGTAGATTCATTGAATAGAAGATGCTTTTCTGTAGTCAAATATGTCTGGAGTGGTTGAGATTCTCTCGGCGCCCGGAAATACCAGATACCCTTCTCCGAGTGTAATCTGTCCATCTCCAGCTCTTATCCAGACGCCATGCGGGTATTAGTATTGTTGCCACAGTGTAGAAACACCGTGATAAGCTGGATCTCAAGGATCGAGCCGAGAAAAAACAAGAAATGATATCAAAAATCAAGTGGGGAAAGAAATCGCACGCGACTGCTCGGCCGGGAGATCCATAGGGTGTCCGAAGAAATGAAAAAACGCCTGTCGCTCGGAAAAAAATGGACCAAAACCAAGGCATCCGGGAATCCGAATGACAACCAGCTTGGGTGGATTTACGGTGGAACGCGGAAGCGACGATCTAAGACCACTAGATCTGGCCCTTGATATCGACAACCCGGTGGGCTTGGGCCTTGGCCTGCTCGAACAAAAGACCCGCCTTGCCCGTCAACAGTCGCACCGTCCCGGCCTTCTCCTCGAGCAATTCCGCCGAGGAGTGATCCAGGATGAAACGGGCAGTCTGCTCATCGGATTCAAATCCAAGCTCTTCCGTGATGAATCGGATCCGAACATCGGGTTTGTATCTGGATGGGTAATCAGTCACTGTCTACCAGAAGCCTCTCCAGGATCAAGGTTCACTTACGCTCTAGACATAGCGGCCAGCGCCGTCAGCCGCTCCCGATCAACAAACATATCCATAAGATACGCTCCCATGTTAGGGGTGTCAAGGTAGAGCTGGAAGAATCGATGATAGTTCCCAAGGGCGAGCGCGGAGCGAACGTCCAGGGCATGCTTGACGGCAGGGTCCTTTTTATCTTCGGCGGTCACGTCGGCTAACGCGTCGTTCATGGCCGTCCAGTTGCGGGTGTAAATGAAATATAGAATACGATACGCCTTGAATTCCGTCGGATGCCCACCCAGCTGTTGTGTGTATAGGATCCGCAGCTGGGTCTGGCACTGGTTGTACTCACCAAGGTCCCTTTTCTCCAAGGCGATGCGGGCGTGGATCTCGTACACAATGACGGTGAATTCGTTCCGAATGTGTTGAACTGTTAGGTCCTGACGAAGCGACTTGAACTGGTCGCAGATGTAGCCGTAGTTGCCCTCCTGCCTCCATTTCTTTTTCAGCAGGTCCAGGGTCTTGTGGAGGACATGAAGTGGCCGGACGGTATCCGGATTGGGAGCAGAGGTCAAACGGAAATAGTTCTTTTCCAGGTTTTGGCATCGACCAACGACGGGCCCTTGGTCGACCTCGTGACGGGGGGAATCGGTAGGGGAAGAGGTGCCCGAGTTGCCCCCGATATCAAAACGCTTCTTCCTCATCTCCAAATTAGCTTTAGACTTACTAGACTCGTCTAGGGTCATGCGTGGTCGTTTCTCTGTGGACGGGTAAGTGATTCGGTCTTCAAAACGATTTCGATTGTTAGCTTTTCTCCATGGCGGCGAGTCTGGTTCGGATGGCTGGTGAATTTCGGTCGACTTCCGTTTCCGCGAGGCATCCCCGGGGGACTGTGGCTGACCGGCCCAGCTGGAAACGCTTGGGTTGGCCAGGACCTTGTTGCGCTCATTCTGAATCTGGACCTGAGGCAGCGGCAGTCGTTCCCAGTCGATCGAATGAAGCCTGTTGCTTTCGGCCGCACTAGTGATAACTTGCCGCAGTTTCTCCTGCATTTCAGGAATGCTCACGCTGGCGACCTGGTTATCAGGAGCAAAGCAACGTTGCACATACGAGCGCACAGCGTCAGGAAACTCCACACGAGGCCGAGAGTCCGCATCCGATGATGACGACGTAGAAGGTTGAGCAGAAGATCCGTTTGTAGTGGTGTGGCTGGGTTTAGGTTGGGCAAGGCTACGGCGTGCTTGTACGGGAATAAAGGCAGGGGTTGCTATGCTGCAGTTAGCATCACGCCAGAAAGGGGCCGACCGGGAGTTCTTGTGCATACCAGAAGTTGAAAAGGTCATAGGTTTCGACGAAAGCGTCGAGGCAGTAGACCGCCATGGTGGGACGCTAGAACTCATCCTGAGTTTTTCAAACAACAGGATTCGATCAGGCCGATAAAAGGGATGAATATGGGTGGCTGAGTTTCGGTAGAAAGAAGAGAAAAGAAGGAAACAAAGATGCTACGAGAACAAGAGCCAAAGAGAGAAGAAGGATCCGAAAATTCTCTACCGAAGATTAGATGGATGTCGAGGGATGGACAAAGAGCAGAGGTGAATCCACACACGAAGAATGAGATTGCCGACTCGCTTACCCATCGGAGCTTTGTTAGTCCGGCGCCCGGCTTTATCGACGTTATCGCGTACAGCGACACATGCATCGCAGCCAACCTGCTAGATGTTTTTCAAGTCTTTGGACCTGACTACTGCACTGAGGCCCTTACTGTTACCTGAAGAGACGCTTCTCTTTGTCCAGGATGCGGTGGGGTTGTACAAAGGGTGGGTTATGGTTCCCCGCCATGTTGACCCCAGATATACTGATCATTTGGATTACTCCAGGAAATACAAAATCCCGGACTATCAAAACGGACAAGCCTACCTGACCTCACATCGTGTGTGCTATGTTGCTGCAGAGGAGCCGCGAAAATTCTCCGTTGGGATTGATCTCAAGGAAATTGACCGTGCTGAATATCAAGTGGGGAGGAGCTCTGACCGACGTCACCCACGTTCTATGACTGACTGGCGAGATCTAGGCAGGATTTCTCAAGTCGTCCGCGAAAATCACAATTTATCCGAAGGCTATAAAGAATAAGACCGACAAGTCACGGAGCCTAACCGCCAGTCCAGCGGCATCTCAGTTGTCCCTCCATCCGGTTCAACCACAGTCTCCACGGCCACTATCTACGGCGTCGCAGAGTGCTCCCTCGCCTAAACCGATCAACGCGACATGGATCTGCCCAATATGCTCTTTTTCAAATCCTGTCCCATCGAATTTTGACCCCGCGACGGCAACCGCCGCGACTCATTTGCCACCATGTCTAGCGTGCGGAATCAAGCCACCTTTTACAACTATTTTGAAAGCCGCGATTAATGCTGCTGCAAGCCGAGAGTCCCCTTTACCGAGATCTACTCCAGCTTTCGGTGAAGAGAACCCCCGCCAGGACAATGGAAGCCGTCCAGCCATAATTGGCTCCAATGGGTCCGTGTCCTGTTCCCGGTGCACTTTTGTAAACCACCCTTCTCTGATCGAGTGTGAGATGTGTGGAGCACCATTGATATCCGGCGTACCCTTTCTGGGTAGTCAAGACCATGATCGTTCCGACTCTCCAGCGCCAGTGTTCGACCAAGGGCGTATTGCCAATACTGAGATCAGCGAGCATGTCAAGCTCTCTTTTCGAAGTGGTGGTGAGAAAACATTCCACGAGCGACTCAAGGGGGCTCTTGTTCAAAGAAAATGGCTGCTGCAGGATGCACCACCAGTGCCACCTCCATCCCAGACGACTACGTCTCCGAACACCGCAGCGACCATGTCTTTCGAAATTCCTCAGCCTTCAACTCCCCGCACAACAGCCGTGGGAATTGCAGGCTTGGAGCAACGGGGCCTTGAGGCCCGCATGAACAACCAATTGGTTATCGGCAACGCCTTTGAAGACCTTGAGGCGCTCATGGCTTCTGCCAAGCAGATTGTGGCTTTGGCCGAGACACTGGCGCGGGAATCGGGAATGACTACGAACGAAGGCTCGGCAGAAACCAATGCAGTTTTGTCGGAGTCGGCGGCTGCGCTCGGGATGGTCACTACCAAAGACATGCTGAGCTCTGGGTCTGAGAATCTTTACTTGTCGGAGCTGTCGCGTGATCTAGCGGAGTACCTGACGGATGATCGCAAAGGAATACTACATCGGGAAGGCGGCATCATGAGCCTTATCGACCTCTGGGCGGTATTCAACCGGTCCCGCAATGGTGTAGAGCTTATCAGCCCATCGGACTTTCAACGGGCTGCCGAGCTCTGGGAAAAGTTAGGTTTGCCGGTCCGCCTGCGTCGGTTTAAGAGTGGACTTTTGGTGGTTCAACGATATGATTGGAATGACGATCAGACTGTCCGGCAACTTCAAGAGTGGATGGGCGAGTTGCGGCGTGTCTCACCAGAAGAATCGGTTTTATGGGAATGGAGCACGTTCGGTCGGCCCGTAACGGCACAGGAAGTAGCACAGCGGTTCAAGTGGAGTGTCGGGGTGGCTGCTGAAGAGCTGGAGATGGCCGAAGACCGTGGGGTCCTCTGCCGGGAAGAAGGAATCGAGGGCCTCCGGTTTTGGACCAACGCTCTCTCATGACGTTACAAGTCGAAGGATGTGCTGGATGCATACTGGATGACGACGGGGAAGTCGATTGGATCAACTGGATTGGATCGTTTCCCCCTTCAGGAAGAGAGAAAACTCTGTGACGTCAGATTGCATGACTCAGCTTGCGGGGGAGGAGCTTGAACTGCTATGATTGGTCAACCCCGCGGTCGATCCGAGGTTTATCCCCGCTGCCGGAGGGCTGTGGTCCTGCTGGTATCCTGTATATCATCTCTGACTTCCTCCTGAATTCCTCCCTCTACATACTCGCCTCATTATACCCCCAATCATTCTAATTCAGCCTGTTCTTGTTTCCTCCTCCTTTTTTGAATCATTTGTCGTGGACTTTCAAGCCCCATTTGACGTGAATCCATTAGATCCGGTGGATTACGTGTGGATACGATCGACACTGCCTAAAGGACACTGCGCGAACGATCTTACCTTTGTGTTGTATCTCTGTATACATCCTTTTCGGGCATTCAGCATGAGTTCCTCGGCCGTCTTGTCCCCTGCGGCAATGTCCGGGGCGACGCGTCCGGTACTGTCTCAATTAGTCGCGGTCAATAGCTCTCATTCCCGAAGTATATGGCGTTGTGCTCGCAACAATCAGTCGGATGGGGATAAAACAGAACGTGTCTCGCGAAGGATTGACAAGTGCCATCGTCATCCCGTATCCAATACTCGCATCAAAGCCGAGACCCGCCATTGGCCTTCCACCACCCACAGACGATCTACTGGGAGATGGGCCTTGTCGGGTTCCCGCTCTGGGTTTTCAGACCTCTCGGTGGGCCGAGACACAGCTTCTTCCGGTGCATTTCTTCGTCACGACTCCTCCAAATCTGACTATGCCTGCCCAGGTTTCCTCCCTCCTTTCCTGAAGAACGACTATTCTGTGAATTCTCCCCAGGCTCACCTCCGAGATTTCAATTTCATTCGATCGCACGAGACCAGTCACTTTGAAGGGCTTCAGTACGATCCGGTCAGCGGCCGCATGGCGCCCAAACCATCTCAGCCCGAGGCTCAACAAAAGAATACAGAGCAAAGCCGCAAGCCGGTGGTTGATTGCCCTCCAGGAAGTGAAGTGGAGGCCAAATTTGCTTCCAGCCCCTCCTTGGTGGAAGATGGGCAATTCCAGCCGGGCCCGCCCACAACTACTAAAAACGTTGCCTCTCAACACATTTCCAACTCGCGAACTGTGAATTGCTCGCCTGGCAGCGAGTTGGAGGCCCTCTTCGCAGCCATTCCATCCAGCTTTCAGGAGGCTCAAGTTCTGCCTCGTGTTCCTGAAGAGTCTGCTCACAAGCCCAACATTAACATCGCCTGTCCCCCTGGAAACGAGCTGGAGGCATTTTTCATCTCCGAGTCAATCCCGTCGAAGAAGCCCCATGCAGAGACCTACACAGTACAGGAAAAGGTCAAGAATCGCGATCTAGATGCCGGCTTCAAGTCAAAGGAGAGCGTTGAGTGTTCTCCTGGGAGCGAGTTGGAGGCCATGTTCGCCTCAAAACCGGCTGCACGTGAGGATCAAAGTCGTCCGACTGAGGCCTTTGATGCCAGCCCGACTTCCAAGCAAGCTAGCGTCTCCGTTGACTGTCCTCCTGGAAATGAACTTGAGGCAAAGTTCGCCTCAGAGCTGTCTCACGAGGCTGGGCAGCAAACAACCAGCTCCAAAGCGAGACCTCAAAGCATTGACTGCTCTCCAGGCAGTGAAGTAGAGGCAAAAATTATGTCTGACCTCGCTAGCCGCCAGACCCAGCAAACACAGTCTACCGCTCCAGTAGATTGCGCGCCTGGTAGTGAGCTAGAATCTTTGTTCGTCACCGATCCGACTGCAGCTGCATACATCCCCTCCAAGCCGGCCGCTGTCCCGGAGCCGGCTGACATTCAGAAGGCCAACATCACCGTCGACTGTCCGCCTGGTAATGAGCTGGAAGCTAAGATGATCTCTGATGCCGTGACAGATGGCACCAATGAGAAGTTGGGTACTCTACAAGCCAATGAGACTCGGGCTCACTATGTCCCTAAGCCTCGCCCAGCTCGGGTCAACGATTTTGATGGCTCCGAGGACCGTGTTGGTGACTTTCTTTTGCAGAAACAAAAGACCTCCACTCAGAAGACTGAGCATCTAGGTGCTTACCGCATACTAGCTTATGATTCATCGGAGGGTCAAGTGACTACGGCTGAGGCTCAATCATTCTTTGGTGACAATGATGCTGCACAGCCCCATGAAATTCTCGCTCGCCTCCACAATCCGGCTAAGTTTGTTCCCTTCTTTGAGCAATTGCAACAAGAAGGCTTCGAAATTGCCACCGGAGGTGGCAACATTTTGGTATTCAAGAAAGCAGTCAACAGCCCGACACAGGCTATCTCCCAGCCCGCAGTAGAGCAGGATCCTCTGGTCCAGTCTCAAATTGCTCATTATCTTCGTCACGATTCGTACCCTACCGACTCCTTTGCCAGCAAGGTGAGCAGACAGTAAAGCTGTCTATTCCAACCGTTAGTCGTCCTAACTGGTCGACTTAGCCACCCTCAGGATCAGAGTCATCCACCTCGGAGGGTGGAGCCTCGTCTCCAGGAACCATGCCTCTGCTCCGCAGAATGGTCCTCGCGGGAACCGCCACAGCAGCATCATGCTATGCCATCGGAGTCGTGATCGAGTACTTCCGCACTGGCGGAGAGGATGGCCGAGGCATTGACGGGTTCACTGCCTTCGAGTCCGAACGCCACCGACAAGCATAAGCTGATTGAAACTGCCTTGTCGTTTTCTTCTATCTTCTATTACTATTTTTTTGGTTGCGCATCGGTCATTGTTTGGGGAAGAATTGTGATGCGGGCTTCACAATTCCATTTCTACGATATACCCCGTCTTTCCCCATCTATCACTTTCTTCATATCATACAAACTGCATCTCTAGAGTCTAAGACGAATGAGCACAATGAACACCTTGGAATTCAAATCGCTTGCATAGACCTTGTAGATACACTCGACGAGTCTCGAGATCTAAGTTTCCCTCAAGATCTGTATCAAAGTGACGGCTCAAAGACAGAAAGCAAGCAAATACCCTAGTCAACCCTAGCACAAGCAGGACACTTCAACTAGCCTCTTGACTCTCCTCCTCTGGAGGCTCCTTTCCGTCCAAAACCTTTACACCATCCCACAAAGCCCCATCATCGTTCTCACTCCACACAAAATCCCACCATCGCCCCCGCGCATCCTGCAAACTATCAATCCGATCACCCTCCGTAACCCGAATCGCCTCCCGCGCACGTTCGGCCTCCTCATCCTCCCGCTTCTGAATCAGTTCCTCCCGTCGCAAGTCCTCTTCCGCCTCCAGAAGCCGACGCTCCTCTTGCCGTGCGTCCTCGCGCAGTCGCGTAGCATCCTGTTCCTCAACTGCCCCGAGAAAAGCCTCATCGTCCCGTTCACCATAGTCAGTATCCGAGTCGGAGTCAAAGTAAGTTTCTGCGTTGGCATTTTCATGCGTAGCATCTGTCTCAGAACTGCTTTTATGCGCTGGCCGTTTGATGAAATGCGGGATTGGATGCTCGAGGAATGCTTGCTGGAGAGCTCCGCACCTGGCTGTGCCGCTGAGGAGGTACAATTGGAGCGCGACGAGAATGTGCACTGCGGCGGTGAAATCTTCTTGTAGCCACAGGTCGTATTCACGGGTTCCTAGGACGCGGACTGTGCGGAGGTCGGGCTCGTGGTCTAGATCTGCCAGGCGGGCCTCTTCGATTACACGGCGTAGACGCTCCACTCGCGATGGTTTTTTGGTATTCTTGTTTGTGTCTGTGTGTTCATCATGAGTATGAGCCTCTATGGCTGAGGTCGCTGTCGTCTCGGCCTGGAACTCGTCAGGACGGTCGATAGGAATCGTGCTTTCGATGTGGCATGCATGTGCTGTGTCGGGAGACGAGGGGGATGAAGACGAAGGTGATAAGAGGAACTCGAGAAGGCCGGGATTTTCCTCGGTTGTGCAGGTGTATCGACCTGGGACTTCACGGCGGCACCACAGACTCGAGATTTTTTGGCCTGGGAAGAAAGCGCGTAGCAGGTGTAGCTTTGAGCCGTGGAGCCCAAGCAAGAAGACTTCTTGATCTGGTAGCTTGTCACCTGGTAGGTGTAAGGGTCGTACATGGATGAGAAGCTGGGCAAGGAGGAGCTTGAATTTGCCTTCGAGGGACGAGAGGAGAGGCTCTTCTTCGAGGGTCTGAAATCGTAAGTCAGTTTGATCCAAGTTAGCGCATACTTTTAAGACTTGCCGTTGAAACAGGGAGTATGGAAGTTGACTGTATGCCATGAGTCGATTCAAAGTCAAGCGAGAGACAGCCCGAAGTCATAGGAGCATCTCTATGTCTCTCGCGATAACCAGTCCAGTACTCCAACTGGTAAGGCAGAAACCGGGGCCTAAAGGTGGGAGCATTAGCAAATAACTCAAAGTATATGCGATTGCAGAAGTCATTTGTTCAATCGCCAATCAGAAATGTAAATGCAGTTCTTGGAATCGTCACTCGCCTCAGAAAGAAAATAGCATCCCGGTCACAGGTTTTGTACTTCAGATCCAGCATGGTAGTAATCTCGCTCATGAGAGCATAGACCACTTGTGCCTGAGAACTGAGTTTGCTTTGATCCAGCTCATCCTGGCAGGATTCACCTCCACCATCCCAGAGTCCCTTCTTGAAATATGGGGCTTTTGTAAGGGTCTTGAAAACCCCACGGTAGCGGATATCCACCCGAGACCATTCTGTTTGATCCACCTCTTGCGCATCTTTGACACCGCAGCGGAATATCCATGGTTTGCGTTGAACAGTGGCTGTAAGGATTTTGTCAGTGTGAGTGGAGATGCACGGCTTGAAGGAAGAGAGAAGAGAGAAAACAAGGTGGGGAATAGATGTCTCACATGTCTTTCTAGCCTTTTTGACGAACTTTACAGGAATGAGATGGTCAATTGGCCTGTTCAAGAAGAACTTTGCTGTCAGACCATGCACATGGCACTCATGTTGATCCTGTTCCGAGGTGTTCATGTCCATATCCATATCAGCGTCAGGCGAACAGGGTATGTCGAGGTCGGAAAATGACTGCATGGTAGATCTTGAGAGAGGTCAGAAAGATTCAACTTTGCATCTGAAAATGGGGGAAACAGGGGAGGGAAGAATCTTTGTTCTGGAGAGGGGAAGGGTGAGAGACATCAGCAGGAGACAGTGGTGTGGATGGACCCAAGTATCAATTGAAGCAAAAACAATGGCAGAAACGAGTACTCGATTTCGAGCAGAGTGGATTTGTTTTCATCTACAACAGAAGACCGCCACAGCTAAATAAAATAAACACACTTCTTGTACTCTGGTGACTTTGAAAAAAATGTTACTTAGGTACTGAATAGATTTACTTATTTATGTCCATCTCACAGCACTCATTCGTGTGCAAATATGCACTCAGAGATATTGCAAAGGCTACACGTATTTCGAGAAATATAGTTTAAGACCTAGGTATTCAATCCAGATAATTTGAGTGAATGCATTGAGTTTAGTGATTACAAGATTTCTGTTAGATCAAACAAGCAATGCTAGCTTTTCCGAGAAAAATTGACAAAATAGAACAAGACAATGACTTGGAAATTATCTTTTGAATTAAACTCTTTTGTGTATGATAACGAAGCAAAATTATATACTATAATACCTAGGATCTGCAGGTCAGTCAAAGGCAATCGAGACACTCGAGTCAGATCCGTTCGATGTCAAACTGGATCTGAATACTTTGATCTCGTTCGATTAGCTGCCAAAGACAAATTCTACTAACCCGAGCAGTCCCATGAGAAAAAGCGCCTAAAAGCAAGTACACAATTATCCTGCCAATTTTCGAGCCAAGTACCGCTTGGAATTCCGGGGTACCATATTCAAGGATCATGTAGTCAATACGACAATCGTGATAGATCTCCTTGGTCAATGCTCTTGTTTCTTCCTGTATGACATTCAGCACGAAAACACGACAGAGATCGGCGAGAGCAAAGTCTTGGCTATAGATAGCCTGGGCAATCTGCGATATATAAGGGCCGTGATTACCTGGTTCATTCGTCAGTTGCTCCATGAAAATTACACCAGGTGCAGTTTGACTGATGTACTCGTTCCGACCTCTTTGGACCTGCGTGTAGACAAAATCCTCGCTCCTTGCAATTGGCTGTCCAAGACGCGAGTCGATTAGATTTACCTCAATTGGCATGTCGACATTGCGGGTCTTGAACGTCCATCCTAGCCTGCTGAGATCATCTGTGGTTAGTGTGGAACGGAGAATGGGGCAGGGCAGATTGGAATCCTCCAACAAACGCTGCAAGGATGCGCCTTTTTCTTCGAGGGGGCCGTACCGAGTTGAGAGAGTCGAAGCAGGATCATGGGACATGTTGCAATTTATGATATAAGGTAGCTTGTCGTATATCTGTCAAATTAATTCTTATGTGAAAAGATATATCGATGCAGTGGATTCTCGATTTCTGCGAATTGTTGTTCGATCAGGGCGTAAGTCCCCTTCATATATATCTTGTCTCCAGGCCAAATGGAGTAAGAGAAGACAATGGGGAAACAACAAAGTGATTCATCATTGAAATGAAGCACAAAGTGTCAATGAAAAGGAAAGATCCAGATCATGGTGAACAAAGGGCATTGTCTTGAGATGGCGCTTGAGACCTCAATGACAATAGGTTTGTCTTGGGTCTTTGTCGACATGTCTTTATTCTATTGTATCTCTATTATTTCAAGTAAAAGAAAGCTGGGTGATACATCTCATAATGTCTTGTAAGAAGCAAAGAATATCATAGAGCCAGGATGTGAAGACATTGGCCTGTTTTTCTCTTGTTCTAATGAAGCAACCAAGTTGGGGTCTATCCTTGAGGACGACTTGCTTAGTGATCTCCCAAATAAACGAAAGCTTCTATACCAGATTTTCTCAATATGGTTGACACCATCCGACTCAGGGTGATCTACCAATTTTGCTATCTCTCCATTTCCTAGACCACCTTCTATTCAGGCTACTTTAGCTGTGGGATATGGGTGGAAATCAATCTTGAACGTGACTGATGAGCCTGGTTGTAATCCTTTCTGTACATTCGTCTTGCAAAGCCTGCATGTCGGTCTGGACTAGCTCTCCACCAGGTCCATCCCGCCACCTCAGCCATATAGTCTAGAACTATTCGAACAGAGCCTGGCCTGGTGAGCTGCGTATGTATCCGACAGCTGCATGTCTCCACCAAATCAGATTCTTCATGCGAGTCGCTCCACTCTGGCCGAGACCACAGTCACCTGACTGGCACATGACATGTGGGACTCTTGGCTGATGTAGTGGCGTTATGTCATCAATAGTGGGGCTTCTCCTTTCCCTCTCAGGAACAGGTCTAGCGCGTGTTCTCACCCGTGGTTCTACCGATGATCGTATTTTTGTTTATGTTTGGCGCGGTGTTCAAAAGAAGTTCGAACCCGGGATGTGGCGGAGATTACCAGTGTCACCACCAAGAAACCTTTGATACACACTTGTGGCGCTCTGGATCGAGTACTCAAAAGTTCCGGATTGATGTACCTACACCGGGAACCTACTCCGTCGATCGCTTTGTTATGAAACTGGGTAATCCGTACGACCTAATGGCTTCGAGACAGGGGCCCAAAAGCAAATTTCGCAACCCAATGATTAAGACGATGCTCGCGAAGCTTTGTGCCTTGCGCTAAGGAGCTGGGGAATGGCTCACAAGGCTAGGTACCGAACTCTAGGATGTGGTTGCGTACTGTATGTGGCTGCGTCCGAATAATCCGGGGATATCTACTGGGCAAGTCAGCCTTGCGCGACCAACGGTTTATGTCCATTCAGATTGGTATACCGAGGATATGTACTCCGTATGCATGCATTCCTTGTTTTATCCGTAATTTCCTTTTGATGACGATCAAAAGGCTGGGGAAGGGTACATTCCGATCTGTCACAGGGCTCAAGGCACGTGGAGATACGTTGTAACCAGTGGATCGAAGATCCTCGATTATCACAACTCAGTCTGTCCTTTGGGTCTACAAAGTATAGAACCAATGTATACGGAGTACGGAGAAGTGATCCGACCGGACCAGTCGTCCTGTTGATATAAGGTCGGCTCAATATCACTTCGGTATTTGCTCTCTCCACTTTTTCTGAGCTCCAGGCGCAACCATTTGGCGCAAGTCCGGGACTCAAATATAGAACCAAGAAATGAGCCACCGCGACTCTGTTCAGTTAGATTGCCGTCGATCGGTTACCAGATTCAGGTCAAAGAGCGAGGCTAAGTTGACACTATGGCCTGAATTGGTGTAGCGGGGCTGATGAAATCCCCATGTATCGCGTGTTCCCGGGAAGGGGATTGGTCCCTGTGGGGCTATATTCCCACGCACCTTGGATGAAACAGGCACGAAATCGTCAGGAACAGCTTTGTAGAAGGATAAAAAATTCATGGGATGATAATATGAAAGTGTGGGATATGAATGTTTGTAAAATTGGCTTCTTGCGATGCGACAATTTTTACCATGCACGGCTCAGAATGGGATCAATCCTTCTGTCAGGTCCGAGTCCAGCCCGTGTCGATCGCTATAAAGCCCCCTTGGCACGAATGGTGGTACAGAACGGCATAACGGGGCACAGTGCAGATATACTCCGAACGATCATAATAAATCTTGTACCGTGAATTTGAAGGATTGGTCGCGGTGAAGTATAGAAAAGTCTAATGGAATTTTGGTGAAGGACTACAGACGACCTCAAGGTACTGAATGAAATCTCTTCCTATCAGGATAGTACAGAATTGCCCTAGTCGATCCTCTTATTGCCCCGAATGATACACTCGGTACGAAGTATCAAAGATCGATTTCTTAACTCAGGGCGCTATACCGTACTAAACCAAGATTAGTGCGTGGCCACAGTCCCGGTCAGACATAATTTACCGTCACAATACCACGGGATGTCCCACCCGCCCCATTTTCCTTTCCTTCTTTCCCCCCCCCCTAAATCGATTCCCAATCTTCATTCACCTTAATTCACTCCTTTCTCTATGCTTCGTCGTGGCGTCTGACCTGGGCCAATCCTCCCCTTCCCCTTACCGTCTTCCACGGTCGCCCTCGGTTTCTTTGATCGCTTCGATTGTTGTTTGTTGATTCTTTTCCGCCATCAGGCCCCGACGTTCGCTCCCTTACAGCTTCAGCTTTCCCAACCACATTCGCTTCTTTGCTGTTTCTCCGTGGTCTCCGACCCCTTCCATTCGTTTTAAACATTCTGTCGATTGATTTGAGTCACTTGGTCTCACTTGGATTTGGCTGCCGTCGAGAAACCCGATCTTCTCGTCGATAATTCTTCCCGTCTACTTCGAGCGTCTGTTGCGACTGTGTCCCAGCTCTCGTACTCGTGGATCGATTGAGTCGAAGAACGCTTCAATTTCATCGCCTGTGAAGTGACCCTGGTCGATATCGACTGGTCGCTTGTTCCCATCGAGCATTCGACCCTTCCCCTGAACTTTCGCAGGACCGGCAGATCGACATGCGTTTCGAGACTCTAACCGTCCTCGCGACCTTTGCCGCGGGCGGCCTTCAACTTGTTGCTGCCGACCTTCCCGTAGCCAACGTGGACTACGATGATCAGGAGTCGACGATCGAGGCGAGGGACAACGGGAACCCAATCGGTTCATTACTGAATGGAGTGGGCAATGTTTTCAATGGCGGTAATTCAGCTGGGCCTTCCAGCTCCAACTCCAAGCCGCAAAATGACAAGCAGGTTGTAGTGGTGGTATCCCAGGATCGAAAGGGTCACCTCCACACCCTCACCACGACCACACGTACGCGCGCTCAACCCACTGATCAAGCTATGACCACAGAGACTCAGACGGAGTCGCCGCCTGTGTCCCCGTCCCCGTCCCCAGCCCCGGCGACACCATCGTCCGCTCCTGCCAGCACTACGGAGGAACCAAAGAATCCTCCCAACAAGGGTGCTGGCTTGAATCTTGACAACGTCTTGAACCTCGGCCCTGACAGCGAGACCGCTGGAGGCTCTGAATCTCCATCAACTCCTCCAACCCCACCGGTCTCTGCTTCGCCCAGCGCTGATAAGTCAGGAAATCTTCTCGAAAACGTGGGCAATGGCGTGAACAATATTCTGAACCCCGGTGCCGCGGGCACGACTGAGTCCTCGACACCTTCACCCTCCACCGACAAACCGGACAACTTGTTGGAGAATGTGGGTAACGGCGTCAATAATATTCTGAATCCAGGAGCACCTGGTACGACTGATTCATCAACCCCGGCAACCCCTTCATCTTCTCCATCGTCCACCGAGAAGCCGGACGGCCTTCTGGAAGGTGTTGGTGACGGCGTTCGTAACCTTCTGAACCCAGGTGCCTCCAGCACGACGGACTCGTCGACCTCGGGAGCCCCTTCGTCTTCCGATAAACCGGACGGTCTTCTGGAAGGTGTTGGTGATGGCGTTCGTAACCTTCTGAACCCAGGTGCCTCCAGCAAGACGGACTCGTCGACCCCGGGAGCCCCTTCGTCTTCCGATAAACCGGACGGCCTTCTGGAAGGCGTTGGTGATGGCGTTCGTAACCTTCTGAACCCAGGTGCCTCCAGCAAGACGGACTCATCGACCCCGGGAGCTCCTTCGTCTTCCGACAAACCGAACCTCTTGGAAGGTATTGGTGACGGCGTCAACAATCTTTTGAACCCCGACGCCTCCAGCACGACTGGATCGGCGGCCTCTGCATCTTCTCCTTCGGCAAGCGCAGACAGCTCAGGTCTCCTCGAGGGTCTGGGTGATGGCGTCCATAATCTCCTGAACCCGAGTTCCCCTAGCTCGAGCGGCCCGTCGACTCCAATGATTCCTGCGTCCTCCCCTTCGCCTAGCTCTGGCAACTTGTTGGAAGAGGTGGGTGATGGCATTCATGATCTCTTCAACCCGGATTCCTCCAGCTCGTCTGCCCCTTCTGGTACTATGCCCATGAGCGTTCCGGCATCCCCTTCGGCATCCCCAAGCTCAGCATTTGATCCGATTGGGGACTTGGTGGATGGTGTTTCAACAGGAATTGCAGGTCTGTTTAATGGATCCTCCGAATCTATGCCTCTGATTCCCACTCCCTCGGGGCCGTTGAGCATTCCCAAGCCCATCAAGTCTCTAAGCGGTGTTCCTACTGCGCCTGTCTCGCTGCCCACCCCGCTCAGCAGTCCAATTGGTTCCATTCCCCTGCCGCATGCTCCCTCGACAGGGCCTTCTGGTCAGCCTTTTGGCTCTGGTGCCGTACCTAGCCCGACTGGTTCTGTCCAGGAATCTTCCAAGGCCGTCCCAGCACCCTCGTCCACACCTTCTCGCGAGCCCGCGGAACCGAGTACGAGTAGCACTCCTGAGCCTCAGACGACTTCTATTCAAACTCCCTCGTCTACCGAGGAGGTCTATTTCCCCTCGACTATCCTCGTTCAGCCCACTCAGTCTGTTCCCGAAAGCACCAGCAGCAATACCAATGCTCCCAGTGAGCCGACGGCATTGCCAGGAACCATCACTCCCAACCATCTCGCCGAGGCTCCTGAGGACTCCATGCTCCTGCAGCTTGGATTTGACGGCAACCTCCCGTGGACGTTCGTGGCGACGACGCCTGTGTCCTCGTCTCAGATCTTCCAGTGGGTCCCTCTGGCTTTGAAGGACGCCCTTCCCCAGTTTAGCTCTACCATGTACGCCCTTGAACCGTACTTCAACTGGCAGCAGACTGGCTACAACGCTACGATCGCTATCTTTTACTTCCCTCGCAAAGGTGTCAATGCCTTGAACGAGCTGCACTCCAACCCCAACTCGGGACTGTACCAGGGCCATGAGAATCCGGCTGTCACGACGTTGATGTCCATGATCGACCCGACCGTTCCCCTGGTCTACAATGGCAACTACCCCTCCGAGGATGGTAGCACTGGCGGCTTTGGTACTGATGGCAGTGGCAACGGCGGTGACGAGGGCAACGCAGGCAATGCAGATGGTGGCTCGAGTTCCAGCTCCAAGGGCAGTGCCAGCACAGCTGGAATTGCCACTGGTGCCGTGGCTGGTGCGGCCGCGTACGGTGCGGCCATGTTCTGGGTCGCCCGTCGCTACCGCAAGAGACGTCAACTGCACCAGCGTGCCAGCTCTACTGGTGACGCATTGAGCCAGAACTCTGCTGGCTCAGCTGGTGCTGCTGGTGGTAGTCAGCGTACTGCCCGTTCTCAAATGATCAGTGCGCCGGTGATGGCGGAGAACTCGCTTGGCTGGAACTAAGTGTTCCGCCGAGATGAAAAACTATACAGCAAACGTCAAATGAGTGATCCATAGACCCCAGGCCATTTTGCGTCGTCTTCCTACGCTCGGGCAGGCAATGAACCAGTCAAATGCTGCATGACCGCCGAGGAGAAATCGATCTCTTCCATGTCGCACCCATGACCGAGTCTGGGAAGGGGATGGCAGACTGCACAAAACTTCCTTCCGCGGTCTATCATCCCCTCCCAGGGTATATGTCATATATCAAATACCTTCTCCTTGTGAAATTTTTTGATTGGCCATTTATTACCTTTTTTTTTTTCACTTCCCTTCTTGATACTCCGAGCAACATGCCTCAAGCATTGCGCTGCGTGTGTCTTTTCATTTTCTGATTGGATATTCCCCCTTTAGTTTCTCCAATACTTTCATGTTTCTTTCTATATGTTTTCCACCCATGCCACAAGCCACTGGAAATCTTACCTTTTTTGCCGGTCATACTCCTATTGGTCATTTTGCACATTGTGGACATTTAATGGTTTTGGGTGGCCAGGATCCATGATGAGCCGACGCTTTTCCCTACCTTTTCTCTGTTTGATTATTTGGTTTTTGTTTGTACAGATGTTGTGAATGTTGAAGCTAGGAATGGGAGCTGTAGATTCTTTCAATTGGATTGTAAATGTAATCAGTTGGTCTTGGTAGATATTGGAAACTGGAGATTATGGTAATAGATGGTACTGCCAGTCATAAGAATGCATCGAGAGGTATTCGTCTTGCAGCAAATCATTCTCTTATGCCATTCTTAAGCGCTAAAACAAGATGCAAACCGCCACAAATGAAATGGGATATCGGAGGCAAGAGCCCAGAGAGGGGTAACTAATGTATGTACAATCAAGATGGAGTATATGAAATGCCGCGAGACCGAGTTCGAGTTCGAGTTCGATATCTCACTCCTTCTTATCCTTTGATTCCGAACTGGCCTTGAACCAGTTCCTCCACGTATTCTGACCACTTTCTTCCCGACGCAATTCCCGGGCTTTCTCGCGCTCTCCTTTGTATTCTTCCCAGGAGAGCTGCGCAGCACCTGCGACTGCCCCGGTTTCGTCATCGGTCTTGGCCACGGCGTGCGGGGGGAGCGGACGAACGGCATCTTTGCCGCCATAGATACGCAAGCCGGCGCCGAAGCACCAGTCTACAACCTCTTCGACCGGGTGATCGAAGATATAGGGGAGGAAGGGAACGACGGTTAGACCGAGCTGAGCAAGTTAGCGAGGAAATGCATCGAAATGGGGAGTTGCGAAAGAAAGAAAAACATACCCCGATAGGCACCCAAGTCCGCAAAAAAGTATTCTTCGCCCCGCGCATCATCCGTCCAGAGTACCGCACCACACTATGGATAGTAAACGCCGGCAAGCCCATAGACGCGATACTCTGGAACACAGCCCGCTTCGCCATCACCATGCGATATTCCTCCGCAAGCGAGATCTCCGTCGTCGGCCAGGGTGTGAGATAATCCTCGCGTGCACTGTCCTTGCCCGTCCCCGTCAACGGCGCACTTAGATTCCCCGTTGCCATCCCGCGGATGACCTGGTCGCGCGGAATCTCGCTAGCATCTTTGTACGAGTCGCCCGGCGGGGCGAGTGCGCGGCGGTTACGCAGATAGGCCTTGTACCCTTCGTGACTGACGTCGCCGAGCAAATACGCCCAGGAGATACCGTAGGCAGAGCGGACGAGCCATGGGTGGGCGACTGGGCGGAACGATTCACCAATGTCCGAGGTGTATGCGACGTACCGGTGGGCGGAGAGGAGGATGGTGCGAATGCGATTGGCATATGCGGCGTAGCGGTATGGGGTCTCGGTTGAGTCGACGGAGCTAGAATCGGATGGAGACGAGCTCATGATTAATTTGGGTGTTTGAGATGGTAAAGGAGAGTTTGGGTGTGACGGTTGCGGAGTATGTCATTGGTGGTTTGGTGCGGAGAGCGGGAAACTGAAGATTGGGTCCGTTGCGATACCGTCTTCAGGGTGTGGAAAATCGAGAAAAGTAGGTGATAGAAATGTAGTAACGTACTATGGAGAATAGAGGTCGTCGTAGAAATCGTCGTCATGATCAACCAGGCGTTGTAGCTTTGCTGGGAGCTTTCCTCGCATTACAGGCTGGTTGATGTCGGATTGGGGAGATTCATTCTGTTGTTGACTGCCCCAGACCATAATGGAATTTAAGAAATAACCGAAAGAATTAAAAATACTATGATTAAATCAACGAGGCGGATATGATGCTGGTCGCGTGGAGATGATATGTATAGAAATCGAGATGCGGAGGGGAGGAACAAGTGCGCGAAATGATGCCCAAAGATAAAAAACTATAGAAAGAATCAGCAGCCAAGCTGCATCTTAAGAAGCCATCCTATCAACCGTACACGGCAGCCGACGAGTACGACCGGCTATACTATCTGACCATGGAAGCACAAGCTTTCTCCGAGGTTCCGCAGGAGCTTCCATGTCCCCGGAACAGGCACCATCTATATTGCCGATATAGGGAAGATGGAACAGCAACATCACGATGGTAATTGATCTTATTTCTAGAGATATGAGTATAGTTCACATAGATTATGTTCGATACTCGGACTCGTGACTCTCGGGCACAGCCGGAATACCCCGCTGAGTCAGCACAGTCTCCACGCTAACCGGATCAGGGAAGGCGGTCTCGGAGCCAACTTCGACTCTGTCAAGCCTGAGGATTCCGCTTCCACATCGATTTGATCTCCAGCTGCCCCCATCCAATTCCTCAAGATGGTCGTCTACTACCAGATTGCCGGCAAGAAGGTCGGCTCCCACTTCGTAAGTGCCTTTCCGCCCTGAAGGTCGTTTACTGCGCGTCCGCTCTCATCCCTTTTGTCCGTGCGGCGACCGACGGACCCAACACGAATTGACCAGCTAATGTGCAATAGCTCTCCATGGGTGTCCTCGGCACCATGTTCGCTGGCTCCTGGGCTGCTTCCCGTGGCGGTGACAAGCCCAAGACCGCCGCTGGTCCCCCGATCAACGCCGAGTCCAAGGAGGAGGGTGACTTTATCCAGTACGTGATTCACCGACACGATAAGCTAGGCCTTTGGGCTCGCGCGTTGTGAACCCTGGCTAATTGTGTGCACAGGCAATTCCTCAAGGAAGTGGACGGAGGCGACAAGAAGCCCGCTCAGCATTAAATTACTCCTGCCTCCTACCCTCGAACCGATGAACCGATGGATTTGAAGGTGGATTCATGAGCGTGTGCGGGTCCATCCGGTTGTCGCTTCCTACATCAGACATTGAGATGGGTTCCGGGAACAGTTTCGTGGCCTGCAAGGCTGGACGAGCCGATCTTTGACGTTGGTGGATGGATCTGTACATATGAAGCCTGTACGCTGCATAGGAGAATATTCTCTGGTTTATTCTTGTTTGAGGGGAAATTCGTAGAAGCTTTGTTTGAGCTTGTGTCTTGTTCTGGATTGATGTTGAGCTCAAGCAGTGTAATCTACAATGATATACAAGGAAAAAGGACTAAGTTGTAGCTGGCAAAACCAATTATTGATGAAGCTTAAATGAGTCAAAAACAAACTATCCGCCAATCCAAACCCACCACTTCTCAACTCCCTCCACCAATCTACCACCATGAAACCCTCCCCATTCCCCTTCGCTCTCAACATCGGCACGGACATCGTCCACCTCCCTCGCATCACCCGCCTCCTCGCCCGACGCGACTACCTCACCCGCTTCACCCGCCGCATTCTCAGCGACCAAGAACAACACGACTTTCACGCGCGCTTCAAGTCCCATTTCCACTGTACATCCTCAGCACCGACAAAAAGTTCATATGCGCCCTTTGCCATCACACAGGATATGACCCGCTGGCTGGCGGGCCGATTCGCCGCGAAGGAGGCGGCGCGCAAAGCTGCGCCGGATGGCGCGGCTTCGATTGGGTGGAAAGATGTCGTTGTTCGTGTTGAAAGAGCTGGCGAGGGGGGTCAGACTCGGTCAGGAGATGTGGAGGGTGTGAGTCGCAGGCCGGAGATTGTGTATTTGGGTGAGGGTGAGGGCGATGGGAAGATCGGGCGGTTGTCCATCTCGCATGATGGGGATTATGTGGTTGCGACGGTTTTGGCGGCGGGATGAATGGGAATGTGAATTTATCTCATTCTCATATTCTCGTCTCTATGATTGGATTGGACTGGAGTATCTCGAAGCGGGAATACTTCCAGGTGGCCCTGGTCTTGCTGGCCATGGTTTGACCAGGAGCGGGCTGTCAGGACAAGAATGATCTCGTTTCTGGCTTGATAGTCTGAGATTCATATGTTGACGATCTGCTTAGTTCTCAGCTGCAGATGCTATTCTAAAGTGGTTCACCAAGTTCGGAGTATGAAGGTGATGCACTCCAGGGCTGTCTACCAGTTCGTTACCCGGACAATCATGTATTCTATTCAATGTAGATTATAGTGGAAATCATTAAATTTGGACCAGAGTATTACAGCTAATATACTTATATCTCTTATGTTTCCTATATCCCATGCTCCGTGTTGCTCTGTTGTTCCCCGCCAGAGCAAAGTGGAGCAATTCTTATCAGCTCGAACTTTGCTTTGCGACCTCATCGCTACTCACAATTCACTTTGCGAGAGACCGAACAAGGGTAAGTCATAACCTTGGAAGACATATATAATAATCCCTCTCCGTACCTTCAAGTCTTTAGTGCACCTCCCACCCGAGTGACTACTGACTTGACCAGACATACCCAACATGCCATTCTCGCATCACAGTCATTCCGGTCAATTCTGTCCCGGTCATGCCAAAGATTCTCTCGAAGAGGTCATCCAGACAGCCATCCGCAAGAAGATGCAAGTCTTCTGTTTGACTGAACACATGCCCCGCGGTGCAGAGGATTTCTATCCAGAAGAGGTCCTCCCTTCTCAACTGACTCCAACATGACATTGTCATCATACTAATCATGCACAGATCGAAGCCGGCCAAACAGAAGCCTGGCACGCCTCCAATGAAGCCGACTACTGGGAAGAAGCACTCCGGCTTCGAGCCAAATACGCCTCCCAAATCCACATCATCATCGGCTTTGAATGCGACTGGATCCGACCCGAGTCCAAGACTCTGATTGACCGCTCACTGGCTCGGTTCCCCTTTGAGTTCTTCATCGGCTCTGTGCATCATATGCATACTGTACCGATTGACTACGACCGAGAGATGTACGAGCGGGCGCGCGAGATCGCCGGCGGGACCGATGAGCGATTATTCGAGGACTACTTTGATGCACAGCTCGATATGCTCCAGCAACTACGTCCATTGGTCGTGGGACATTTCGATCTGATCCGGTTGAAGAGCGATGACATGGAGCGGAGTTTTCAGACGTGGCCGGGAGTGTGGAGTCGGATTGTGAGGAATTTGGATTTCATCGCGGGGTATGGAGGAATGCTGGAGTTGAATGGGGCAGCCTTGCGCAAGGGGATGACGGAGCCGTATCCCAAGGCCGAAATCTGTCAGGTATAGTGGATTCTATTTCCTTTTGATGGGTGGAGACTAATTGTGGTTTCTTGATAGGAATTCTTGGTCCGTGGTGGGCGTTTTTGCCTTTCAGATGATAGCCATGGAGTCGAGCAAGTCAGTCTCAATTTCCACCGCGTGCTGGACTTTTTGGATCGAGCAGGAATCTCCACGCTGCATTATCTGCAGCTGGACGAGTCATCCGTGCAGTCTACTGTGCCTGATGCCCGGTTCCCGCGGACACAGATTGCGGCCATTTCTACAGAAGAACTGAAGCAGATGGAGTTTTGGACAACTCCATAGTATATAGAAATACATCAAACATCCATATATAGTGTAGTGGCGCAGCTCAGATTCCAAGTCTCGTGCTATTCGTGTTGATTACGTCGACCCCCACTTGGAGAAAAAGTGGATAAAACCGTCGTGCCCCTCGTTTCTGCCTTACTCTCCTTCATCACTCACTCCAACATTCATATCCAATTATCATCATGGGCGTTGAAAGGCACGTTCTTGTACCCGGTAACGGCGTTGACTTTCCCAAGAAGGGCGATGTCATCGCGATGCACTACACCGGCTGCTTGTATGACAGCTCCAAGCCGGACAACCACTTCATGGGCACGAAGTATGCACGACCAGTTCCTCGCTTGACGACGAGATGTTGACATTTGCGATAGGTTCGACAGCTCCCGCAATCCCGGCCGTGGCCAGCCTCTCGCCTCCCCTATTGGCGTTGGCCGTCTCGTCAAGGGTAAGTACGAGCTCAGACGATGCTAGACATAATTGATGACTGGAGCTTGATATGGATGCTAATACTGTATAGGCTGGGACGAGGGCGTTCCCCAGATGAGTCTGGGCGAGAAGGCCATCTTGACCATCAGCGCGTAAGCATCATCGTCTTTCCGAATAGTATCATCGCTAACCATCTTAGTGACTACGGCTACGGTGCCCAGTACGTTACTCCCATCGTCTTAAGCTTCCTACATAACATCCAATCCGCCATTGTACAAAACGAACGCTACTGACGTTATCTAGGGGATTCCCGGGTCTGATCCCTCCCAACTCGCCCCTTGTCTTGTGAGTTCCTTTCCTTGATTGCCATGGAATCTTGTCACAAGTCCTAACTGTCTACA